>PVKU01000708.1:382650-414040 GCA_004027475.1 Anoura caudifer
AAAAAAAAAAAAAAAAAAAAAAAAAAAAAAAAAAAAAAAAAAAAAAAAAAAAAAAAAAAAAAAAAAAAAAAAAAAAAAAAAAAAAAAAAAAAAAAAAAAAAAAAAAAAAAAAAAAAAAAAAAAAAAAAAAAAAAAAAAAAAAAAAAAAAAAAAAAAAAAAAAAAAAAAAAAAAAAAAAAAAAAAAAAAAAACAGAAAAAAACTGGAAAATGTGTATACATGAAACCCGAATTTTTGAACAAAATGCCTGAATAATATTCAAAATATTCATAAGCTTGCAAATTAATAACTATACAAAATAAGTATGTATTAGTACTCAGGAGAACAGAGATAATAGCAGAAAACTCAGAAATATTTTAGTTGTTTAATATATTTATATATTATTACATGTAAATTGCTTATCTTATGAGTTATATATACATATTTTAAAGGATGTTTTAATACATTTGGAAAGAAAAAGAAACAATAAATTAAAAATTATATGGAGGAATGTACAAATATCTAAGTAAATCCAAAGTTGAAAAGTAAAAGAGTGCACATTCACTGGAAAAAAATCTCTAATGTTTTCCAATAACAGAAAAATAGATCATTGGACAAAAATAAAGAGGCTATAAATGGACAAGTGTATCTGCAGGAATTTAACATAGGATTGATTGGCAGCATAAATAAATGATGAAACGAAACATCATCCATACAAGAGTAAGGTGGCTCACCTCAGGAGAAAAGTGAAAACTCATTCTTGAATCCCACAGGCAAAGGGGTAACAAAGATATTAAAGGAAACATGCCAAATAAACTTTCAAGGCTTACAGAAGTAAATGAAGGGGTCTATATTTGTGACAAGGAGTAAGGGTGATAGCTAAGAACTACTTAACCAGAAAAAATTTCAAGAGACAAACTATTAAAAAAGCAAAAATGATTAGTGTGATACATCAAAATTGAAGATGTGTCTTCAGTGAAGGACACCAAAGTCTATTAACAGATATGTATAATTGAGAAACATTTTTGTTTGGTTTAAACCAGAAAGAAAATAATATTTACAGTATTAAAAAAAAAACTTCTGCAAATCATCAACAAAAACTCTGCAACCATGAAAGAAAAATTAAAAAAGGATGTGAATCTACATTTTCCAGAGAATAAACTCAAAGAGTAACAAGCTCATAAAACATATTAAAATTAATTTGGAAATAAAGAAATACAACTTTTTAAATGGAATATTATTTTTAACTAGAATAAAGAGCTGGTGAGTGCCCAATGTTGCTGATAAAATGATAATATAAATACTCTAGTATTGGGAGTTTAGACTGGCTCACTACTTCTGAGAAACAACCTACCAAATCTTCACCAATTTTGGTATATGTGTACATTTTGACAAAAATTTTAAGCCCTTGAGCATGTCCTAAAAGATTCTTACACATATTTCCTATAGGAATAAATTTGAATAGAATTCACAGAAGTAAAAGTTCTCAGATCAAAAAGTCCAAGTATTACAATTAGTTTCACAAAAAATAAATCCACATTTATGCATATGAATGTAAACCTGTTTAAACAAAAAAATACAAGAAAAAAATTTTAAGTAGCCAGAAGAAAACAAAAAATAAAACCCACAAATTTTTCCTCAAATGAGTGGCAGTAAGACTGACAGCTGATTTCTCCATATTAAACCTGAAATAAAGAGGACAATAAATAATATCTTTAAAGATTTTAAAGCTAACTTTAAATTAAAAATATAACATTTTAAAGATATAGTTAAAGCAAAAATTTGTCCAGAAATGAACTCCTGTCCCCAATAAAAATCCTCATTTAAACAAGAAATTATATTACACAAAAAAATGTAAAATTCCAAAATGTGATGAAAACCAAATAAAGTGATGTCATTAACAACCTAAATTTGAATGAATAAAGATAATGTTTGACCAAGTAAAATTTTAAAAAATAAGTAATTAAACCAAATGACAACAACTTCATAAAATTTTGGAAGGTTTGATTAAATTTAAGGTATTTTAAATTTCTGATAATAAATATTTTTCTCAATCATAGAAAAACTTTAATAATAAAACATACAGTAATTAAAATATTTTCCAAATATTAAAAGATTAGTTATATAGAGAGTACTTTATTTTTCTATTTTTATTAGCTGTATGCTTTACATTCACTCTTCAGTTTTACTTTCCCTAATTATTTGCATAAAGATTTTTTAAGTATGTAAATATACTTTGAAGTATGAGAGTACTTCCAATGGTGAACCACTATCACTAATTTTACAGTTAGTATCGCCAGTCATTTTATACGATAATTAGGTCTAATAAATTGATCACAATCTTAGAAACCATCCTGTGTAAATGAAAATAATCTTCCATCTTGAGTTGTCATAGAAACTGATTATAGCAAGCATGTTTAATGCAACATGTATTTTATGCATAAATGATTAACCTACTACAGTTACAAGTGAACTTAATCAAAACCATATTTACCACAACTTTCACCACCGCTCTATATCTTATTTGATGCATGGACAACAGCAGACAACAGCGTGGGCATTGACTGTGGGAGCAGGGATTTGGATGGGCAGAGGAGGGCAGAGGGAGAAAAACTGGGACCACCGTAGGAGAATAAACATAAAAAATGATTTTAAAAATGTCCATGACAATAATAATGCTAAGACAAAAAGGGAATAAATTGTTTTCCTAGCATCCTCCAGAAACAAATCACGAGATTGTATTTGTGTAACATACCAATATTTTGTATTTAAACCATAGCCATAATTTATCTTTTATGCTCAACTTATACATTAGTAATAGCTTGTGAATTGTAGAGTCATTGGAGAAGTTAGAGGAATGTTATCTATGAGGACAATCTAGGTGGGTTGGTTTTTTTGGATCCTCAATTATAAATACATAAGACCATGTGGCTTTTCACTATTATATAAAGTTCAGTTGTATGAGTTTTATAAGTATTTTTAATATATTATTTTTATTCTATTGCATCAACTAGTGTTTTCCAATATATTTTATTGATAAATATATAAACTGCCGTTGCAAAATACAATAACTCAGGGGCGCATGGTGGGGTTAAGGAGGCTCCTTGAATGTATAGTACCAAAAAAATGGTGTCTCTCTCTCTCTCTCTCTCACACACACACACACACACACATATATATTTTATGTATGCAATCTTTAGAATTTTTACATGGAAAATGTTCATACACTATATTTACATAAAAATTTATTTAACATCATTAAGTATATCTCCACATTTTAAAGAAGCTGGAATTTTTATTTTATACTCCCTCTGGTAATACTGTTAATTTATAAACTTTGAAATTCAAGATTATTTAAAAACTCTCATAACTATTCTAACTTTGATTTCTTTCTTAATGGCCAGGGATAACAAATCATTTAAAGAAAATGGAAAATAACCCAATTTGAACAATAGTTCACTGATTTAAGTATAATATAGTACTAAACTACTTGCCACAATTCTGTGTCATATAACTTTAAAATATTTTAAAGATAATTACTATAAATTAAAAGTCATAAGCATATTCAGATTAAAATATAACATTTGTTGCTTTTATCAGGGAGGCTGGCTACATCATTTCTGGGGTCATTAAAATATGTTATTAATAATTAAATAGCAATAATAACATTTAGAACTATTTTTTAAGATTAAAATTTATAACTTAAATGGTATAAATACAAATAAGAAATTTTATAATTTATAAACCCTTTCTTTAAGAAACGAATCTTAAGGAGTACTATGTGCATAAATAGTGCGAATGTATTAGTTAATAAATGATAATATAACCATAATGCCCATATAATATATGCACTATATATGCATATATGTGATGTGATTGTATCAATTACTGCCCTCAGCTGATTGTGAGGTGTTGAATTTAATAAAGCCGTCTATGTGTCAAAGCGTTGTCCCAGCCCATTTACTCACAAGTGTAAGGAGATCAGTATTAAGACTCCATAGAGCTAATTGCCAAAGAACACAAATATTTGTATTTCACACTATACTTAGCCTGCTTAAGAAAAACGTTCAGGTTTTATAAGCTATAGTCTAAAACAATGAGATACATGTGATGTAACTGGTCAACTATGACATTTTTGATTCAAAATTAAAGATTTATTTTCTTGATGTTATTTCAATGATAATCCCATATAAGAGAATCTATGCTCAATTGTCTAAGTAGAAAAATTAATAGAAATGCTGAAGAATTAAAAATATTTAATGCAGCCCTGGATGGTGTGGCTCAGTGAATTTAGTGCCAGCCTGAGAATCAAAGGGTTGCCAGTTTGATTCCCAGTTGGGGCACATACCTGGGGTGCAGGCCAGGCCCCCAGTAGGGGGCATGTGAGAGGCAACCACACATTGATTTTCTCTTCCTCTCTTTCCCTTTCTAAAAATAAACAAATAAAATTTTTTTAAAAAATATTTAATTCGTGCTATGTCCACAAGAACCGTGCTAATTGATGATTATATGTAGAATGATTCTACAATTTATCATTTAATGCAGTTATTGTTTAAGAGTTAAGGAAGCACGATCATGCTGAAACAGTATATGTGAAATAAGTCTGTCCAGGCCAACCAGGACATGCTGGTTAGACAGAAATAATTGAAACAATCAGCCTCTACCTTCTTAGAACTTATTAAAGTAAGGTGGCTATTTTATATGTAAACAATCAAATCTAAACTTTCAAAATATTTAAGAGCTGAATGGGCATACTCATAGCAGAACTGAGTATGATAAGAACAAGATTTTAGTATAAAGCTAGCTACCCATGTCTGCAGTATTAAATAGCAATCATATTTACAGTTTAAACACTTGTCTTATTGCATATATTTTAACCTTCTTCTGCTATTACAATTTTTTTCCACCAGATGGTAGCCAATAAATGGAGGAAAGATAGATATTAATGAAGTTAAAAGAAATAAAACCAAGTTGGAACAAATTTTAAATAGAAAATTTGATTATGGCTAGAGATATTACTATGCATGTAAAAATTTATATGTCAAATGAATAAAAACAAACATTGGTCACATTCTTTGGTTAAGTTAATATCTAAGTCTGTGAGACTGTTAAATGATATTCACAATGAAAATGATATATTTCAGCACAGGAATCAATGTTCATTTTTTTCATAGATCATTCACAAACACATGAACACCAACTTATTTTAAGTATTCCTCAAGTCTTTATTTAGTTAGAAGAGGCATTGTGATATTCTAAAATATAACTTTTGAATATACATTTTCTGACAGTTCTTTGTTAAAAAAATCCATCTATCTCTCTTATCCTGCAAAAATCAGATTATGTGGAATTATTTCCTCTGTGTGTGGAGTTTTCTCCTCTAGCCTTGTTAGTCTTAGCTTGCACATGAAGTATTCATTATTTGCAAAAACCAATTATCAGCCCTGTCTGGATACATTAAGATTTTTTCTACAAGTCTTTTCCTCTCTATCACATTTAAGCAACAGTTTACATGAATTATTCATAGTTCCCATATTGCAGGCAAGTTTTTTTATTAAATTTGATCATAATAATAGTTATTACCCCAGTCATGGCAGTTTTATGAGTCTTCTTCAATGCCATTACATGGAAAGATTTCAATCAAGAAATATAAAAGATGCAAATCAATTTCCATAATAAAATTAAACTGTACCATCTACTCCTTCTTTCCAGCAATAGAGCTGATTGACAGCCTCTTCCTAATAACTGGAGCAGATAATATTCACAAACAGAAATGGAGAATGGCAGATTAGTTGCTCTTCAGAATTTCGGTAGCTTTTCTTCATTGTTGCTATTTGGTGTTTGCTAATCTCACTAGAACATAATATTTAAATCAGAGTCTAAATACAAATTTATTTTCAAGCATAGTATTTCCTTGTCTAAAAGCAATTTATTTTCTCAAGTAGTTGTGCTTATAACAAAATAAATACAGTTTTAAGCTCTTTGGCATTGTTTTCCTCCTAATGACAGTGTAACCTCATTGTGTACCCTGTTATTGGAAAGAAAGAGTAATTGATTTGGTCCTGGGTGTCAATTTTTAATAAAAAATTAACATTTTATGGTGAGAATCTTCTTCAAAAAATGTATCATAACCCACTCTCACTCAATGAGGCCAGGTGTTCAGCTACATTGAACTGTGTAAGATTGCAGGGTTCTACTGGGAAATTCTTACAAAGGGAGATCATGATGTCTGAGAACAGAAGAATGTTTATGATAATGCACATTACACACTCTGGTTTAAAAGAGAGGGTCTGTAGACTGATGACTACCCTCACTTCTTCCTCAAATCCTATGAAACTGGAGTAGCAGCCAGCCAACTCTCTTCCCTCCAAAATGTATCACAGGATCTGAATAGAGGATGAGATAGCAACTGTGAATTTTTGTAACAACGACTCTTCACTATTCTTCAGGCAATAGCACCAAACAGATCTTGCAAGTTAATTCTTTGTTCTTCTTTTTAACAAATATTCATAGTTAATACTTTATCTTGGCTTAACATCTAAAATATCTTCACCTTAATATCTTTACTTTTTAAAAATTCTACTTTTGCAAATACTCCTGTGTTCTGGAATGAAATTGAAATATAATTTTAGGAAGAGAAACAAATTACTTTAGTGAAGCAGGATAGAAAATTTAATGTTCACTTGGTAGCAGTGGTAGCTCTTCGATGATTCCATCATGCTAGCCCTGTTTATTTTTCACACATTGACTTAAACTTTACTGTGTCATCAAACCTTTAACAACTGTCCCATCTGGTATAGGAGCTTGTTCCCTCTGCTTGTCTATATCTTAGTATTTATCACTATGAACAGTCTTTATTTAATTGTTTAGGTCTATAGCATACTACGAATGTTTTCTGGCCAGAAATATTGGATGGATACCTCATGTCTAGGACAATGACCAGTTAGTGCTTATTGGTCTGAATGAATGGATTGACAGATTTGCCAGTTGCACTAGTAAGCAGCTCCCATCATTGATACCTGTATTCCAGAAGGGTATTTTTTAATCAGTAAGCAATTGTTTCTTTCCCACTGTATAATAGACCTCAATGTTCATTTTTGTAACCTATGGGGTATTCACTTCAGTGCTCTTCATTCTCTAGTTTAATTGACAGCAATAAGGAATTCATCTCATTAAGCCATAACATTAATTTTAATTAAACTATTAAATCACATTTATAGAATTAAAGTATAATTTTGAAAAACAAAGGCATGCACAACTTATTCAGTTTACATTTTAAATTGTTTGAATGTAAAATTTCTACACACTTAAACTAGCTAGGAATAATTTTCATAGTAAATTTAAATAAATAAATTTCCTGCAGAGTTGAATATGGATTACAAAATTAGACTTAATATCCCTAGTACATAAAAAAGAATGAAAGTAAATTATACTATTTGTATTACTCATACAGTCTAGCCATGGGACAGGTGACCAAGTTCAGAAAAGATCATGTGAGCTGCAAGTAAATGTTTCCCATTAAAATATCCTTATTAAAATAATAAGAATGGTAACGGTAATAATCATATATGTCACTACAAAGTTACAGTGATTAAGAGAGTATAGTGGCTGGCTCAAGGATAGACAAATAAATCCATGAAAACAATTTAAAAGTCTGCAAAAAACCCTTTATATTCATGGTTGATTAAAGCTTGACAAAGGTGCCCAACAATTCAATGGGGAAAAATAATCTCTTCAACAAATGGTGCTCAAACAATATAATAATTATATGCAAATGTCCTCATATCTTACACTTCACATCATATACAAAATTAACTTATGAATCATACACCTAAACCTAAGAACTAAAACTATAAAACTCTTAGGGAAAAAAAATGGGTCAATCTCAATAACCTTGGATTTGGCAATGGCTTTTAATATATGAAACCACAAATCACAAGCAATAACAGGGAGAGAAAAGAGATGCACTGATCTTCATAAAATTTAAAACTTTGCAACATAATGAAGAGGCAACCCAAAATCTGACAGAAAATATTTCGCAATCGTATAGATAATAAGTGACTTGCTTCCAGCATGAAGAACTCTTATAAATAAACAATAACCAGCCAAATTAACTTAAAATGTGCAATGGATATGAGTAGACAATTTTCAAAAGAAAATTTGTGACTGGCCAACAGGCACATGAAAAGATGCTCAATGTCATTAGGCGTTAGAGAAATGTAAATCAAAACCACAATGAGATAACATTTCACATTCACCAGGGTGGTTATCATAAGAAAAAAATGAATAACAGCAAGTATTTTTGAAGATGTAGAGAAATTATAACTCTCTTATATTGCTGGTAGGAACGTAAAATGGTGCATCTATTTGGAAAACAGCTTGGCAATTCCTCAGAAAGTTAAACATAGAATTACCGTGCAACCAGCAAAGCCATTGGTATACAGTGTTGGGCAACAGTAGGTTTACAGTT
Organism: Anoura caudifer; assembly: GCA_004027475.1. Classification (NCBI taxonomy): domain Eukaryota; kingdom Metazoa; phylum Chordata; class Mammalia; order Chiroptera; family Phyllostomidae; genus Anoura; species Anoura caudifer. Next base: position 391,099 of record PVKU01000708.1, read on the forward strand.
GTTTGTATGAAAACAATGCAATAATTCATACATAGCAACACAAGAATCGGCTCTCTTTCATGTACTAACAGCTGTGAACCTACTTTTGCCTCACCCTGTATATCCACGAAATAGAAAACCTATTCTCATACAAAATATGTAAATATCCATAGCAGCATTCTTCATAAGAGCAGAGTTGTGGAAGAAACTTAAATGTATGTCAATTGATGAAAGGATAAATAAAATATATCCATACAATGGAATACTTTTTCAGCAATAATAAGAAATTGAGTACTTATGCACACTACATCACATTATTATGCTAATTGAAAGATGTCAGTCAGAAATGACCATATATTATATCACTAGTTTATTTACAGAAAAGTCTAGAAAAAAAAAACTAAGAGAAAATTTTTAAAAAAGAAACCAGCAAGCAGTATGATATCTTTTAACCCAACCATATCAATAATCACTTTAAATGTGAATGATGTAAAGACATCACTTAAAAGACAGAGGTTGTCGCATGAAACGATATGGTGTCTAAAAGAAGCTCACTTTAAAGAAGAAGATTCAGATGATTAATAGTATTGTTTTAATTACAAGACTTTTAAAATTTAAACTAACATTTTGGAAACATATACTAAATCATGCTTGTAAAAAATTATAATTGTAATGTCTTACTATAGTCAATAAAATAAATTACAAACCCTGGGTTATTTTCATTCCATTTTTCAAATATGTTTTATGCTTTAGATCAAAACCACTAGGGGCAGCATTAATCAGCACTACAGGAAGCCTACTTTGAGATTCTACGTTTTAGAACCTTTTTATGTTAGTTTGTTGCCATTTATGCTCCAGTGAATCGTGCTAAGTGAAATAAGTCAGAAGAGAACGACTAATAGACTGTGATATCTCTCATATGTAGAATCTTAAACAAACAAACACAAAAAAAAAAACAGAAACAAACTCATTGATACAGACAATACACTGACGGTTGCCAGATGGGAGAGGGTGGGCAGGTGGGTGAGAAAAATGAAGGGAATTAAGAAGTACAAATTGCCAGTTGTAAAATTAGTCACTGGAATGTAAAGTACAGCACAAGGCGTCTTTTCAATAATATTGTAGTAACTATGTATAGATGCCAGATTTGCACTCGGTTTATCAGGGTGATCACTTCATAACGTATATAAATGTCTAATAACTATGCTGTATACCTGAAACTAATATTTTCTGTCAATTAAAATTTAAAATAAAATTTAAATATATACTATGAGAATGTTTTGAATACTCTGAATGTAAGTCACTATGAGCAATTTATTCTAAAACATATTATTGAGTAACTTTTGTATTAAAAATCATAGAGAGCTAGCAATGTTACTATATGCAATAGATAGAAAATTTAATCTCTTGCTCATATTTGTTTTAATATCTATTTTTAACCTTAGTAACTGAATCATCCTCAGAGTGTCCTTAGAGCTAATTTTTGTTTGGCCTTTAAATAAAATCTGGCATTCAAGAAATTTGACTGCATAATAAAAATAAGTTCCTGAATCTTCTCTTTATGTGACATTTCTGTATGAGAATGTTTCTAGGTGAGAAATAAAACGGACCAGAAATAAGCAGTAGCTATTTTCTTGGCCAATTCGGTTTTGAAATTCTCTGATAGCTGATGTGCCCTTTGTGTTTGCTCACCTTGAAAACTCATCTTAGTTTATATATTTCCCTTTCCCAGATATAAAAAGAACCTGTGATGGTTTGTTCAGTACCTGCTTCTCAACTGAGTGATTGGCGAGCACTGGGAAAACATCTTGTGTCTGCTGGCTGTCTTGTTAAAAATGCTTCTCCTTTCGTATGGGAAAAATCATTAAAACAAGTCAACCTTATCCAAATATATTTTTATTCAAGAATCTCTGCAGCCAACTTTATTTATTTTTAATATTCCTAGACCAAAGGATGACAATACAACTAACAAATACAGTTATTCTGACTTACTCAACTGAAACACTGGTTTTAGAAGAAAAAATGTAAGGTTTAGAAAAAATTCTAAATGTCTTATGAATTACACTAGGCATGAAATAATTTATCATTTATTCATTGAAGTCAAACTGTACACAGAAGAGAATTTGCTGACTAAAGAAGAGGTAAATATGTACAAATTTTCTTAAGAACCTTCTAAAATGTAATTATATTTCCAGTAGAATGTCTATAAAGTACTACATGGTTTACCCACAACCAAATGAAGTTCCTCATTTACTTATTCCAACCTAAAGCTGTTAACAGAAAACTGAAAATATTCTTCAAGTTTGTCAGAATAGCTTGGCTGAACGCATGTTGACAAAGTTTTGGTTATTTTCTCCCATTTTATTTGCTTGTATAATCTTCTATATTAACTCTCAAAGCAGTGGAAGAGGAATCAATGTATATAAGGTAGAATTTCTTTCCCTTAAAAAAATAGGCATTCACTATGTGCTAATTACTATTAAGCAAAAGTGCTACTGAACTTTTTTTGAAGTTGCCTTCTGCTATTTGAAGGCAAATGTTACAGAAGTGCGGTGTTTGCATGTGCACGTGGATGTGCATGTTGACATGGCATCACTCAGCCCTGGGAATTAGCTTAAGCTTAGAGAAGTATAAAATCTCTCTCTATGGTCACTAAGAGTATTCATAACACAGGATTCTAGAATCCACTACTCACCCCAATCAATCACAATCAATCTATTGCCATTGTTCAAATACTGATAAAACCAACACTGTTTATTATTTCACAAATTCAAAAGATATAAATAGGCCACTATTAGGAAATATGAGTATAAATCTAGGTCTAGTTTAGTTTTAAGTAAAAATGGTAAAAATTTTCTGACAAATGCTAATTTTTTTTTTCAGTAAAACCAAGCAATGTTCTTTAGTAAATACGTAAATGAGAATACCTAAATTGTCTGGAAAGGTGATGGAATGTCAATGGAATTGACAAATGATTCATTGCTGACCATACACATTACAAAACAAATTAAAACAAATATATACATAATTCTGTGCTTGGACTGGAAAATCTTTACAAGGAAGGTAAATAATGCCCATCCAGATTTTCTTTTCTTTAGAGAGAAAAGTTGTCTGCTAATGAGAAGGGGAATCTTGTAGTATTTTGGTATGCATCAAGAAAAAGTATTTCTAATGGATGAATTTTAGGTGCTATCTATATTGGTTAACTGCTGCATTTCCAGGACTTGAATGAAATATAGAACACCAGCTGAATGGACAGATTGTCAGACCTACCTGGCTACAAGAAATTTAACTTAAGTGTAAATACACCAATAGATTAAAAATAAACCCATTAAAAAGGTATATGAGCACTCAGATGAAGATTATGGAGTGGCTATATTAATAACTGACATAAAATAGACTTTAGAACAAGGAACATCACTACTGATAGAGAATAATATTTCTTAATGAAAGGGGTCAATTCATCAATAAATTGTTAACAACCCTACATGTGTATGCACCTAACAGAATGCCACAAATACAAAGCAAAAACTGACAGAATAGAAAGAAGAAACGCATAAACACCAATTATAGTAATATATTTTTATACTTCAATGGAAGTAACTGATGGAAATAGAAATCAGTTAAAGAGACATTGAAAACAACTGAATTACTGAATGTAACTGACACTTTAGAATCGTCCACCCAGCAACAGCCGCCCCCAGATTGTTTTAAGTACTTGTAGAACACTAACCAAATTAGACCACGTTCTATCTAAAACAATAAATTTGCAAAGGATGAACACAATATAGAGTATGTGCTTTGAAAATAATAGAAAAGATTTCAGAAAATTAGAAATCCAAAAAGAATGGTGAAAGAAATATCCACAAACACGGATCTAAATAACCTTTGGGTCAAAAAAGAAATCACTAGGTGAATTAAAATATTTCTAATTGAGCCCTTACTGGCGTGGCTCAGTTGGTTGGGTGTCGTCTCATGGATCAGAAGGTCACGAGCTTGATTCCCCACCACAGCACATGCCTGGGCTGTGGATTTGATCCTCAGTCAGCAGCATAGCAGAGGTAACCAGGAGATGTTTCTCTCACATTAATTTTCTTTCACTCTCTTTCTGTCTCTCTCTCTCTCCCTTTCTCTAAAAATAAATGAATAAAATCTTCAAAAATTTTCTAATTAAGTAAAAATTAAAATACAATATATCAAAATGGATGAGATTCTGCAAAGAGTTATAAAAAGGAATTCATAGCTTTGATTGCTTCAAATTACATCAGAGATTATCTAAAAATCAATGATCTAAGCTTCAAAATAATCTTAAGAAATCAAAACAGGAAATTAAAACTAAAGTAAAAGGACAGAAAAATGTAATATAGACAAAAGCAAAATTTGAAAAAGTAAGTATAGATAAATTAATAAAACAATATTTTTCTTTAAAAATCCATAAAATTGATTACATAAAAAATAGAAGGTAAATTAACATCAGAAATTAAAGATGTTATAAATATAAATCCTATAGGCAATAAAATATTAACAAGAGAAAGTTATGAAACTTTTATGACAATGTATTTGACAAATTTATTGAAATGAATAAGAAACAGATTTATAAATATTTTCAAATTTAATAAAATAAAGTTTATTAAATGTAAAAATCTACAGAATAAATTCTCAAGAGGAATAAAGAAGAAATGAAATGTGATATATTTATATTATGAAATACTATATCACAATGACAATAAATGTATAATTGTAGAATGCAATGGAATGGAAAAGTTTCACGGAAATAATAATCAATAAATGAATCCAGGCACAAAAAGTACTCCTGTATGTTTCCATTTATATAAAGCTTAATAATAGTCAAATCATATTTTGTTAGAAGTCAGACTAATTGGAAACTGGGTATGGAAGATTAGTAATTAGGAGGCAACATGCAATGAGCTTCTCAAGTGCTCAGAATATTCTAGGCCATGCCTTATGTGGAAGTTGCACGAGTTTCTTTTTTACAACGCCATGATTAATACATGCATAATTGTGCACTTCTCTGTATGAATATGATATTTCTAAAATATTTTCAACTAGAAAAAGTGTAGTGATTTGAAATAATAAGGCTCTTACATGGGTTTGCTAGCTGTGGGTTGTGGTATAATAATTACATCACTCTAATGCAATTTTGTATCTTCTCTTATGTTTTTAAGTTAGGACCACATATATCAAATGGTCTCCTCAAAACATAATGCATCCAGGTTTTTTGGCTCCATTTTGATATGTAATATTCTGATTGAGTCATATGGTAAAGGAAAAATTTACATTCAATAGGAAAACTATTTAAGATCAGTAAGGTTCATCTATAATTTTCTTTTTCTAGAATGAGTAGTTTCCCTCTTCTACCCTCTCAAAAATAAAATTCATATGCCTAATTCATCAGTAAATTTTCTGCTTGTGACACTGGCCATAAGTAGCTCCTTCCATGTCAATGCCCATCTATGATCCCATACATGTGGGTGCAGAACCTGCACAACTATTAGAAACTAGTGCCTGGAGAGCTCCTTCAGAACTCACAGTTTATTGTGCAATCTACAAATGCTGATCTACTTCCAGTCCAGCTGATGGCATAGGTAAAAATTGCTCACCCCCTTGCACAACCACATCAAAATTATGACTAAATAATGCAATCACTCAAAAAGAGGCAGACATTGAGTTTAATGGATGTCTGACAAGTATGCAATTAAAGAAACCACATCCATCCAGTCTGGTAGGAGGGGCAGAGACGTGGAATGGGCTAGTCCCACATACACGTGTGGTGGATAAAAATCTGGAAGCAAATATCTCAGGAGCAAAGAGTCCCAGCAGCACATCAGATCCCCCAGCCCAGGGTACCAGTACCAGCAAGACAAGTTCCCACAAATTCTGGCTGCAAATACCCGTGGGGATTGATTAGGTGAAAGAAATTTCTGGAGTCCCAAGCAGTCCCTCTTAAAGGACTAACTTATCCAGACTCACTCCCTCTGAGCTCCAGCACCAGAGAGGCAGCTTGAAAGGTATCAGTTGCATATAGGGAGGAACTGAAGTGGCTGGTATCAAGGCAAGAGCTGGGGGAGAGCTTCCTCCTAGAAAGAAAGTTGGGCAGAGCCACAGCTAACAGGGTGCCAGATCTGAAACTCCATCAACCTGGCTAACACTGTTTGCCCTGCCCTAGAGATCCGCGGAGTTGACATGCCCATCCAAGCCATTAACAGTGGGTTTTGGTTTTTTTTTTTTTCATATGAATGGCTGGTCTTGGCTCATGTTTCGCAACTTTCGTGATTCTCTCAAATAAGCTGGACAGACCCACGAATCTCAGAGCGCTGACTGAAGAACAAGGGGGTCGTGCCCACAGCCTGATCCAGGGTCTCTCTCACACTCAGCCTCTTCGTTCCTTTTCCTGTTCCCATGTTCTTGCTGGCTCTCTTAAGAGTTGTGTCAAACAGAAAAAAAAAATCTCAGTGAGGCCCTACCCCTCATACCACTTGCTAAGTGGCCCCAGGCCTGGCACTAGTGACAACCAGTCTAGGTTCACAGTTTGGCTTCACCTGGGACTCTGCAAGACCCACACAAGTAGTGAAATATTTTTGCAATTTCTTACAAAACTAAACATAACTTTTATTATACAATGGCACTCCTGGGTACATACCATAAGTAGTGAAAACTTATGCCCATACAAAAGCCTGCACACAGATGTTTATAGCAGGTTTATTCATAATTGCCAAAAGCTGGAAGCAGCTGAGATGACCTTCAGCAGGTGAATGGATAAAACTGTGATACATCCAGACACTGGAATATTTTTCAGCTCTAAAAGAAGTGATCTTCAAGCCGTGAAAATGCATGGAGGAACCACACATGCATGTCACTAAGTGAAAGAAGTCAATCTGAGAAGGGTACCGGCTGTGTGATTCCAACTATGTGACCTTCTGGAAAAGGCAAGCTATGGAAACAATAAAAAGTTCAGCGCTTTCCAGCGTTGGGGGGAGGAGAGGGGAATACTGGAAACACAGGATTTAAAGCAGCAAAGATACTCAGTGTGATGCTACAATGGTGGATGGATACCTGACATTATACTTTTGTCAGACCCATGGAAAGTAAAATATCAAGAGTGAACCCTAAGGTAAACTGTGTACCTAAGGTGACAAAGAAGTGTCAATGTAGCTTCATTAATTAGAACAGGTGTCAGATTCAGGTATGGGACGCTGATGGTGGGAGAGGCGGTGTCGCGCGGCAGGAGGAGTATGGGAACTCTGTGCTTTCCACTCAAACCTGCTGTGAACCGAAACAGCTCTAAAGGTTGTCTATTATTTTTTTAAATGAGGGGGGAGTGGTGAAAAGAATGCCAGACATGACTCTTTCGATTAAAAAACTAGCAGAATTTACCTTCAGGATGGTAGTTGAAGATGATATTGCTTTAAGGTTGAACAGCACACTTTCACAATCAACCATCATTTGTAATGATTAATGTTACTAACCTAAATACTTAATTTTGTTATGATGTCCATTTGAGATCACCTCTGATATTCCACAAATGCTTGTTTCTATCCTGCTTTAGTCGCAATGCTCCATCATTATCTGAGTGAAGTGCACCAGATCGATTCCTTTTATCTTTTTGATCCAGCTGAGGGGCTACCTGTTCTTTCAAAGGCCCTAATTGAGATTCTAGGAAGCACCTTCTCATATCGTCTTCCCTGCTTCTAACCCTTTTCAGTATATAGTTTGCTTGCTACAAAAGTACATCATGAATTCATAAATTGAAAATAATATAAGGGAATAGATAAACCTTCTAAATAGATCACAAAATGGATGTTTTTGTATTGATTTTAAGAATCACCTCTTACCATTGATTGTTCTTAGCTGTTGTTATAATAGATTGTGCTAGGGGTAAAAATCTAAAATACCAGACAGTGATGGTTTTTCCACCAAAAACTTGATGACAAAGCAAGCAATTAGGATTCAGTGACTTTAAACGATAGTTCAGATAAATTCAGAGGAATCTCCAAATTTCCAGTGAATATTAAGTAAGGGCTACCACAGAAACATATTCTAGAAAAGATTAGAATATTACGTTTCTCAAAGGTGTAAAGTGCTGCTCTGGAAGCTTCATCATTCAAGTGGTGAATTTATAGTTACAGATTAAGTGGTTTTCCCATAAGTTTTTCTTAACTTCTATGTGTACAGTGCCACCAACAGGAAAAACATGAACTATCAAATAGCAATAAATTCAAGGGGAAACAACTGACTTAATAATCTAGAAAAGTATAATAGGAATTCTCTTCCACTATGGCATGCTTTTGACCCATTCTAATCTTGACCCCCAACACGAGAGTTTAAGTAACTTTATTTCTCTAATGTGAAGCAACATTCTTCATCAGGTTAGCTTGTAGTGATATTCAATCATGACCCAAAGTTAGACTTTTTTTAACATGACGCAGAATATCAACATACACACCTACATATAAATTGAAATAAAATTCCAGAAAACAACATTTAAGCTTACTATATTTTATTTTCTGTTCTGTTTCATATTTCTCTGCCTTCTTATGGAATAAGTTCTGTCATTATTGTATTATCATATAGTAAGGTCCATGAAGTCCTTGTTTACCTTTATATGCCTGGGGTCTTGGTCAGTGCCAAGTTCATACTAATTGAAGTGCATTGAATCAATGCATGAATCTTCCCAGCTTCTCAAGATGAGTATCAAAGTTCTGCCCATAGAAACCATTTTGTGAAATTTCAAGAGACTAACTTGAAATCGTAAGCAATTACATTTGTAAGCAAGGCTCTCTGGGAATGGCACCTTTTTAGACAACCAGAAAGAAAAGAGAAAAAGGAGTCAAAACTCTGAAAGACATAAGATCTACTGGCAAATAAAAAAAAAACAATTAGCAATCTGTTGCTTTTTCCTTCTGCGCTATGTTGCTCAGTCATCAGGTCTGCTCTGAGGTGGGTAGCCCCAGGCCCTTCTGCACCATGCATCCTAACCTAGAAATGCAACTGATAACAGCCCAGGTAATGCAGCCTGGAGGAAAATGGCTTTCCTACTGCAATCAAGTCAAGTCTAGCCCAAATGTATCTGATTTATGCATATAATTTAGCTAAAAGCTTTTATGACCATAACTTTTTAATAGTATTTTTCACTCATAGATATTTAACACTAAACTCTCTCTATATTTATCTGTGTGCATATACATATATGTATTTCAATAAGAGAAGTAGCATATATATGAAGTGCCAAATATATTTATACCTTTAATATATAAAAATACTTTAAAATGTTATACCAACCATTCCTTTCATACTGTATTACATTTTCAAACAAATTATTAAATACTATTGTTAAATTTTAAAATTGAATATAATTCATGCTGGAATTAAATAATGTGTATTAAATAAATGTTAGACCTTTAAAAAGTTGTCCCAAAGAACAAGTTACACATACTTACCACAAGGGGGCTCAATAATGGAAAGGGAAGGAAGGAAATCCAGCAAAAATAACATCTTAAAATGAATATGAGAATACCACTTTATACTTCAAAAAAAAAAAAACTTTATAAAACCTCTCTTTCTCTCTCTAGAAATTAAGAATTTAAAAAAGAAGGTGTCTAAAAGTAATTGTTAAGAGCTCTGGTTTATCATGCCACCTACCCGCACTATGGTACAGGGAAATTCCATGGACTTTCCCCAGATCCTCAGGAGCAGCATTTTTAAAGCCAATGCAAACAAATAGTGTACTCATAAATGACTTCATACATTCAGAAACATTTTTATAAACTCAAATAAAGTTAAAGAGCTCTCTGAAATGGAATGTGTCTAATCGGGGTGAATGTTGAGGTTTCTTTCCGTTTTCCTCTTTCTTTCCCTTCTTTGTCCTCTTCTTCTGAATCATCCTCTTCTTTTGTGTTATTCTCCTGCCTTCACTCCCCCACCTTTTTCCCCTCCCTTTTTATGTACAAATAATGCTTTTCATGGTATAATACGAAGCTCAGAGGACCTGGATGCAGACAGTTCTCAGTTCGAATTGTAGGGTTTTTGTGTGACTTTGAGTAAATTTATGTTTGTAAGCATTAGTATCCTTATCTGTAAATTTGGAAACACATCCTGAAGGATGTGAGAGCCTTAGATCGTATATGGAAAACAGCCACCACAGCAGCTAGAAAATAGATAATTTCTTAAATAATACTAGATATTTTATGATTTTGAGAATGTGAAACATTGTTAGTGAAATTGTTTAATAGGACTCTCGTTATGTGAGTTTTAATATTCAGAAGTACAATCTCCATTCACACAACTTATTTTTACTGATGTATGACCCTGTAAACTTTCCATGTAAAACTGAAAAAGTACAGGTATTTAGTACTGGTAAGTAACCATGGTTATGTATGAAAGAGCCTCAGCAGAAAGAAGTCCTACACCTTTGAAAACTTCAGAAATCAAACAAAAAAGATTTCTTGGTAAAAAGTAAGGAAAATAAACAAACAAAGGAAGACTTGATTGATTTTATGAAATAAGGTACTAACTATTGAGTAAAAACAAATACGTAAAACTGCAAAACATTTTGTTAGATTGCGATGGTGGATGCATGATATGCATTGATTCCTTGCCTCCCATACGCACACTGACTGGAGATCAAATCCGCAACTTAGGTATGTTCCCTGACCAGAAGCCAAATCCACCGAATCCACAAACTTTTGGTGTATGAATTGATGCTCCAACCAACTTAGCCACCTGGCCAGGGTGACATGACATGCATTTTTATTCATTTCTTTTAAATATTTTTTAATATTTTATTTTTCATTTTTGGAGAGGGGGGGAGGGAGAAAGAGAATGAGAGAAACATCAATGTGTGGTTGCCTCTTGCATGACCCCCCTACTGGGGACCTGTCCCACAACCCAGGCCTATGCCCTGACTGGGAATCGAACCACAACCCTTTGGTTCCCAGGCCATGCTGAATTCACTGAGCCACACCAGCCAGGGCTGATATGCATTTTTAAAAAACATAAAAGCTATGCAAGACATAGAGTGAAGATGAACGTAAAGCATGGATTTTAGTTAATAATAACCACTGGTATTGGTTCATGAATTGTAACAAATGCACCACACCAAAGCAAGATGTTAATAATTTGGGAAACTTTGGGCAGGGATGGAGAGAAAAGAGTATCTGGTAACTCCCTCTATTTTCTGCTCAGTATTTCTACAAACCTAGAAATTATCTTTAAAAATGACTGCTAATTATTTGTTTTAAAAATCAATGCATATATCTGCTCAAACAGAAGATGTTTAGTATTTTTATTTATTGAGGACAGCATTTATTTCTTTATGCAAAGCACTAAGTTAAAAATTAGACTGTGAAATTTTAAAAACAATTGTATTTATTTGGTACTTAACATCTCTCCATATAGTCCACTATGGATATACAAAAATACTTGGATGAAAATTTAAGATTTTTCTACAACCTAATGTTTAAATTATTAGTAGTAATTAAATATAATCTTAATATTGACCTACTTTATTGGATACTGTCTCAATTTCAGACACTATTCTAAGTACTTTACAAACAGTATAAAAATAGATTTGCATAATTTCTAACATAAGTCACTCTAGTAAGTCTTCCACTTTGAGTGATGTTTATGTACAATTAAGTACCGTGAGAACATGGGGCAATGAATTATTTTTGATGTCATGTAAAAATCAATGATTTAATAATAGTGTGCATACCGGGCTCAGCGTATGTGTCAGTGCGTGTTTACAGGGATAAAAATGATTAAGATACAGCTATGTTAAAATTCATTCCATCAAACACAGTATCTACTAGATTATGTTTCCATTACATAGTGGTAAATCAGAGTTTCAACATAAAGATTCCCAAGAGATTTCTGGTAGTCACTATGTCTACACTAGAACAAACATATATAGTAAAAAGTGTTCAACATGTTCCTGTTTCATTTTAAATTTCTCTATTTTAGAACATACTTATCTAATAATTGTGAGGATATTAAATTGAAAATGCCAGGGGACTTGAAATATCAGCCTAGAAAATACCATACTTGTAATAAATTAGTGATATCTATGGGAAAAAATACTTGATTTGAATGAGTACAAACATGTCACTCTAGACTTAGATCTTTAAAACATTTAAAAAATTGCCATTATTATGTTGAAGTATGCTCTCCCTCTACTCCCACTTTGCTGAGTGTTTTTATCATAAATGGGTGCTGTACCTTGTTAAATGCTTTTTCTGCATCTATTGATATGGTCATGTGATTTTTGTCTTTCCTTTTGTTTATGTGGTATAGTATGTTTATTGATTTGGGAATATTGTACCATCCTTGCATCCCTGGGACGAATCCCACTTGATCATGGTATATGATCTTTTTAATGTATTGCTGGATGAAGTTTGCCTATATTTTGTTGAGGATTTTAGCTTCCATGTTCATCAGTGATATTGGCCTGTAGTTTTCTTTCTTTGTTGTATCTTTTTACTGTTTTGGGATTAGGATGATGCTGGCTTCATAAAAAGACTTTGGGAGTCGTCCCTCTTCCTGAATTTTTTGGAGTAGTCTGAGAAGGATAGTGGTTAGCTCTTCCTTAAATGTTTTGTAAAATTCTCCTGTGAAAACTTCCGGTCCAGGACTTTTGTGCTTCAGGAGTTTTTTGATTACTGCTTCAATTTCACCAGCTGTTTTCAGTCTGTTTAGGCTTTTTGCTTCTTCTTCATCCAGTTTTGGAAGGTTATATTTTTCTAGAAATTTGTTCATTTCACCCAGGTTTTCAAATTTCTTGGCATATAATTGTTCATGGTAATTTTTTACAATCCTTTGCATTTCTGTGTATCAATTATAATCTCTCTTCTTTCATTTCTGATTGTGTTTATTTGGGTCCTCTCTCTTTTTTTCTTGATGAGTCTGCTTAAAGGCTTGTCAAATTTGTTTATTTTTTCAAAGAACCAGCTCCTGGATTTACTGATCCTTTGAATTGTTCTTTTAGTCTCTATGTTATTTAATATATAATATATGTTATATAATATATAATACATTATATAGTGTATGCATATTATATATCACATATTAAATATATATGTTTTTAAATACCCTATAAAGTGATGTGGAATAAATATATATATATATAACATGTGTATATATATACATATGCATATATTTATTCTCAAATCAGTTTTTAGTTTGCCCCCTACCAGTAAAAACTCAATAATCTGCTCTCTCTCTCGTGACCTTATGTGAGCCATACAAGCTTATGGCTTAAATTTGAATGTCCCAATTATAAAAGGGAAATACAGAATCCCACTTCGTAAAATAAAGATGAGTCTAGGAAAAGAAAACTACTTAATAGTTCAAAATACCAATTCATCAAAACAGTACTTCTTGTTAAAAGTTATTTTAAACTTTTAACATGTTAGAAACAATGTATTAGAAACCTTGACAATATGAATTATTGCAGTTTTTATTCAATAAGTAATATTTGTAATTAATTTTCTCATCTTAAAATGTCAATGTAGATGAAAATATTTTATCATCTTTAGTATTGGTAAAGCCATGTTGCCAAACTTAGTCCAAGGATCCAGACCACACTGTTTTATCAACTTAAACAGAGCCTGAAAAGCTGGGGGAGAGGAGTCTTTCCAAAGCTTGTCTAGATATTATAAGAAAGAAGAAAGAGAAGAAGAGAGAGAGACAGAGAGATCCTATAGACTATGGTGTCTCCACTTCACACTGATTAATAGATTATGTGTTCCCTAATCTGTGTGGTTCATGGACCATTATTCTCATTTTCTTCTCAATTTAGCAATCAAATGCATTACTTCTCTCCCAAGGGGGTGCAAATGAGAAAATGGAAAATTTGGCAGGAAGTGGTAATACCCAAACACTTCCTCTAAGTGCAAAAAAAGTCTATAATAGGTAACAAATAGTCTTCCATAAACGTCTTTCTAGTTTTATTTCATATATTTTCTGCAACAATTATAGTCATTTGGCAATTATTAGCAAAAACAAAAAAGTAAATTTTAATTAAATAGTTCCAGTTAGGTAAAAAAAAAGTTTCTAAATAGGAATATTTCCTCATCTCTTACTATTCTGATTTGTCCTTTCAAGAAAACTTGCAGAAATAGATTAATGGAAAATATTATGTTTGCCACAAATGTGATTTTATAGGTATTGCCTAAAAATATTTCATTGACTTCTGACAAATTAACACCACAAAGCATGTGCCAGTTTTACTGAGTTGCTGTTGGGTAGGTGTATCTCCAAATAATATCTGTGACACTTTTCACAACACCTCTATCTGCAATCAAGTCTATATTTTCACACAAAATATAGTTTAAGGAATCATGTGGGTGGACTAATTTTCTGAAGTTGTGGAATTTATGGCAGGTAAAATTGCTGCTCCCATGGAATTTATGACTATTAACAAAACAAACTGAAAAAAATCTATAGATTGGGACAAGAAAGAGTTATTAGTTTTAAAAAACAAAGAAGAAAATAGAGTGAAAAAAGCTGTATAAGAGACTAAAGAGTTTTTTTTTTAATTTCAGAAACATTTTATAGATACACCTGAGGCCAAGCAATAAAAGCAGAGATGAAAATAAACTGAACGAATGAACAAGGTAATCTAGATGAAGTACAGAAACTTCACTTTATGGGTCATCAGAAAATACCATGCATGAAGTAAGGGGAGAGAAGAAAACAGTTATGGTACTAAAACTTTCTTCCAGCTCAATTAAATGATAGTTAGGTCTTTGTTGTGTCTAGTTATTTCTGGAATGAAAAGGTAAAGATTATCTACTCCCCTAGTGTTGCACAGGATCAAGATGTTATACGTTCATGAAAATAACCATCACATGTTAGATTATGAAACATTTACTCTATTCAAACTTATTTGAATTTCAAGTTGTTTCAGAAGGAAACAGTTACGCTAAAAGACAAAAGTGTATATAAGTATACATATTCATGTTTTAAAATGTTTAATATATTTCCAGCTCAAGACCTCATTTATTTGACTTTCATTATAGTAATTACTTGCAATATTTTTACATAATCAATTTGTATTTTCCTGCTGTCTTTATGGTTAATTACAAGTAATTTCAAATTCCATTAACTTCACTTACTTATTAAAAATTGAAACATATTGTGTATTATAAGGGCAATAAGATATTTAATTATTGAATTAAAAATAAAACTCCTTTTAGTGTTAGCATATATAACCAGCAAATAAAAATGTTGATGAGTGACTCCAATTATAAGGAACTAAATTAAATGAACTGTTTTGTGTCTCCAAATATATATTGTTTAAATTTCTAACAGGGAATGCTATCTAAACTATAAAGAACAGAAAACACACAATTGAGAAAGTGAAGAGCCAGCTTCACTTGCTGCACAGCAAACACATGTGCTTGAATGTCCTCATGTCCAGTTGGTTTGACACAAGGGAAGCCTCTGCAATTCTATGCACACAGAGTGTACTCAAAAGTACTGTTTGATTAAGTGCTGCTGAATTAATTTTATTGTTGTTTTACCTGAAAGGTAACTGAATTTTCAAATGTGAGTAACAATTTCTCATCTCAGTACTAATAGACCTGCTGTGTATAAGAAGATTACTCATTAAACTTTTAGAAATTATTTAAGTATATGGACTCCAAATTTAAGTTTGCTCATATCATTATATGCACATGATTAAAAATGTTATAATCATTAAATTCTTTTTTCATTTTTTAATTTATTTTTAGTATTTTATATTTTATTTATCTTTTTATTGTTCAAGTACAATCGTCTCCATTTTACCCCACCATGACCCCCACACACCACCCACCCCCACCTCCCACCCTCAGTCCTTCCCCACTTTGGCTTTATCCATGAGTCCTTCATACATGTTCCTTGATGGCCCTCCCCCTATTTTCACCCCTTCCTCTCTGGTTACTGTCAATTTGTTCTTTATTTCATCATCTCTGGTTATATTTGCTTACTTGTTTGTTATATTGCTTAGGTTCCACTTATGGGTGAGACTATATGGTACTTGTCTTTCTCCACCTGGCTTACTTCACTTAGCATAATGCTCTCCAGTTCCATCCATGCTGTCACAAAGGGTAGGAGCTCCTTCTTTCTTTCTGCTGTATTTTATCATGTAAGTGTACCATAGTTTTTTATTATCCACTCATTTACTGGTACTCATTAAATTCTTATCCTAGAGAAAACAACAAAATTTTCCACTATTAAGTGTAGTTTAAGAAAGTTATCTTCATGATAGTAGTAAGCATGTCTACTGCTATATTCCCAATATCTGAATGAGCTCCTGCCACGGAATGAAGTGAGTGTTCAAAAAACAGTCATTTAGGAAAAAACAAATTTGTTCATGGATAGAAAAAAGAATTCATGGGATAAAATTTCCTCCAAAAAATGTGAAGGATTATAGTTTAACCAAGATTGTCACACTCTCGATTTCTCTTATGATTTTAACTAATAAAACATATTTTTCATAATATTATTTGTTACAAACTCCTCAAGAAAATAAATTTTATCACACTAATCAGATTCTAATGTGGTTACTAACTCTTTTATAGGTGTATCATATAGACCTACACAGAATCTCCGGGACTAGACTTCTTCAAAGGAAATCTGCAGGACACAGATAACAGCGGTCCCCTCAGCTGACCTCCCAAAATACAAGGCAATGGAATTTTGTTTCTTTTGAGAAAACAAAGAGATAATTACATTTACTAAAAAGTGAAATTCATATCATTGTCATCTCATAATGCCAGTGAGTGAGGCAATTATTTTATTCTAGGTTTTACATGGCACTGCTTTGATAAGTAAAAGAATTTAATTAAAGATCGAAGATACAAAAAAATCTGAAGCACCAGTTTCTCAGCTGCATATAAAATAAATTTGATATGATATTTAAAAAGTAGATTTCTTGAAGTATAATTCCCATACTATAAAGTTTACTTGTAGTAAGTACCTCCAATTTTTAATACATTAATAGAGGTGTGTAAGCACCACCAACATCGAGTTTTAGAATATTTCTATGATGCCATCTGAAGTGAATCCCTGTCCCCATGTCCACTTCCAGGCAACCACTGATCTGCTCTTTGCTTTGATTGACTTGCTTTTTCTGAAAGTCTCATATAAATTGAATCACGCAATATTAATCTTTTGTGTCTTGCTGCTATCACTTAGCAAAATATTTTTGACTCCATCCAAGTTACAGTACTTTGTTCCTATTCACTGACAGTATTCTACCCTATGGATATGTGATATCATATTGTGTTGATGGACATTTGAACTGTTCCCAGGTTTGGGCTATTAAGAATAATTCTTCTTTAAAAATTTGTGTCAGTCTTTGTGAGGACATATTTTTTCATTTTTCCTGGTCAGATGCCTAGAAGTGGAATCGCTATATAATATGGTAAGGGTATAGGTAACTATTTAAGAAACTGCCACATTTTTTTCCAAAGTGGCTGTATCAGTTTACACAACAGCAGAAATGGATGGGGGCTCTAATCATGCCAGATCACCAACTCTTCTTCCTGACTTCCTTTGTGATTATAGTCATCGGAGCAGGTGTGAAGTAGTGCCTAATTTTTGTCTTTGAATCCATCTAACAATTAATAATGCTGAACATCTTTCAGGTACTTACTGACCATTTGTATATCTCATTCAAAGAAATGTCTCTTTAAAATATTTCTAAATGAACACAATAAAATAAAATGCATGTAAAAGAAGCAGCCCCATCCCAGACCTAATAAATCAGAATCCATAGAGGAGAGAGGGTGGATATAAATAATAAATACATAAATAAATAGGTGCCTATTTTAAACAAAATTGTCTTGTTAATATTGGGTTAGAGGAGTTTTTTTTTTTTTTTCATTTGGTTTTGTTTTTGGCTTAAACAGTAGACATTTATTTCTCACAGTTCTGCAGGCTAGAAGTCTAAAATCAGAGTGCCAGCTTGGATGGGTTCTTGCTGAGGGCCTTCTGGTTTACCTGCTGTGTCCTCATGTGTCTGAAAGGACCAGCTATGTCTAACCTTTTCTTATCCCATTCATGAGAGCTAGAGTCTCATGGCCTATTTACCTCCCAAAGGCCCCATCTCCAAATATCATCATGCTGGAATTAAGGTTTCAACATAGAAACTTTCGGGTACATTTATCCATAACATTTGTTAATTTTGTTAGAAAAAGACATTTCATTGCCACCAGGCAGAAGATTTGTGTTTGTTTAATAAATAGACAAATAACCCATCCCTGGACTTACAGTTTTAATAGAAGTACAAAAATATGTCACAAAAAAAAATACTGCAATGAAAATTGTGCTCCCTTAGATGTGGTGACTTGTGTAATGCTTGACCTGAACAACTGCACGAGGCCATCGTTAGACTAAATGTAGTAGACCTCATCCAATGACTTGAAGGCCTTAAGAAGAAAGACAGAGGTTTCCTAAAGAAGAAGGAATTATCCTCAAAATTGCAATATAAACTACCTGAATTTGTAGTCTACTTCCTTATAGAATTCTGAGTCAAGACTGAAACATCAACTTCTATCAAAATTTCCATTCCACCAGCCTGCTCTGTAACTTTGCCAGCTCTCACAGTCTTATGAACCAAGTGAATTTTTAAAGATGAATCTCTATCTTTAATTGGTTCTGTTATTCCAAAGAATCCTGATTAATATAGCCTTGGTATGAAGGAAAAATAGATGAACTAGTATAGTTCCTTCATCAATCAAGATAAGTATTTATATCTTTGAGGTTTAGTACAGCCTAAAGTTCAAGAGGTTTGAGAGAGAGAGAGAGAGAAACAGTCAAAGCAGAAATTGCTCCCCTGGTTCCAATTCTGCGAAAACAACCATGTTGTACTTTCTAGAAAAGACATTCTAGATCTTGACAGGTGGAGTCTTCTGGATGCTGAGACAACAAAAGCATTCTAGACATTAGTCAATGAATTCCTAAGACAGGAATATTGGTTCTAAGAACCCAACGATCTCTGGATTAACTGAGACAGAAAGATTTTATTGACAGTTCATGGCTCAGGAGATAATTGGAAAAAAATTGAACTTACTCAGGGATTCCCCACATTCTGAGATAAGAAGGCCAGGCTAAGGTGGAGCCAGATGTTCTGAAAGTCATTGGGCCAAGCAAGAAAAACTGCTTTTCTGCTCTTCAGAGAATAGTTTAAACCAATGTAGTCTAGAACAAAACACATGTCATAGCAAAGTGTAACAATTGTTATTGTTCATGCTAAAGTTTTAATAACAAAGAGTTTTGAAAGGAGAAGATTCACATATGGGAGGAGAGTAAAATATGCATTTCTGTGCCTAAGCTAAGATTATTAGTATATATTAAAGTAAATAAAATAAGAAAAAAATAAACACTTCCTTAAATTGAGGACTCTGAAATACTGACATTTTATATAAAGTTTAGGAGGTACCTCATAAGTCTATTAAAAGATACTTGTTTAAAAATCACCAAAGTCTTCTTCCAACATGACTCTTTGCTCTTTAAGTTTTACTATCAATAGCATTACTTAAAAAGAAAAGAAATCTGCCTTCTCAATGTCGGAGGTATTGTGATTAAAACAACTAAGACATTGAAAAAGCTGTCTGCACAGTAGTACACTCAAGATGAATATTAAATATATATATATGAAAGACTCCCTAGGGCAGATGAGCTTTTTAATCATAGTATTTGACTTTCCATATCTGATTTGTTTCTCCTTCTGTGGCAGGAGGGTGGACTTGTTAGCACATTTTTCTCTAATTTCTTGATAAGCACTACTATCAACCTGACAGCCTGGACTGATTAAATAACCCTATTAACATGCAGCTATAACCACTGCCTGTAAGAGTCTCTGAAGCTAAAATTAAATGTAAATTAACAAGGGCCCAAACCCCTCTTCAGCTTTTTTTCGTCTCAGGCAATTATCACACACTACCTGGTAAGGAAAGACAGTGTTCTTACAAATCACACTTATTTATTTTATTTTATTTTATTTTATTTTATTTTATTTTATTGGTCCAGTTGAGTTTGGATGAGATCCAGCCACAGGAAGCATTGTGAAAGAACATAGTAAAAGAAAGTCAAATGAAATTTAGAAAAAGAAATGTATAAACAGAGAGTTCAATAAATATGCAAGTTGAAAGAGAAAAAAAAGCAGAGTTTAGGGAAGTAAGAAAAAAAAAAACAAGAAAGTCTTGTAGGCCTAGTTTAGTGAACAATAAATGATCGAGAAACAGATAATGAATGAAAGACAGAGCATCCAGGTTAGTGCCTTAGACACAAAAATGTCAGGCAGGTGCTAAAGGCAACGTGAGGCTGGATCAAAGGTAAACAATTGGCACAATGAAAATGTATTACTTTCACTGGAGTTGTAATCATCAATGGCAATAATGGAGCTCTTTTGGTTCTGTGAGTGATTTGAAGGTTTTATGATCTATGATTCTCAGCCATCTACTTAGGGGAAAAGGTTAATTCAGAAATATGAATAAAGAGTGGAATTAGGCCATCGCCAAGATTTTTTCAAATGACTTTTCTCCTGCTATTATGTTACTGATATAGTCTGAGTTTTCATGCATTTGGATAAAACTGACTCTATAATTCCATATGAATATTGCCTGACAATCTTACTATGTTTTGGTAATAAGATCGCTTTCCCAAGCACTGGAAGGTACACTTCCAACTTTTTCTATTTTTCTCAAGCTCCCATGCTATCTTCTCACTTTTCCCATATTTACTTTGTAGAATGATAGAAATTATCCCATCTACTTCCTCCCAATAACAAATTTACACATTTCTTCTTTCTTGCCATAAACAGTGGTTTATGCAAATATCCTCCAGAGTCAGTTCATACCCGTAATCACAGGTTATTCATGCTTTTTTCTGTTGATTCTGTGTTTCCATTTTCACTCTATATTTTTAAAAAATATTTTACTTATTTCTTTCTAGAGAGAGGGGAAGGGAGGGAGAAAGAGAGGGAGAGAAATAGCAATGTGTGGCTGCCTCTCTCTCGTGCATGCCCCCAACCAGGGACTTGGCCCACATCCCAGGCATGTGCCCTGACTGGGAATCCAACCAGAGACCCTTTGGTTCCCAGGCCAGCACTCAATCCACCTAGCCACACCAGCCAGGGCCACTCTATTATATTTTTGTCATCAGTATTTTAGTTTGCTCAAAATTTTCACACTTTGAAAAATATCCTCATGGAACCACTCACGCCCTCATCAGCTACATTATTCATTTTTTTTTTGTTTTGTTTCCTTGATGGGCAGACATCATCCTCTCACCCCCTTTAGATAAGAAAGGATAAGAAAGAAGCTTAATGGTATTATATGGTTTCTGGCAACAGAATGCAAGAATCCTTAAATTTCCTTCCATTAAACATACCAATGCTGGTGGAAAATCCACAGAGACAACAAAAATAATTAAAATAAAATACTAAAAATAAATTGAACCCTGGCTGGGTAGGTCAGTTGTTTGGAGTCATCCCGATACTCCAAAGTTGTGGGTTTGATCCCCACTCAGGGCACATACATGAATCAACAATAAATGCATAAATAAGTGAAACAAAAAACTCTCTCTCTCCCTTCCCCTCTATTACTCTTCTCCTTCCTCTCTCTCTAGTCAATAAATTAAAGAGAGAGAGACGGAAAGATGGCATAGCATTTCATTCAGTCAGTGAGACTGAAAGTGTAAATCAAGGGCACAAAGTGAGCGGAAGTATGCCTAAATGGCTTGTAAATTTATACAAGCCTAAATGTTGCTATTAACCTCTCCCCTAACTCAAAAATCAATGATTTCAATGAGTACTTCAAAATATCCAGAAAATAGCATTTCCTGATTGTAAACTAGTACATCAAGCTATTTCTCAATATCTCCTCTTGCATGTCTCATTGGAAACTTTAAGCAACATATAGAAAACTGAAATCACAACTCCCCACAGAAAACAGAAATCGTGTTCTTGGTCTTCCTCATCACAGATAAAGTGAATGGCATTGATCTGATCCTGACACTTATAATTAACTCCTCATTCTCTACCACTCTCCATATCAAACACAAAGATCATATCCTGTTGGTCTATTTTGTTAATATATATGCTTTCCATTCAAGACCATTCTCTCCTCTCTCACTATCCTAGTTCAAGCCACCACCATCTCTCATCTAGATTACTGAAACAAGATCTTAACTAGCTCTGTTGCTTTTACCAAAGCCCTCCTTCCAACTGTTCTTCTGGCAACTATCAGAGTATTATTTTCTTAAATGACAATTTAATTATGACCACTATCTATTTCTATTAACCTTTGCATGGACAAAATCCTTAACATATTCTAGATTTCACTGTGTGATTTGGACATTCTTTGTTTCTCCATCTAAAGCATCAGCAGTATGATCTAGCTAGATTAATGTGCTCATTCCCTTGAGCATGTGAAACTTCTTTCTTCATACAGAGCCTATGTTTTGCCTAGAACAGGGTTTCTCCAACATTTTTTGGTGTAAAAAGTCAGAGTAATTCTTTTTGGCTTGGTGCAACTCCATCAGGTCTCTGTTACTTCTACTCACTGTGATGCAAAAGCGACCACAGATGATGCACAATGAATGGGTGTGTTCTCCAATACAACTTAATTTCTAAAACAGCCAGCAGGATGGATCTGGCCCATAGAACTTAGTTGGCCATATCCTGACCTAGGATATCTTTACTCTTTTGTCATTCCTTTTTTTTTATTACTACTATTATTTTATTTTGTACAAGATTTCTTTTTTTTTAATTTTATTTTAATTGTTGTTCTTATACAGTCTTCTGTTTTCTACTCCCATCCCGTCCCTCCGCCCCAGCCCTCCCCAGCTCCCTTCCATTTCCACCCCCCCCTAGCTTTTGTCCATATGTCTTTCATACTTGTTGCTCTAATCCCTTCCCCTTTTCCCTGGATATTCCTATCCCTCACCTCTCTTGTTC
>PVKU01000709.1:0-335376 GCA_004027475.1 Anoura caudifer
GATATAATTATATGCTAGTGATTTGAAACATCCAGCAAATTAATGCTACCTATAATATCTCTAATTAAATGATTAGGTAATTGCATTTTCTAAATAAGTCATGATGTGCTAAGGGTATAGCAAGTTGGATTAGCATGTGGGAAGAGACATGGTAGAAAGTATTGATCTGTTTAGCATAGTTCTTGAACGTTATGCCAGAGTTACATTGCAAAAATAGTTAATATTTATTATCTTTTGCCTTTAAGCAAAATATGTAACTGATCAAACACAACAAGAAAAAGATTTTTTGAAGCTCTCTTGGCTGAAGCATGGTCCCTCTCAGTCTCTCATACACAGAATGTTTCCTTTTCACAGGTTATTTCGTCACTTACTTTTGCATTTCTCTTCTGCTATTGATTAGCTTGTCCTTTTTTCTCTTCACGATATCTTTCCTGCCATCTAGTAGCTGCTTATTCATAATATGTTTCCTTACAAATATATCTTACCATGGGCTTTCCAAAGTGACTCTAGCATTTACCTTTTTACCCTGTTCATTGTTTCATATTCATTTCCTATTTTGAAATGTATATCGTTTGATTCATGTTTTCCAGTTTAAACTAATGAGCACAAGAATATAATTTATTGAGCTTAACTTTTGTGCTCAGTTACATTATATATTTTGTTAGTCTATATAATTTGCTCTTAAATCACAATTCAACTCTGGTTAAATTAGTTATATCCATAATTATCATTCCATTGATTTCTCAGGCAAGAGAAATCAATTATGATGGGCTGAACTCAAATTTTATCAGAGGAGATAGAGCCTGTGGAAATAACATAATACTGGCAGAACTTGCAACTTGCTGTTAAACTGAGAAGTTTATATAAAAGATGGGTCAATAATGACACAGTTTTTCCTTCCTTCCTTCCTTCCTTCCTTCCTTTCCTTATAACCCAGGATATGGAAGAACCTTTTACTAGAAACTCACACACAGGAACAGAGTTGATTTAGAAAGTTGAAATAATTTTCACACTTGCTAAATTTGTGACCTTATTGAACATCTAAACTGACCTGCTTAGCAGACAAATATCCCAGTGGAATTTTCAGTATATACCTGCAGCCAAGCACATAGAGTATTATTTTAAATTATGGGTAGTGATAAACAGGAAAACTTAGAAATCTCTTTTTAAAAGGCAACAGGCAGCCGTAGGGGAGTCCTAAAGTTAAAAGGAAGGAAAATCCAGAACAGGAGACTGAGACTAAATGCCCACTGAATTCCCAATGAAGCCAAGAATGCAAAGGAGAAGATAGCCATCTGTGATTAAAGCATCTAGAATTTTCAATATAATGTAAATAAATATTCTTCATTAAAATGATAACATAGAGGTCACTGATGACATGTAGTATGTAGACTTCTAGAGTAGTGAGGAAGTAAGAAGATTATAGATGTATTAAAAAGTGAACTAAAAGTCAGGAATTAGACATAACACAAAAGTTTAATAATTTTGAAAAGTTTTGTTGTGAAGTGGAGAAAAAAAAAGCAAGTTCATATTTGATATTTTGCTGCTAGTGTCCAAGACACTATTTCAAAAGAACATAAGCATCCCTATGTTCACTGCAGCATTATTTACAATCGCCAGGATGTGGAAGCAGCCCAGTGCCCATCAACAGATGAGTGGATAAAACAACCATGGGGCATTTACATAATGGAATTCTACTCAGCCATAAAAAAGAAGCAAATTTTACCCTTTGCATTAGTATGGATGGACCTGGAGAACATTATGCTAAGTGAAATAAGCCAGTCAGAGAAAGACAAATACCATATGATTTCATTTATATGTGGAATCTAATGAACAAACTGAACTAACAAGGAAAATAGGGACAGACTCCTAGATGGAAAACAGATGACAGCTGGTGGGGGAGATTAAGGGGATGGAGGGAGGGAGCAAAAAGGAAAAAGGACTCATGGACGTGTGGTGATTGTGGGTGGGGGGAGGTAAGGGGGCTAAGTGGCAATGGGAAAATATAATAAACATTATATATTAAAAATAAATAAAATAAAATATATTTGAAAAAATAATATGCTGAAAACCACTAAGAAAAGTTAACTGAAAGAGGCTTAAATATAAAGAAAATCAGAAGAAGCAAGTATTAAGGGAAACATCACAATGGAACAAGAATCCCAGAAGGGGGGAGTCTGGAGGGAGTCCACAGTGCGGTCAGTTAGTGGTTCGGACATCATAGGCCTGACTTGTTTGCAGCTCTGCCCAGATAGTCTCAACAGGTAACCTATTCCCTGTGCATCTGCAGATGGGCTGTGGCCTCTCAACGTATATTGCATCCCTTCAGAGCCGTGCCTCTCCTGAATCTCTGTTAGAAAAACAAGCGACTTTTCCCAGACATCCCAGGGTAGATTCTCCTTCATATTTTATTGACTAGATCTATATCATATGTCTAATTCTAAATCAATCTGTCAAAAGAAATGGAAATGCTGTGATTGTTAGAATGTTGTTGGGGTTTTGTTTTGTTTTGTTTTGTTTTTTACTTTATGGGGCTGCCTGTTAATTGGTGGTATACTTTCAAGCTAATGATATTAATGTATTTGTTGATTTTTCTACTAATTCACTCTAGAATCTGAGGATACTTAAATGGTAATTTCCTGGCATCATAGAGCATCTTTTAGGAAGTGACACCAAAAATACATTTAAAAATAAAAATAATTTAAACTTTAAAAGTCCTATGGAGGAAAAGAAAACATTGTAATGTGGTAGCTAACTCCTAACATAGCAGACAGAGGTTGCTTTAGAAATAGTTCAGAGAGCTCTTCTTAATGAGGTAATATGTGTGATTAAGATTTGATGCACAAATCAAACAACTAAGGAGAGAACATACAAAGAGAAGCAACAAATAACAAATTTGAAAGTCTTAAGGAGGGTCACAAAAATGTGAGTGTATAACCAAAACAAAGAAAGAAGATCTTAGAGCTAGAATATAAAGAATGCAATAAAAAACATTCAGGAGATGACCTCAGAGAGGCAGACAGTGGTTAGGACCTGTAGGATCTGTTAGAAAATAGAAGGGAATTTAAAAGTTATTCTAATTAAAGTGAGAAACTATTAGCAGATTTTAAGTATGGGGATATTGCATTGCCACTTACCTTCTTAAGAGATCACTCAATCTGTTTTGTTGACATTGGACTGCAGGGAGTAAGGGTGAAGGGCCAGATCCAGTTAGGAGGCTGCCGAAGTTAACCAACAGAGAGGTGATGATATCTAGAACTAGGGAGGTAACAAGGAAAGAGGGTGATCTTTACTGTATTTACCCTGTATTTGAATAATACTGTGATTGTGTACTATGATTGTATGCTGTGATTGCTTATAATTATATATGATTCCAAGGTGTTAGTGTTGGGCAGCAAGTCAGTTGCTAATTCATTCTGTGAATAGATAAGGGAATTCTTGGAGAAAAATGAATTGGAAAAGGGGTTAGAAATGGTCTGGTTGAGAAAGAAATTGATGATATTGGTGGAAAGGAGGACTATGGAAGAAATCAAAGTCTTTGTAAGATCAGGAAAAGCATTTTCTAGAGAGTAAATTGAATGAGACTTCTACACAATTGATTGGGAGGAGTAGAAAGATTGGGGACAGAGGAGAAAAGTTCGCTATCCCAGAAAAATCAAACATAACCTACAAGGCCATCCACTTACAAACTGCTGGGATGGGACACCATCGTTTGAACTCTGTGCCACGCGGCTTCAAGCACACCCAGTATGGAACACTCTGTTCTGTCAGGCCACATACCAAAATGGCAGGTATTTATGATCAGCCGGTGCTGAAGTGCTCCCAATCATGCACGATGACAAAAGACAGGGATTGTATATATTTTGAAAGGAACAATTTAATGATAGACCCTGGGGACCAAGCTAGAAAAGTGAGTTTAAACTACAGGTGAGTGAGTCTGGAATGACTGTGCAGATAGTGGGGGGAGGGAAGTGAATTGAGAGAAAGCTGGCTGTGGCTCAGTAATTATACCAGCGAGTGCACTGGCTCAGTGTGGGACGAAGAAACAGGAGGCAGCGGTTGATGAATAAGGTATTTGAAATAAATGCTGTCAGAAGTAATTGTCCTCCATCACAATGCACAAACTGATGACTAAGAGGGTGACACTGACCTAAAGAGTTGCTCTGGTTAGTTTTGGTTAGGCAAAGCAAAACTGGAGCAACTCTTCATTCTTCATTTTCATGCTTTCATTCAGCTTGCGTTCGTCACAGTCCCCACACCTCCATTGGCCTTGCATGCGTTTCTGTCTGTATCCTACCTGACATGGCCCTGGAGTCATCAGAGAGTGAGCGATAGCCTACAGCATGGCCTTGGCAACACATGAACAAAGACTGAACAGATCAAAAACCTGAGGTTCCAAGGCGGTCAATGCATCACAAAATGGATTCTGAATCTTTGAGACTTTTGACAGAAATAAGAGTAGACAGGGTGACAAATCAATATTCGAATTATGCATGGATGAGTGAAAATTAAAAAAGATTCCGTAGTTCACAATTTTGAGGTAAGGAGAGGATTGTATAGGTGAATCATGAAAGCTGCAAAATGGCAGGAGATTTGACCCTTACTTTGCAACTTCTGTTTTAAGGTATGTGGGATATAAGACTCCCACTCAGGCTCCCCTTGAGTGGGCAGCAACATGTCTGGTTCCTTTTAGGTAGGATCAAGGTAAACTTTAGAGAAAGTAGGTGGAAACGTATGTCTAAGAAGGATCGGGATGAAGTTTTGTTAAACAGAATTTGAGGTGGACAGCACATTGTCAGGGAAGGGTTAAAAAGGGGATGGTGAGAGATAAGAAACATGCAAAACCTAAGAGGAAAAGAGTTTAAATGATAAAGGATACAACGTAAGGAGTCTCGATTTTCTTAAAAGTATGTAGGCATAATAGAGTGAGCTGTGATCATTGCCTAGAAGAAGCTGGGCCAAGTAGTGTCTCCTTGTCAGGACAAATGTCACACTTGGTGGCAACGTTGTGTTGGCAGCTGACTGCTTCCTAGTCTACACAGTGGAGCTGAGACAAAGGGGAAGCCTAACCAGTCATAACATAAGAGGGATAGGGTAAAGCTCAACGTGAAATGTGGATCGCTTGCCTGGCAAATGACAAACTATTCAATCAGATTTTTAAAGTCAGCTAGATATTTTATAATAAAAATACATCCACTCAAAGGTAAAGCAAAGTGAAAGAGGAATGGATGGGGTGTCCAAAGATGTGTCCAATCAATGCAAATAAATATGTGAGGTTAGCAAAACTAATATCTAATAAAGTGGAAGAGACAGCTGCCTTCAAAGAAAATCCCAGGAATGTTTTTATTAACCAAATTTCTACACCCATCAAAGGCTGAATCAGCTATAAATCTTAATGAACCAAATATAATAGTAGTAAAACACATAAAGCAAAACTCTTAAACTGCAAATATAAGGTTATAAAACTTTCACATAATGGGTAATTTTGATATACAGCTTTCATAGGAATTTGACAATGTAAATCTAATTGAAAAATCATTTAGGATCTTTAAACAGTGTGACCAATAATTTCTACTGTCTAGAAAAGTGGACTTCATATAGAAGCTCTGCACTTCCAGTGTTCAGAAGACTTTACAAAAGAGAAATTTTATTATTCCATTGGAGGATATAAATTACCACAGCATGTTTAGACAGACTATAACCTGACAAAGAACGTATCCAACTTTAGGATACATTACATTTTGAAAACTCTGTTTTATAGAAATTAAAATAAAATCCATGTGTATACTAATTAAAGCACTATTGTAAATACAATAAGAAATGGTAACTAATGTAATGGAAGGATAAATTTATTTTGTTATTGTTGTTCAAGTACAGTTGTCTCCATTTTCCCACCACCACCACCCCTCACTCTATCCTACCCGCCTTTGGCTTTGTCCGTGCGTCCTTTATACATGTTCCTTGATGACCCTTCCCCTTTTCCCTGTTATCCCCTCCCCACGTTATTGAATACTATGTAGCCATCTGAGAAATTGAAGGGATGTAAAGGGTTTTCAATATAGGAAGACTGACACAGAAGAATTTCAAAATATTTTTAGGAAAAATGAAATCTATTTTAGACTAATGTGACTACCTTGTCCTAATTCTTAAATTTGAAAGCCCTCTGTGCACGTCTGCTAGAATGGCAGACCTAGAGAAGCATGACACTTGTTAAACGCATACCGGAAATGTAAGTGCTCACCTCGTGGCATTAGCATCGGAGGAGGCGAATGAAACACTGTGTAACTTCAGAGGTTGCAGACAGAGTGAAGATAGATGGCAAAGCCACGGTTGCAACCTGCTTGAGGCAGGACCTAGTGAGTACCCGTAAACTATTGATTCAAGTGTTGTCAGACCTAGGTGGGTCTGTCACACCAGTCTGGAAAGAGGTTCCTGCGAAGATGCAAAAAAAGAATTTTGAGGACTCACACATAGGAGGATTTGAAGTATACTGGAAAGATTTAGTGGAAGGGCATGGATGCCCTGAAGAAGCTGCTGCACTGACCGGGAGGCTCAGCACCATCTCGCTGTGGAAGAAGGCCAGCCTCTGGGGCTGCAGGCCCACAGCAAAATCCACCAAACCTAGAAGGAAGGCCAGGACCCAGCACTGTGTGCCATTAGCCTGAAATCCTAGGACTCATTGTCCTGTGCAGTCTCTGTTCCTGCCTGGCCTGCTTTCAGTGACGCACTTTGGCCTGTGCATCTGCTACAGAGAGGAAATGCACCTGGGGCCTTTGTTAAGCTGTTAAGCTTTGATTATATCTTCTCTGGCTTAGGAAGGGGTAAACTTTCCTTCAAACTAACCAATCTTCTTCCCAATTCTTCTGAGCTTGTCCTGGGCCCCCTCCCTACCCAATCCCTTTCCTGAATCTTCCTGGGCGTTCATGCCCACCTATTCATTTTTCCCCTAGATTTTACCAACCTAGACTCCTTCCTTTTACGGAGCCATTTCAACTCTCACTGCACAGGCCTCAAAGTTCTGCTTCATCATCTGGCCTCTTCTGGTCATGCACCCAGCAAAGAAATGTCCCCCTAGCTGGTTCTTCCCCGCCCAGGTAATCCGGCCGAAGGTGCCAGTTTTCCGGTGGGGAAATTGGAAAACGGTCTTTCCTGCCTGCTCAGGATTAACACCTCTTTGACAGAGGATGCTGCTCTCCCTCCTGGGGGTGTGGGAAGCTGCCTCTTCCCAGTTAATCTGGGGTAATGTCTATTCCATTTGCTCCCTTCCTCTTTTAATAACTGTCTTCCTACTGTAACACCCCTATGGCCTCAGGGCCTGCAGAGCAGGGAATCAACCTTTCTTCTATGCTCCCTTCAAGTGCAAAATCTTAAGGAATTTCAGAAAAGACAGATTTATTTTAATGTTGGTAATAATGCTGGGAAACAAGGCATAGAGTACTGAGTATGAGAAATTTTCTGCACTTCACAAGACTAGTGCTTTAGGAGTTTGTACCAATTATTTGAACTACACTCACAACGCCTTTTTATGCTTAAGCCATTAAGTGATTTGCAGCCCTAAAGTTTTATATACAAGAAAAAATGAAAGTATGATAGATTTCCTTCCTTTTCAAATGAAGACATAGTGAATGGCACTTTGATAGTTAAAGGAAAGCAGGCACAGCTTAGAATTTTTGTGCTATCAACTCAGTAATAAGTTCAAAAGAAATAGAAAATTTAAATGTAAATAAAACTACTTTTAAAACTTGAATGATAGAGCATTGATCAATTAAAATATGATCACAAATAATTTTTAAGTATCAAAAAATATAATTCAGGATTTTGAATGATTTTAGCCTGCCAAATGATATTATTACAGTAACATATA
Organism: Anoura caudifer; assembly: GCA_004027475.1. NCBI lineage: Eukaryota > Metazoa > Chordata > Mammalia > Chiroptera > Phyllostomidae > Anoura > Anoura caudifer. The sequence goes on from PVKU01000709.1 coordinate 7,865, forward strand.
TTAAGTGATCTAATTCTCTTAATTCCGTGGGACAAAGCAGAGACACACAAAGCCTCATCATCGAGCCCAAGTCTGCATTTGCACCAGGTAGAGAAGACGGTTCCAGACATCACATAGCAAGACCGACACGTCGGTCATCACCAAAAAATGTTAATAGTTTAAATAAAACACCTGTGAGATTTCTTGAACCAAATGACAAGAAAGTTTGTAACTGGCAAAAAAAAAAAACAACACTGTATTAATAAAAATATCAAATACGGTATGATTTAATACGCCTGATATAAAAAGAGAAAAAGACTGAGGAAATATTCCAGACTGCAGTACACTAAAGAAGCATTACATCTAAACAAACATGGTATCCTGAGTTGCATACTGGAAACAAAAAAGGATGTTAGCAGGAAAGCACATAGAATTTGAATAAACTTTGTAGCAGAGTTAATAGTGGTGCACCAAAGTTTTAAGAATCACCCCATAATTATGCAAGAGGTTCACTTTAGGAGAGGTTGAGGAGGGTTGATAGTGGCTCTCTGTACTATCTCTGCAACTCTTCACTTAGCATAAATTTATTTCAAGATACAAAGTTAAAAGACAATTCCAAAAGCTTATGATCAAACAGTTTCCTTGGTGAATTTCACCAAATGTTTCATGAATACACAATACTAATGTTACACAAATGGATTAAGCAACCAGACCCAAAAAGTAACACTTTAACTCACTTTGTAAGGTAAGTTTTCCCTTGGAACCAAGATCAATAAGACACTTTCAACAGACTACTCAGCAGTATCCTTAATCAATATAGACAGAGAAGAATATGACATCTTCAACAAACTATTAGTAAATATAATTTACTGATAGGGAGCACTATATATGAACAAATTGGTTTACTCTCAGGGATACATTCATCAATTTTCAAAAAAAAAAAATCAGCTAATGTAAATTCACCCAAACAACAGTCTAAAAATAAAAAACCAGAGAATCTCAACATAGATGCAAAACAATAGAATACATTTAACATCCATTCATGATATAAGGAATAATAAAATAGGATTATAATAGAACAGCCCTCACCTGAGAAAAGGAATCTACAAACAATCTACAGCTAATCTGTATTTAGATTTTGAACTAATTGCAATACGTCTCTTTTTTGCCCCTTATGACAATATTATCCTTGTTTTTTTATCTCCACTGGCTTCCCTTTTTTATTATTGATATTCTTCATTAAGTGATACAGATTTAATATTATAAAATCATATTTTTCTATCCAGTTCTAACTGTATTACTTGATTGTGCCTTGTACAATAAATATATAGTAATAGTACAAAAGACTAGTTACTGCCTTTCATTTATAGCATTATGCACTTTAGAAGAGAATTTAAGTGCAATAATGTATAATAATTTAAAATTTAAAAGTGTAGAGAAAATACACTGCACAGAGGCTGCAAAAATAGTTGATATATTTCTTCATCTTCCATAACGAGAACAAATGAGACAGTGCTTAAAATTGATAGATTAGTAAAAATAACTTTACATATGATATTTAATGTCATTGAGATAACTAATAAAATAGCTGAAAATAATGTCACTTACTGTTTTTGGCAATGAGGCAGAATATTCTTCTGAAGAATTACACTTTGAGATAAATGTTGTATCTTTCAGTAAAGGTCACCAAGAGATAATGCTTCCAGTTGATAACTTAAGAAGCAGAGGTATTCATTCATTGAATCGCAGGTGATAAAAATGGTCTGAAATACCAGTGAGCAGACTTTGACTTTTCATTTTCTACTTTCACATTATTTGAAATAAATAATTATGCACACAATTATGCATGAACACACAAAGAAGACAAAACTTCTAATAAAATAAATGTAATTTAACATTCCTTTTTGTAGAGTTTAGGTTGTTTTTATCCTTTTGCGAACAACTTTTTTCCCAAAAACTGTGTGCATGATATATGTGTGTGAGTGTGCCCCATGAATTCAATTCTTTTCAATTTCATAAAATCTTTGACAATGAAAAGGTGACCCATTCATGGATATAAACTGGATTAACATTTAAAGTTTGTCCTATTTGCTGGCTTAAAAAGCAACCATTGCCAGATACATATAAAGTGTCTGAAATGACATTGATCATCTATACAACAAAGTAGAGATTCCGTCTTTAAATAAGATAAGATGCTACACATTTCAAGTTAAAATTTTTAATTAAACCATATATAAATGTTCTCTATATGGCTTTTGCCGTGAGGCCTTATATATTCCAATAGTTATTCTCCTTTAGTAGTCTAGATATTATCTGCTAAGAGTGAAATAATGTTTATGTGAAACTGTGTGGCTAAAGATGCTCATTATTTCTTAGATAAGTTAGAAAAGGATTTCCAACAGCTATATTTCAAACTTAATAGTTCTGTTCTTTGACTTATCCATTTTTTCTCCTAGTCTTTATTATAACACAAAATTTTCAACATATATGTATGCATTCCTTTGGTCATTATATTTTAATAGAAATATTCACTTGCTTTGATCTGTTAGCCCAGGTTTTCAATTAAATTAATTGGGGTGACATTTTACACACTTCAAGTGTACAAGTCTATGTTACATCATCTGTGGATTGCAGTATGTGTTCACCAAAATCAAGTTTACAGCACTGTTTAAGGAAATGATTTTATTAAAGAACAAATTATTTTTTAAAGCATTAGCAAAGTTATTCCTGCTTTTTAAGGGAGTCTCTTAACAGATCCAAACATTTGGTTTTGTTTTAGAAAAGTGATTATAAAATCCCCATATCAAATAAAAAGTTATTGCATTTTCTGCTCTTCATGTTGAAAGAATCACAAATAGTACCTTGTTTCTTTCCCAAACACAACAAAGTCTGGTTAAATTTATTTTGTGAAAATGTGGTTCTTAAAGATTACAAAGCACTATAGAAATAGATAACATCCAGGGGCCAGGGAGCCAGACACAGAAACAAAGGCACTCTCAGCTATAACAGGAGTGATAATCATACTTCAGTTTTACAATAAAATATTCTCCAAACTCTAATAAACGAGGCCAACACCATTTACGTGAAACAATCATATTTCAACATTAACACATCTCAGGATGCCTGGGAAGAAACAGGCTCCTGCGACGACATTTACAACCCAGCTTCCCAAAGTGGCCCCTAGAAGGAGCAGGGTAGCAGCTGTCTGGTGAGCAACAGTTTATTGCACAGACCGGGAAAAATCACCAAATGAGAACTTCATAATCATCTTGTGTACCCAATTCACACTTTCAAAATGACCTTGCAAACTCAGAAAAAAAAGTGAAAGAAAAAAAAAGTGTAAAAGCACCCCTGCCTGCAAGATGGTGGAGGTGGTGGTAGGGAGAAAAAGAAAAGAATTCAGGAAGCAGTAGGCATGAAAACTGAGAAGAAGGAAATTTACTATATTAAAATTATCTGATATCTTGGAAAGACTTTATCTCTGGATGTGAGCTTTCCACCTTTGACAGACTGCTGAAATCAGTCTTGGTTCTTAGAGACAAATACCTTTTTTGAGATTCTAGTTTGGGTGCCTAGTTTTAATAAATACCTTGTGATTGTAAATGAAACTAGACCACCTTCTTACACACATAAGAATAAATTCAAAATGGATCAAAAACTTAAATGTTAGACCCAGAACCATAAAAATCCTAGAAGAAAGTATAGGTGGCAAAATCTCGGACATTTTCTTAATAATTTTTCTTGGATATATCTCCCCAAGCAAGGGAAACAAAATAAATAAAGAAATTGAACTACATCAAACTAAAAAGTTTTTGCACAGCAAAGGAAATCATCAACAAAATAAAAAGACAACCCACAGAATGGGAGAATGTATTTGCTGAGGATGCTCAGTCTCTGATTATCAGAGAAATGCAAATTAAAACCACAATACATACCATCTCACACCTCTCAGAATGGCTATCATCAATAAATAACAAAACAACAAGTGCTAGGGATGAGGTGGAGAAAAGGGAACCCTAGTGCAGTGCTGGTGGGAACGCAGACTGGTGTAGCCACTATGGAAAACAGTGTGGATGTACCTCAAAAAATTAAAAAATGGGTCTGCCTTTTGACCCAGCAACCCCACTTCTGGGAAAATATCTGAAGGAACTCAAAATGCTAATCTGGAAGAACATAAGCAAACTTATGTTCACTGCAGCGTGATTGATAATCACCAAGATAACGGAAGCAGCCCAAGTGTCCATCAGTGGATAAGTGGATAAAACAACTATGGGATGTTTACACAATGGAATACTACTTGGCCATAAAAAAGAAGAAAATTTTACCCCTTGCAACAGTACGGATGGGCCTGGAGAACAGTATGCTAAGTGAAACAAGCAAGTCAGAGAATGACAAGTACCATATGATTGCACTCATATGTGGAATCCAATGAACAAACTGAACAAGGAAAATGGGGACAGAGTCATACACAGAGAGCAGGGTGACAGCTAGTGGTGGGGGTGAGGGTGTGGAGGGAGTGAGCAGCAAGGAAAAAGGACTCATGGACATGGACACCAGTGTGGTGATTGCTGGGGAGAGGGGAGCACAAGGGGACTAAATGGTAACGGAAAAAATACAATAAAGATACATTTTTTAAAAAATAAATATATTGCTTAAACTTTCCTTCTATTTCATTCTGCTTTTTCAAGTGTATATTATTTCCTCTCTTTTAGGATGTTTTTTGTTTTTTTAATTCAAAATAATATATTTTATTACATGTTGATATTATTTATAGAGCTCTCATTCTGCCCTGTTCTCATTATACCCAGTTTATGAGGAATTTATCATTCCCTTTCCCTTTCAAATATTCCATTTACCTTTGATTATAGGCACTGTAAACCCAAGGCAAAAATCTATGAACTATAACTTCCAAATGAAATTTGGAACACTTTAACAAAGTGAAGAAGGATTCTGATAGCCAGCTCTCATCTCCACAGATGTTGGCTAAGGTGTGGAATGCCCCCATTCTCCAGGTCTCTAATTACCAGTGGGGAGTTACAGAAAAGCATCTTTCCTACCAGACTCAGAGAGAGGTGTAGGTGGAGGGAAAACAATGTGTGTCAATAAGCTCAGTCGGTTAAAATATAATAGACGTAGTAGTAGCAGTAGTAGTAGTGAAAAACAACAATCTGGCTTATAGAACTTCAGAAATGGACCAGAAAACTTTGGAATAGTAAATTTTCTAAGGTAGTGCTGCTAACGTGCAGCTCCTTTTTAACATTGGAATGAGGCCTTTCATTTGTGCATGTGAGGATTTCCCTAAGTGAAACATCGATACATGAAGAAGGTCAAATGAAGAAATAAGATTCCACCTCACCACTACCAACAAAAAAGCAATGAAACCCTCTAGAAAAAGTTCCTAGTTCTTTTTTCATATGCGGACATGATTAAGTGTAGGCTACTTTTTCATGAAGTGCATTTTAAATGTTCTTCCTTCCACCACTTATTTGAATTACACTTTTCATTAGGAAGCCTCTAATTTTCTAAATCCTTGAGGTATATGAACAAAACGGTTTGAACTTTCATCAAGAATTGATGTATGAGTGGGAACCAAGCAACCAACAACACCCGAATTAAAAAATACTTTGCACAATTCATACTTTACTTTACTTTTTTTCATTTTGAAAGGTGTATGATTCTACTGACATTTGTTTTATTGTATTTTCATGTTACTATGAAGTAAAAGTTTTAAAAACTATGTCTTCCTATAATATTCTTGAATCCACTCAAATTCAACTCAAATGAAACATGTATCACAGATTAAATAATAACTACAACAGTTTTTTCATCCTCTCTCCTGCTATATTAAAAGTTGTATGTTTCACAAAGTAATTATTATTCTGCTCAGAGTCTCTGAGCATCTCATTGCTAAGACATTCACAAAACTAGTCCCAGTATTTCATTTGTGCATCAGGAGCACCTGCGCCCACAGAGGTGGCAAAGGGGTGTATTAACTATAGTTCTTCAGTGGAAACATTGGCGAAAGTAACCTATAGCATCTGTAAATAATAATCTAATAATAATCTAATGAAGAACAACCAACTTAGTGAGGATAAATGTACTACTAAGTTTTATCAATGTTTTGAGTAATACCACAACCGAGATGAAACACTAAAACCTGCTAGTGAAATTGTTTCTCTCTAAACTAAGAGAGTAGCCCTGGCTGGTGTAGCTCAGGGGATTGAGCGCTGGCCTGTGAACCAAAGGATCGCGGTTCAATTCCCAGTCAGGGCACATGCCTGGGTTGCAGGCCAGTTCCTGGCAAGGAACACACAAGAAGCAACCATACATTGATGTTTCTCTGCCTTTCTCTCCTTCCCTTCCTCCCTAAAGATAAATAAATAAAATGTTTTAAAAAAATAAATAAACTAAGAGAGTAGGTTAATAACATCAGTTTTCACTTCTCGCAGAAATAATTCCACACATGTAAACTATCCAAAGATGTATTTTCTGTCTTCTAAAACTCATAACCTATTTTTTCAGGGTTTTAAAGAATGTTGAAGATTAATTGACCATAGAGACATGGGTTTATTTTGACAAAAGGGGCAGTAGCATTAAATAGGGTACAATTAGCCTCTTCAACAAATGGTGCTGGGAGAACAGGACAGTACTTGCAAAAAAAAAAAATGAAACTAGGCCTCCAACTTACACCATACACAAAAATAAACTAAAAATTGGATAAAGGAATTAAATATAAGCCACAACACCATGAAAAGTCCTAGAGGAAAATATAGGCAGGAAAATGTCAGCTATTCCATGCAACAATATTTTTGCCAATATATCTCCTAGCTCAAGGGATATAAAGGAAAGAATAAAGAAATGGGACTACATCAAATTAAAAAGTGTCTGCATGGCTAAAGAAAACATGAGCAAAATGAAAAGGGACTCAACTGTACAGGAAAAACCATTTGCCAGTGATACCTCAGACAAGGGTTTGATCTCCCAAATATATAAGAAATACTCATAGGAACTTACAGTAAGATAAATGATCCAATCAGAAAATGGATAAAGGACCTGAACAGGCAGTTCTCTAAGGAGGACATACATATGACACATGAAAGGATGCTCAGCATCAGTAGCCATCAGAGAGATGCAAATCAAAACCACAATAAGATACCACCTCATACTGGTCAGAATGACCATCATTAACAAATGAACAAACAACAAGTGTTGGAGAGGATGTGGAGAAAAGGGAACCCTAGTGCACTGTTGGTGGGATTGCAGACTGGTGCAGCCACTGCAGAAAACAGTATGGAATTTCCTCAGAAAATTAAAAATGGAACTGCCTTTTAACCCAGCAATTCCACTGCTGGGATTATACCCTAAGAATCATGAAACACCAATTCAAATTAACCTATGTACCCCAATGTTCATAGCACCACAATTTACAACAGCCAAGTGCTGGAAACAAACTAAGTGCCCTTTAGTAAATGAGTAGATCAAAATCATTGGTACATTTATACAATGGAATACTACACAGTGGAAAGAAAGAAGGAACTTCTACCCTTCATGACAGAATGGATGGAACTGGGGAGTATTATGCTAAGTGAAATAAGCCAGGTGGTAAACAACAGATGCCATATGATCTTATCTATAAATAGAAGCTAATCAACAAAACAAACAAGCAAAATATAATCAGAGACATTGAAATAAAGAACAAACTGACAGTGACCACAGGAGAGAAGGGAGGGGTAACCAGGGAAAGAAGACGAAGGGTGTAGTCAAGGAACCTGTATAAGTACACATGGTAATGGGTAACAAGTTGAGGACTGACTAGAGGAGCAGGGGGTGGGTGATGCAGGGGAGAACAACAGGGGATGGGAAGAATTGAGACAACTATAATTGAACAACAATAAAAAAGAATGTTGAAGAAAATTAATAATCATTCAAAGAGGAATTATTGTATATAATGTGGCTGTGGGCTATTTTTTAATTTAATTTTATTTTATTGATTATGCTATTACAGTTGTCCCATTCCCCCTTCATTCCCCTCTACCCTGCACCTCCCTCCCACCTATATTGCCCCACTTTAGATCTTGTCCATGTGTCATAAGTTCTTTAGCTTCTACATTTCCCACACTATTCTTGCCCTCCCCTGTCTATTTTGTACCTACCGTCTATGCTACTTATTCTCTGTACCTTTTCCCCCTCTCTCCTCCTCCCACTCCCCTGTTGCTAACCCTCCATGTGATCTCCATTTCTGTGTTTCTGCTCCTGTTCTACTTGTTTGCTTACTTTGCTTTTTTGTTTTAGGTGTGGTTGTTAATACCTGTGAGTTTGCTGTCTTTTTACTGTTCATATGTTTTATCTTCTTTTTCTTAGATAAGTCCCTTTAAGATTTCATATAATAAGGGCTTGGTGATGATGAACTCCTTTAACTTTACCTTATCTAAGAAACACTTTATCTTCCCTTCCATTCTAAATGACAGCTTTGCTGGATAGGGCAATCTTGGATGTAGGTCCTTGACTTTCATGACTTGGAATACTTCTTTCCAGCCCCTTCTTTCCTGCAAGGTCTCTTGTGAGAAATCAGCTGACAGTCTGAGGTGACTGTGCCGTTATCCTTTGCTGCTTCTAGAGTTCTCTCCTTCATTTTAATCTTGGCTAACGTAATTATGATGTGCCTTGGTGTGTTCCTCCTTGGGTCCAACTTCTTTGGGACTCTCTGAGCTTCCTGGAATTCTATTTCCTTTGCCAGATTGAGGAAGTCCTCCTTTATTATTTGTTCAAATAAGCTTTCCACTTCTTGCTCTTCCTCTTCCCCTTCTGGTACCCCAATAATTCAGATTTGGGGATGTTTAAAATGTCCTGGAGGTTCCTAAGCCTCTCCTCATTTTTTTGAATTCTTGTTTCTTCATTCTTTTCTGTTTGGTTGTTTCTTTCTTCCTTCTGGTCCACTCCATTGATTTGAGTCCCAGTTTTCCTCCCATCACTATTGGTTCCCTGCACGTTTTCCTTCATTTCACTTATTGTAGCCTTCATTTGTTCATTTAATTTGTGACCAAAATCAACCAATTCTGTGAACATCCTGCTCACCAGTGCTTTGAACTGTGCTTCTGATAGGTTGGCTATCTCTTGGTTGCTTAGATGAATTGGCTCTTGGGCTTTGATCTGTTCTCCTGTTTGAGCCATTTTGGGGGTTTTGTTTTTTATTTTGTTTTTGTTGTTGTTGTTTTTGTTGTTGTTTGGTCTCATCACGGCTGTTACATAGTGAGGGGCGGAGCCTTAGGTGTTCCCCAGGGCAGGGCAGCCCAGTAGTGGGGTTGTGATGCTTTTTGTGGGGGCAGGTCAGAGAGGGAACAATGGCGCTTGCTCTGCTCTCTCATATTTCAGTCCTTTCCATTGCTTTCCACAAGCAAATTGGGCCCTTCTGGTACTGATTTCCATGTGGGTGGGCTTGTGTATGTTCTAAGACCCCATGGGTCTCTCCAAGGAACTCTCCTGTGAGGCTGGGAGTCTCTCCCCCATGAGTGTTTTCAATTGCTGCTTTTAGGTTTTATTTCCCAGCACTGGGGCCCTGGGTTTCAAGGTCTGCCTCACTCCCCATTTTCATCTAGATTATCTGCCCCTGAATGTGGGACCACAGTCAGCCAGCCGCCTTGCGAGGCTTCACTGGGTCTGCCTGTTGCCACCCCACACCCGGGGTCCACTAGCCACCACCTGTGTGCCTGGGGTCGGACAGCCACTGCCTGCACACCTGGAGCTCCTGTGCACCCAGTCTGCCAAACTTTGCTTTTTCCTTCCGAGACTCCGCCCCTCTTACAGGTCTGGATGAATGGTTGTCAGACTTCCATACAGTTCCATTTTCTGTTAGTTCTGGTTGTTTTCTTATTTCTAAATCTTTGTTTTCCTTAATTTTGGTTGTGCAAGGAGGCAGTGTGTCCACCTATGCCTCTATCTTGGCCAGAAGTACTGTCTGAGGGCTATTTGAAGTCATTATGATTTGGTAGGAATTGTTGGTGGCCTTGATGGACTTTGTGTTCTCATTTGCAAAAAAGGAGTGTGTGTGTTGAAACCAAGTAGGCAAAATTCTTTGTTAACTTGGATATATTACTTGGGTACAATAAAACACAATTTGATAATTTATTTAAATTTTATTAACAGTTTTCTTCATTAATTTATATTTATTAGCATTATGATAAAATGCTGCTAAAAGAATGTCTGAGCAGAACTATAGCCTAGAAAAATGTTTTCTTTTGTCTTTGTTTTGTTTTGGTTGATATGAGACACACTAGCTAGAGATATTCTCAGTGGAAACTTTGCTACTTTTCCCATTAGAATCTACTGATTTAATAGTATCCAAAGACTCATTAGCATCTATGTTTCCTGAATCAAATTTCATAATATCCTGAACCCTTCCCCCTTCCCCCTGCCCATTATCCCCTGCCATCTCCCCTCTGGTTACTGTCCATTTGTTCCTAATTTCAATGTCTCTCATTATATTGTGTTTGCTTGTTTGTTTTGTTGATTATGTTCCAGTTAAAGGTGAGATCTTAAGGTGTTTGTCTTTCAGTACCTGGCTTATTTCATGTAGCATAATGCTCTCCAGTTCCATCCATGCTGTCACAAAGGGTAGGAGCTCCTTCTTTCCTTCTGCTGCCTAGTATTCTATTATGTAAATGTACCATAGCTTTTTGGTCTCTTCATTTACTGATGGGCACCTAGGTTGCTTCTAGCACCTGGCTCTTATGAATTGTGCTGCTGTGAACAACACATCAGCATTTTAAATTTGTTTCACCATCTCACATATTTCTTTTTCCTTCTGACTCCACATTTACCAGGTTACCATGCCATTTCAGCAACTCTTCACAACCAATGTCTTGCAACTGTTCTAAACAACTAATGTGTATGTTTCCTCATTTACCATGTTTTCTAAAATTCACTTCAATCAGGTTTTACCCCCTATGACACCAAAAGTGCCTTAGTCAATTCTGCCCGCATTATTAGTGTTCAATCCTAAGCCTGTAATTTGAACGAGAAACTACCTGCTTTAACCACCCTGAGATCTCCGCACAGTGAAAGGTTTATGCTTGCTTGCTTGCTTGCTTGCTTCTCACTCAGGCATCACTTGAATGGGCTGCTGTTCTCTGGGCTTCTCTGTATGATTCCACCATTTCAGAAAACCTTCCTTCCAGGGAAACATTTGGAAGTGATGTATGCTAATTCAGTTCATTCTAATAATAAGAACAAATCCATAATCAGCCTAATTGCAAGGAGGGTTGAGAATATAGGGGAATGTAAGGATATTTATGGGCAATTTCCTACATAAATGCAAATTTAAACATGCTTATATGTGTAGGAAAAAAGAAGAAAAGGGATGTGATATAATACCCATCCTTTGGAAGAGGAAAGAACAAAGTCAGAAAAAAATTTAAATTGGTCATTGAACATAGAAAATGAGGGGCTCTCTCTGAGATAATTATCATAATAATTGAAGTCTTTAATATATGTAGGCTTCTTACAAAATATTGAAAACATGAGGGCTTTGATAAAAAAGTTAGCAAAATGCATGAATAAATAATACACTTAAGTATTTCATCTTAAGTATGACACTTAAGATGAAAAAATTACAAATTAATTAGCAGCTACTATTACCAAATACTATCAGTGCAATTACCAACTACTGTTAATGCCCAGCTAATATCAACTACTCATGAATCAGCTTTAGAAATATCAGCAAGCCTTGTGTAGCAAAACAGACATAAGAGGCTGGATGAAAGGGGGAAGAGGAAAGAGCAAAGTCAGAAAAAATCATTTCATCTATCTAATAATTAGGGGGAGAGCAGAAGAAAGAGAGAAAGAGAAGAGGTTATGAGACTGAGTACGAAGTAGCATTCCAAGAGAATATAGTGCATGAGTTTAGGATAGCTATAGGATGCACTTTCATGCAGGTATCTTTCCAGGCAAAGTGGCTCCCTTTAGCCAAAAGCAATTCTGTAGAGCAGAGAACAACTGTGTCATTGTCAGCTAAGTCACAGAAGCTGGAATATGCAAGTGCGGGCTCAGAAACAGTGTCTACCCTTGAGTAATGTAAAGGTTAGGACTGTGACAATCACACTCGCACAAATCAAAGGCCTTACCTGAAACCACGTTTTACAAATAATTTTTAGGATACAAGTAATCATAGGGGCCAGGAGAAGTAGAGAGAAATCCAGGATAATCTACACGGCTCCCCAGATACATTCCTCCTCAGACACATGTTGGTTGCTGAGAATGAGATGAGGTTTCTAAATAAAGATAACAGGCACCTCACAAGAGGAAGCGCTTTAGATTATGAACCATTCATTTTATATTCAAATATTAACACAGCTCATCTAAAATTTTGCCAGGAACTGTTCCAATTAATCGACAGATAACAGGTTCATTTTCCATAGCAATTCCAAACAGGACACATCTGGCCAAAAGCATCCCCTGCACAGATTCATCTCGGAAAAAAATCATTAGTTTATGTATCAGAACTTCTATTATCGGTACATTTACATGATAATAAGACTGTGGCATCTGATTTCTTTCTTTTCTGGAGAGAAAGAGATTACAAGACATCAGCTTCTAGCCATGTACTATTAAAAAGAGACATTTATTGAGGACAATACAAGATACAACAAACATTGTACATAGGACAATGACACTTGAGTCCCCTTCAAAGTAGGCACCTTGGGTCCTCATACTGTTCTCCCAGCATCTCTTTCACTGTTTAAAACATGCCACAAAATCCTTTGTGGGAATCACCATCAGCTGCACCTTCATATTTTGCAACAACATATTGCATGCCAAGATCCTGCATCAAAATCTCAGACACAGCAGTTTTCAGAATCTGCAGGTCAGCTTCTATTTCTCTCACAGTCAGTCACTGCTCTTTGTTGATTGTAGCCCATACATATTCAACATTCTCACGTGTTCTGTTTCTTGCAGGCTTTCCAGAATGTGGATCACTTTCAACAGGTTCTTAACCATCTTTGAAGCATCTGTGCCACACTTTTATTTGCACTGTACTCATTGCATTACCCCCAAAAGCCTTTGAATCATCCAAATAGTTTCCATGGAAGAATGTTCTAGTTTAATGCAAAATTTGTGCAGATTTGTTGCTCTGCTTGCTCAGTCATTTTGAATGCAGTGGCCATACAGTACACATGGTCACTCAATGGCGTCCACTACCCCCACCAACTAGTACAGTGAAGTTGTCATTGTTCGCACATGTGCATTCCAGTCCACTCTCCTTGGCTGACAGGTTACATCCATGTTGCACAAATTGTTCTCATTTTTTTAACAATGACTTGACTTTTTTCAGATAGCCCCCATATATATATGTGTACACATATACATATACACACATATATACACATATTTACATATATACACATACACACATATGCACATACCACCATGAACAACAGAATGTATAGCTAAACTATGTATTTTCAAACATTATAAAAGTATTTACAGTATTGGAAATGGAAAAATTTTGCATGCAATCACATAGTTAAGTGTTTCAGAAAATTTTGAATATAAAGTAAGACATCATAGAACCAATATGATGTTTACATTTAGATTAACTTCCAAAACAGAGGATTGAAACAATAAATAATAGTAAGGAGATGGGTATTACAAAAGTTTGGTTACGGTTACTTCTGGAAAAGAAAGTATATAACATGATTGGAGATGGGAACACAGAGCCTTCTGGGGGAGTGGCCACATTTTATCTCTTGATAGGTGCTTCTGCTGGACAGTGTGGTTTAGAGTTATTTTTATCCTGAAGATACATGTGTTTGCACTTTCTGTAGGTATAGTCTCATGGTAAGTTAAAACATAACCAGACACAAGCTTTATTTAAAACACAATAAAAAGAAAAGTGTATGGATAACAAATTTTCTGGGATGTTTATTCTCACTCCAACAGTCTTAGAATTTTTCATCATTAATATGGTTGCTGCACTTTCTTCAACACTTTACATTTTCTTAAAAAGATTTTATTTATTTTGTTTTTAAAGAGTGGGGAAGGGAAAGAGAGAAGACAAGAAACATCAATGTGTGGTTGCCTCTTGCATGCCCCCTACTGGGGACCTGGACCACAACCCAGGCATGTGCCCTGACTGGGAATCAAACCAGTGACCCTTTGCTTTGTAGGTCCTTGCTCAATCCACTGAGCTACACAGCCATGGCAATACATTTATAAACTGAATGTTCCTTTTCAGTGAACTCTTTTAAAAAACAAAAAGAATCATTTAAATACATCTATACATTTCCAGCTTTTTAAAAATTATTTTATATCTTAAAATGGTTAAGTGGTACTAGCATTTGCCAAAAGTGAGAAAATTACCTAGGTTACAAGAGTTGGACATGACATTATCTTTGACAACTAGCCAGGAGTTTGTTGTCTTCTTTTATTCCTCCTGAGTATCGCCTTTAGTTTTTTTTAAGTCATTTTAATAAATGGAAATTATAAATGCAGTGTAGAATCTGCCAGTTCAGGCATAATATTAATTTTATAATATAATATATTCAACCATGGATTAAGAAATGTACCTTCCTTGATCAGTAGGCTTATGACTGTTTAACAATCTGAAGTTAATCACATTCACTTTACCAACAAGTTTTAATAAGACAAATTATAATTACTTTGAAAAAACAGTTTGCCCAGCACTTCAAAGCTGTGTGCACTTTTCCTTTTAAAATATTCATAGAAAGCTACAGCCTTTTCCGCTTGATTGTAAACAAGTTTTGATGAGAACAAATTGTCTTAAGTTTTGTCACATAACTAATGGAGGATTAAATGAAGACACTGCTACTTTAAAAAAATGTATTTTTAACACCATCTTAGTCACTTTGTGCTGCTATAACATATGCCATAGACTGCATGGCTTGGACAACAGACATTTATAGAAGCTGGGAAGTCCAAGCTCAAGGTGTCATTAATTTTGTTCCTGGTGAGAGCCCACTTTCCTGGTTTGCAGAGGGATGCCTTCCCACTGTATCCTCACAAAAGTGAGAGAGTATCTCACTCATGTCTCTTGTCAAAAGGGCACAAATCCTATTCACAAGGTCTACATCCCCATGATCTAATAATTCCCCATAGTCCCCACCCACTTCCAAACACTGTCACATTGGGGGTTAGAACTTGGCATAGGGATTTGGGGGAAAACAAACATTGCATTCATTGCACATAACGATCTCTGTTGCAGATTCAGAAAATTTGAAAACTTTTTTTTAAGATTTTATTTATTTATCTTTAGAGGAGAAGGGATGGAGAGAGGGAGAGAAATATCAATGTATTGTTGCCTCTCATGCGTCCCCTGCTGGAAACTGTCCTGCAACCCAGGCCTGTGCCCTGACTGGGAATCGAACCGCGAGCCTTTGGTTCGCAGGCCCATACTCAATCCACTGAGCTACACCAGCCAGGGCCTAGAAAACTTTAAAACTTTTGAAATTCAAAATGCAATTTTTAAAATCAGGTAATAAAATTTTTGACAATTAAATATGTTTATTTGTATAGTATTCAATTAATATTTTATCTAATGTTTTTTTTTAAAGGAAAACAGGATCTTTATATAAAACAATATTTCTTGCACTGGTGTCTGATAAATAGAAACACTTTAACTTTTTGAACAAATTAAAAATAAATTTAGTATCTGTTCTCATGATGCCCTTTAAATTTTCATTTTTCTTTTTGTCTTTCAATTACATTTGTTCCCATTTTTCTGTCTTTCAGATTCTGAAAGGCTTTTTCTTATAATTTCAAAGTCATATTTAAAGATAAAATATTAGCCAGTATTTCTGAAAACACAATCGATATGGTTAAAATGCTTTACTTTGAACAAAAAAATATTGGCAGCTTCCTTTTTAGAAATCAGGAATATTGTTATAATGAATTACTTTAACACTTTGAAAATTCAAATAAATTTTGTAAACATAAATACTATTGAAGGTAGAAATTTGAATAAAGAATGGACTTTAGTTAATGTGAATATATCAATTTTTATTTGTTAATTGTAACATAGGCATCAAATCATGAAAAACTTTAATAATAGGTAAAACTGGGTATGGAGTATATTGGAACTCTCTCTACCTTCTTAATTTTTCTATAATTCTAAAATAAAGTATATTTTAAGAATGCCATTGGAAATCAGTGCATGCTGAAGTCACCCAGGTGAAAACATTTTTATTTTTATTTTTTTAAATTATTTTATTGTTGCTCTATTACAGTTATCTGTATTTTCCCCCCACCATTCCCCCCGACCCCAGCCAAACCCATCTCCCTCCCTTGCTTCCACCCTCGCCCTTGGTTTTGTCCATGTGCCCTTTATAGGAGTTCCTGAAAACCCTTCTCCCTACTGTCCCCTGCCTGTTCCCCTCTGGCTATTATTAGATTGTTCTTCATTTCAATGTTTCTGGTTATATTCCATTTGCTTTTTTCTTTTGTTGATTATGTTCCAGTTAAAGGTGAGATCATATGGTATTTTTCCCTCAATGCCTGACTTATTTCCCTTAGCATAATGCTCTCTAGTTCCATCCATGCTGTGGCAAAGGGTAGGAGCTCCTTCTTTCTCTCTGCTGCGTAGAACTCCATTGTGTAAATGTACCACAGTTTTTTGATCCACTCATTTACTGATGGACACTTAGGTTGCTTCCAGCACTTAGCTATTGTAAATTGTGCTGCTATGAATACTTTGGTGCATAGGTTCTTTTGGATTGGTGTTTCAGTGTTCTTAGATATAATCCCAGCAGTTTCACTGCTGGGTCAAAAGGCAGATCCATTTTTAGTTTTCCGAGGAACTTCTGTATAAATAGGACCTCATCAAATTAAAAAGCTTCTGAATGGCTAAATCAAAAAAGTGTTAAAATGAAAAGAGAACCAGCTATATGGGAAAACATATTTGCTAATGATACCTCAGTCAAGGGTTTGATCTCCAAAATATGTAAAGAACTCACATGACTCCACTGTAGGAAGACAAAAACACAATTAAAAAATGGACAAAGGACACTTCTCCAAGGAGGCCATACAGAGAGCCCAGGGACATATGAAAAGATGCTCAGCATCACTAGCCATTGGAGAGATGCAAATTAAGAACACAAAGAGATACCACTTCACACGGGTCAGGGTGGCCATCATAAACAAATCAACAAACAAGGGTTGGAGAGGATGTGGAGAAAAGGGAACCCTAGTGCACTGTTGGCGGGAATGCAGACTGCTGCAGCCACTGTGGAAAACAGTGCAAAGACCTTTCTAAATATGTAATATACATGTGGAGTGCAGCCACTCTGCTCTGTCCCCATCATTACCTCCCTCGCACTGCAGGGGCACCCTGTACTTGCCTCCTGCTGAAATGGACAGCTCCTGGACTACACACAGACTCACATAGACTTGGAGGTGTAAGCATATTCCAAGGTCTTCCAAGAATATTTGGTCTGGGGTAAAGGGGGAAAAATTAAAATCCTCCCCCCAAAACATAGCTATAAACTTCTTGGTGTTATTTTGTGAATTAACAACAGCTTATCGTTTTAAAGGTTTAACAAAATTTTGGAAATTGATACTGCATTTAGATCCATGAAAAATATAACACAAAAATTTTGCTGAACTGTTCATCCTGACAGTGACATTTACTCAAAACAATCCTGTGGCCGATTTTAACAAAACATACACTGAGGTAAGCTAGTATACAAAATATCTCACTTATCCTAGCCATGAACATCGGCTAAGAGGAATTGCTATTAATGTTTTTATGAATACCATCATAAAGAGATTTTTGAACATTTAAGACCTGACTTTCATTTGTCAACAATCATCTTATGCAGGTTGGTTCTAACATTTGATTTTTTAAATAAATTATGAATGCATTCAAAAGTATGGGGAAAATATATCATTTTAATTGATATCTGTAGGAATAAAATAATACTTTTAATAAGATAATTGCTTTTTGATAAAATATATGCAGGCTTCTTCAAGCATTGTATAAGTGGGGACACTTTAAACAAAGAGATTAGTAGGGATTTGTTGTTTCCCAAGGGTGGGCTTCAGAAAATGGTTTCAGGGCACCGAACCAGAGAGAAGAGGAATTTAGAGAAAGAGGGTCTGTGTAGAGAGAGAAGAACTGAGCAAGGTTGTTGTAGAAAATGACTGTCATCCCAGTCCCCGTGAGGGATTTCCTGTGTCAAGGAGCAGCAAATATATATCTAAGGTAGAAATTCCCTTAGCTGGGCTGTACAGAACTGGGCATACACAAACCTTCGTAAAACCTGTTGCAACAGCAGTGTGTTAGGGGTATGCCCTTTTAGATGCTAGAGGTAAAGAGGTAGTGGTTTTACCAGGACAGCGAGTAGGACAGCAGCTGGAGCTGCAGAGAACAGTTAGAATCTTGAAGACGGTAGGCAAAACCATGGAATGGATTTCGATGGAAACAGATGTTAGCAAATTCTCTTCCAAGAGTTCCCAGATGGCTTGGAAAATTTACAAGCTGAAACATGAGTGCAAGAATGATGAAGAGAGACAAGGTGTCTGTCTGTTTGACTTCCAAAGTTTGTGAGTTGCCAGAACTGGTAATGTGGTTATTAAAGTAAAGGATGACACACAATTTAGAACTCATGGGAAGAATGTGAGAAATGTCATGCAGACAACTTGAATTACATAGACCTTCATAGGACAAATAATTCTATACCATCCATCATGTAATTTAATTTATTAAGAAGTGTGTTTATACTCACCACTCTTTTGTTTTGAAATTTTAGTCTTAAAATGTTCATTTTCTCACTCATACTTCTTCACACTGTCCTGAAAGAGAAAACTAGTACTTATAATGATTTATTATGAAGTTACTAAGAACTATGTAGGCACTGTTAGTCATTCCATATTTTTTTTCAATTTTAGACATATGTACTCATTTGTTGACTCTGAAATTCCCATTTTTTTCCTGCTAACTCTTTTTCCTCCCATGTCTTTAAATATAATCTTAGAAAACATAAAGTAAATTATGATGATGATTATAATATATGCATAATGAAATACATAGACCATTCATATGCAATAAGGCATCTATAGCTATTAAAAGAAACAGGTTTGAGACCAGATAATGCTGTTCTATTATATTTGGGGATGTGAATTCAAAATGCACACAGCTTAAGATATTATACAATTCTAAATTTAATTCATTTTCTGTTCTCAACTTTCTGTGCAGTTCATCTAAAGCACAGAAAATGATCCTTAGAGCAATTCAGAAAATGACTAAATTAGAATTCTTGTTAGCATAAGCACCATGCATGCGTATTTCATGACATTCTCCATTCAACTCTGGCTTAATACACTTTAGCAACCTTATAAATCACTTCTAGAAATGTATGTCAAATATAAATAACTCTACTTCCCACATAAGGACTTTTGTGTTTAAATCTGTGTGCTTTATCCATATAGCAAGGTCAAAAGTAAATATGGAAAACAATCCATCAAACTTATTATAAAAGCTCAAGGTTCCCAAATGTGGAACTTCTATAAAAAAATATGTTATTGTACATTTGCTGGTGGCCTGGGATTTGAAAAACTCTTCTATTTTGGGCCCACGTCTTATTAAATAAGTATACATATCCCATTTAACAACAAAATTTGTGACCTCCTTTGCAATAGGTAAAATCCAATTTCCTTTTCAGTCAACAAAGTATTATACCAAATGTCTTTTATCCCACTCTGTTGCTCTCCTTTATGACTTGGAGTTCATAAAGCTATTCCCTAGCCTGAGAAGAAAATAAACAAGCAAATGGCAGCACTTAAGGAGCCCAAGGCATAACACCTAGAATAATCTGCAATATAACATTTATCAAGCAGTAGTCAGTTACAAAACATTTGAGAAATTTGTTTCTGGAGGGAGTTGAGAGAACTCATTTGAATCCACTATGTCTCATAAAGGAAACATTGTGTTCATAAAACCACAGGAACATTAGGAAAACAACTGTTTCCTTTCAAAATGGAGCAGCCACATTCAGGTATAAATTTCACCAAAGGTACAGCTTAATCAAGTATCCCGTATTATGCAAAATGCGATCCAGTCTGTAATTTCCAAATAAGAAATATCACAACTTCACATTTTCCTTTCACAATAAAATCTGTTACATGGTCACAAAGAAACATTTGCCATTTTTAAGTTACTGACTTTGAAAGTGAAGTCTTATTTTACCTAATTTAATAAAATTTAAAATAGAATATTTTTATAGCATAAGAAATATTTTTGATAAAATTTACTTTTATGAGCTCTTGTCAAAGATTTTTGTTGATGTTACTGTTGTTGATGGTAATATTAAAAGAGAACAAATGTAAAAATGTTAACAAAAATAGCTAAATGTGAATATAATCTCCCAAAATTGTTATCTCAAAAAAATTTAAGTGGAAATTTCCACTATCCACTTACATAAAGTTTGGAATTAATTATAAGAAAAGTTGTTTATTTTGCTATGGATGATCAATATAAAAATTGCAATACTAAGTCAATGAATATATTTTTAATTAGAAGCTTAGAAAACATGGTGTTAAAATTGATTTCATGTACCATTTGTTATTGTCATTTAGCAAATAAACAAGAAATTAATTATTTGGGAGTGATTGTGACAAGGGACAGCACTTAATGATGAACAAGGTTATTATTTGGAAAATCCACAGGTCATTAAGATTTGTTCAATTGTCAGTTTTTGGAAAGAAGGATGTTTGATGAGATGAGTTAAGCAGACCTGATCTTTGAGAGCAGTATAGTTGAGTCAAATAGAAACCATTGTTTGCATACAATTGTCTGGGTTAAAGGAAAACTGAAAAGGCAAAGTAGAAGATGGGGTAAAAATAAACATCTGTACAAGCATTGCTGCTACTGTTTGGGGTGGAAACCTGGATCTTTCACCAGATCGCAAGGAAAGCATTCCAGGGACCTTATGGGATGTGTGGTCTTGCGGTCAGGTTTATCAGGGTAGAAGAATGCCCCTGTCTCCCACCTCGGTCCATTCCTCCATGGCTTCAGCAAGGCCCAAACAAAGGCTATTGCCCACGGTTTGTGCTTCATGTTAAAGCTCAGCACTGTGGAGCCCACAAGGTCTGCTGCGAGCCCACCCTGCTGCTAGACCCTCTTTGTTGCATGTGTTCCCCTGGGTGAGACAGAATGCATGAATGAGAGAGAGAGGGTGAGAGGGAGAGAGCGCTTCTTTGTTGCCCTGGGATTATATATTTTCCGGGTTTGGGAAAGACCAAAAGGTTTTACACTGACAGATCCCCATGGTCAAGGACCTCCCACTCTGTGTCCCCAGCAATCAGGTACCAGAGGACTGCTCCTGGAGAGATTTCCTGTGCCCCAAGTATTAACTTTCCTCAGTGGCAGTCCCCTAGAGTCCGTGCAAATGTTATAGCTTCCGGGTCAAACAGCCTTTGCTCCCCAGTTTAGTAAACTCCATATCCAACTACCTTTGCTCTCTTTCTTAGTATTAACCAGTTAACTAGCTACAGTAATATTACTAGACCATATTATTCTTAAACAACGTAGCAAATCATCTGGTGGAAAAATATGTTAAAAATGTCATTTAAAATAGTGTTATCATTTAAGTTACTTTCAAAGTTTGCTATATTACCTCAAAATCATATTTTAATGGAATAGAGTGAAACCAATATACATTTGGAACAGATTTGTTATGCACCATATAAATGGAGGATTCACTTGAAAATTACATACTATGATACTTATAATATATGATATTTACATTAAATACTTAACATACTATAAAGAAATAATATATTTCAATTAGATGATTGAATTATATTTATTTTATTAATTCTGTAGATCATAGGTAGCAAACACAAGGCCCACGGGCTGAATCCAGCCTTACACCTTGTTTTATCCAGCCGGGCACCTTGTTTATGTACGGTGGCAGCACTGAGCTCCTTGCCCCTAGTTTTGGAGTAGTTACATTTATGCAGCCCTAAAATTATATCCAACCCTTTGAAGGCAACCAAGAGGCTGATGTGGCCCCCGGTGAAAATGAGTTTAACACCCTGCTGATATTACATTACCTGTGAAAACATTTTGAAGAATCCTAGTAATGTTTCCCATGAATAAGATTTGTAGGGGCATTTTGCATTTATAGTTTTAAGATCAACTGTATCCTAGGCTTTTAGATGTGTGATACTGCGTTCATCTCTACTTTGTTGTGCTGTGTTCCAGGGGAGGAAATGAGAATGATTGCTCATCATTCACTTACCACTTACTAGATAATAGATTAAGCATTCAAAAAATATTTATTTGGTACACAACACATTCTGGACATTATGTTAGGGGCTGATGGATATGAAGAACTATGCTGAGTCTAGGAGTTCATAATGATGTAGAACTGAAAGACTTTTTGCATTTCCAACATCATAAATCCTTTCCGTTCCTAAAAGCAATCCTGTGCTCTCCAAGTACTTACTAAAGTTGAATACATGCTATGTATCAGGCATTGTGTTATGCAAGAAAGAGAGGCATAAAATGATCGCAGCCAGGCACCTGATTTATCTGCTTATATGGGTCAGAGAAGCAGAGCTAGTAAGATATGTCCATCTTTCAAATAAACCTCCCTATCAATGTTCTTATAAGGGGAAAAATGTTCCAATTCAAACGGGCTTTGGGCCCAGGGAAGAGAAATTTAAGAGGTCTCATCGTGGGGCCCAGAGGCATAATTCAAGAGCCTTTTTCCTATATTTCCGTTGCTAAAGCTGTAATAGAACTGCTGTTCATCCCGTGCCCTTCCCATCCACTAAGCATAAGAGAGAATTCTCCCATTTCAGGGACAGCCACCTGTAGTCCTGCAGAGAGGCAACCTCTGACTCCTCCAGGCTGCAACAGCAGAAATTACTTAGAATCTTGGGGGTGGGGGAGGGGAAGAAAAATCACAACTTTAAAGATATAATTGCTGCAGAAATTCAGAGAAGCTATTTCACAGGAGAATATTGCCACCTGCCTGATGAAGCCCCCAAGTACAGCACTTAAAAAAAAAATGAGGCAACAATTACCTGCTTTATTAAAACCAGGCCCCTGACTCACTGAGCCCATTTAGAGGTGAGTTGACTCAGATTCAACAACAAGTGAAGGGTCCAATAGTCCTCAGTGGGAAGTTCAGGTTCTATATTCGAGAACACAGCCAAGCTGGACCTAGCACCATCTCAATTTCACCTGAAAAAATGGCAGTTTTCTTTGAAGAGAAGCTTGATCCCTCACTCTGCTTTCCAAAGAAAAACTATTAAGTCTATGTGGCTCTTGCGTTACAGATTATCCTAAATGCCTAGGCCTGGTTGGCTGATGGTTGGGTTAAATAAAAGTCCTGGGTGTCCTTTAGGTGGTAGCAACAATCCAGCCTCCATGAGAACTCTGGAAGGCCAACCGCTAAGAGCCAGTCAGCACAATGGGATCAACGAAGTCATTTCCATTACCTTCAACAATGCCCCTAAGGACCTGGTAAGTTCTATTACTAACACTCCAGACCAGATGGTTCACAGCCATCTGGTCTGCCACTTGGAAGTATACAGACCATCAGTTTCAAATACCCTTGTTTGGGGTCCTGACCTCCACTGTAGCCCGAGTAATCTGAGTCACTCAGATTGATGTCCACATGGGGATACAGATGAAATCAACTGAATCCAACTTGCTGATCAAGCCTGTGTGGGGCATGGCTGCACTTGCTCCCCAAATCCATCATCACACTGGACTTGGCAACGTGTCCCCCTCATAGACTGGAAAAAAGTAGAAGGTTGTTTCTGATCCAGAGCCACCACCATATGACGGACTTGTGACTGCGGCAGAAAGTTGACCTGATTTCCTGTGGCAGGAGAGGACATCACATGGGCAATTGTCCTCACTGACTCATGTCGAATTGACTGCATCAGATAAAATCAAGTTTAGCAATAAATCCCGAGCTGGAGTGACCTGCTCCCCTTTGGGTTATATTTCTGTAGATGGAGTGAGCGGTTGATGGACTGTTTCCACTGAGTGTGGGAGTTGCTTCATGGGCCATTTCTTCTGTCCCCTGTGATTCTTGGCACTTGCACCAGAGATCAGCAGCTCATGCTCACTCTTCTCCTTGGGTCATAATGAACATACACTGGCCTCAGACCATCTTGATTGTCTGAAGTAAGAAGTATGGTATCCCTGGAACTTACTACAGTGACTGAGACCCTGAGGGCAGGGACAGGGTGGGTTTGAGATCCCAGGCTTCTGGCCATCCTGTTGACAGCAAACCTAATTCTCTTTGGAATAAGATGAATGGGTCCCAGCCTCTGTGTGCTCCTCAAAACTGAGAAGGTAAGGCATTATAGTTACTTTTCATATACTGCTAATATGTAAGTACAATTGTCTGTGTGTATGTTGTTTTTACTTAGATACTTGTAGGGTTCTCTATCTGTCCCTCGATTTCCAAAATTCACAATAGTGATTATATAGCTTTAGGATATTTCCTTCCCTATCAATAAACCCTTTCATTTTCAAATTCAGGTATCTGGGGGGGGGTTCTATAAAATATGTGATTATTTTTCAGTGCCTGTCTGCCTGACCTCTTCTTGCTGAGTCTCTTATTCCATTGTATGCACTTATAATTACTTACTGTATTATTTTCACCTTTTCCCTGTTCTTTTTATAGGAGGAGAGCACTGAGTTTGAACTCAGTGCCACCAACTTACATTGCTGCAATATAAATTCATCTCTTCAGTGCTTTTGGCACAGATTTAAATTCCAAATTACATTTTGACTTTTATAACATATACTCCATGGGGATTCTGAGATGGTTAAAAAATTAATGCATCTGAAAATGTTTTAATGTAGTTAGTATAATTTTTATCATTAATAGCATCTTTTTATTTCTACTTCATATTACACATTCTCCCCATTTGTATATCTTTCATCTCAGTAAATGAATTCATACTTCTGAATTTCTTCTCTCATTTTTGCAATATACTTTTACTTGTTTCTTATAATAAGGTAAAAGCAAAGACTTCAAAGCTTCTATTTATCATCTTTCATAATCTTTCTCTGAAATGGGAATCCTGACTTCATTTTAACTTACTATGTTAATGCTGTATTTGCTTTTCAAGGCTTGAAATCAATGTGTTTTCATTCATTCTGGAAGAAGAAATACCCCAAGTGTGGTAGGCAGTCATGTGTGGTAACAGAAGAGTACTGATATTTATCATTTAGGTCTCAGATTTGACCCACTCTTTCTGGGAAAACCTCACTGACCCACTTAAATTGACATACGTGCCCTGAAACTGTGCTTCTCCAGAACACTGTGTATTTGCAATATCACAGCCTTCCTGAGAGTTTATTGTAATGGTTTGATTACTAGCATCCTATAATATGAATTATGCTGAAATGTCAAGAACTGCGCTTGTCTTGTTCAGTGTTCTATCCCCCGAGCTTGCTACATTGACTGGGCTAGTGTGAGCCCTCCTCACACACTGTGAAAATGAGGGCAACGGATTTGAATGCAGTTAGTTTGATGTGGTAGCTGAGGAAGCCTTAGATTAGATAAGAGGAATCTGAGAAGAGGGTTTTTATTTCTGCTCATCATCTTCTGTGCATTTGACAAAGTGATTAAATGAGGGGCAGATTTTTCTCAGAAATTCTGTTCAACCTGACCTTTACCAGGAAGAATGAAATAACTCCAAAATATATGTTCTTACATTCCATTTTGATGTCCTCACTTTCTCTCCTTTTGCTCCTGCAAATAATGGGATAGGGGCTGTGACGTGACCTCTTCTATTTAGAACTTTAGGGATAATGTTACTGTTGTCTTATTTAACTCTTCCCTGTCTTCTTGCATCAAAGTAAACAACAGAATGAAAAGCCTTTCATGTTGCATATCTTTTTCTCATGACTCACATGTATTCAATTCAACTAATTTCATGGATGCGCAGATTTCTTGAAATTTTCTGTTTTGTAAAAATTGTATAACAATAACTAATTATATTGTGTGTACATGCCCATATCTTGCTGTTTCATTTAGAAATACATTGCAATTGTAAATCACAGTGTATGCTTTCACCCTTGTAAACTGGTCAATTCCTTTCTTTGCTCATTTTTCTTGAAGATCTTGTTAAATAGAGCCAAAAGGAATTAATTCATACTGCTAATAACCCACTGTCCACTTTGTCCCTTAAGCTACAAGGCAATAGGGAAAAATATTAATAAAATATAATATGATTTATCTTTACCACAAATATTTCTGCTTTGTCCTAAAGATATTTTGGTCATAGTCCTCATTATTCTAAATATCATCTATTAAGACAAATCTTTTTCATCATATTTTCTTCTAAAGTATTTTTGGCAAGTTTTCAATATATGTTGTCCAAATGAAACTCAAATCATTAATTAATTTGAAAATTTGAGAGGCGAAGTAGAATAACATCAAATATACTTACTAATGCTAATGGCATATTGATTTTGAATATTTTAAAAACATTAAATCTTCCCTTCCAAAATTATGGTATAGATTTTTACTTGTTTAGGTCTTCTGTTAGATGTTTCAATAAGATGCAATGCTTTTTAAAGTCCCATAACTTTATTGTTGAATTTGACCCTAAATATTTTAGAGATTCTTTGTCATTTTATAATGAGATCATCTTTATATCTCATACAAACTGATCATTTTCAATACAAAACATTGTAGAGGATGTATACTATATCTTTTAGTCTACCAAATGTTAACAATTATTTGGTATTTTAGTATAATTTATCAGAAATCAGACTGCCCCAAAAGTAAATTAGCTTAACAAAATTTAGTAATTTTATCTGTTATTTCGGAAGCAATAAATCACTTATTTTACCATCTTATTTTATCCATCAAAATTTCCAAACCAATTATAATTATAATATAAGGAATTCTTTTTTTCTCTCACACAAAAATAGTTATTTGAATTCTGGTGCTGTCATGTGTAGTCCTTAGAAAACTTCCCTCCCTTCCTCTGTGCAGTGATGTGTACTTTGCTACCCCTCTGACTTTGTTTTGGCCAAGAGATGTGCTCTGTGCAATGAGATGGGATTAGACACAATTCAAGTAGATGCTTTAAATGAGATTGTGTATGGGTGTGTGTATAATCTTCCAGATTATACGTATTTTATATAGGATATTCTGTATATATGCATAGATATCCACATATGTATATAAATTCATATACATATTCTATATAATGTGACATGTATCAGATACATACAGGAGACAGAGAAAGAAATATAGAGCTTTATTGCAGAAAACCGGCTCACGAGATTATGAGCGCTGGCAAGTCTGAAGTTCATTGAGCAGGCCAGCAAGCTCTACACTGACACAGGATTTCTGTTGTAGTCTGAAGGCAGAATTCCTTTTATAGGAAACCTCATTCTTTGTTTTTAAAGCTTTCAAATAATTGGAGGGGCCTCCCAAAGGATAATCTGCTTTACTTAAAGTCAGCTGATTATAAATGTCGATCACATCTACAAATACCTTCAAGTGAATCTAGTGTTGACCAAAGACTGCAGCCTAACCAGTAAATTTTAACACATAAAATTAACCCTCACAGTAAGAAAATCAGTGTGGTTGTTGGAAGCCACTGAGATCTGAAATGGATTTTAATGGAGCATTATTATTGCAAGAGGAGCCTAATTCTAATATCTAGAATTATTGTATGTGATACGTTTCTTCCATCCCAGTGCTACCTAAGATTGTTATTATAAATAGTGCTTGGACTTTGACAATCTCCCTTTATACACTTCCTAATGATTCATTAATTTGATGATATAATATTTAGTTTGATATTTTTATAATATTAACTCTATACTTTGACTTTAAAAAATGAGATTGTGATTATTCCAAGACTTTACTTGACTTTATATGGTAACAATTTATTTCCCATTTTAAAATGTATATACAATTAAAATAATGTATGACTTAAAAGTATTTTTTAATATTTTTGATTGCTGTTCAACTACAGTTGTCCCCGTTATTCCCCAATTACTCTCCCCTGCACTACCCACCCCCACCTTCCAAATTCAATCCTACAGAGGTCCCAAAGACATATGAAAGGATGCTCAGCATCACTAGTCATAAGAGAGATGCAAATTAAAACCACAATGAGATACCACTTCATGCCAGTCAGAATGGCCATCATAAACACATCAACAAACAACAAGTGCTGGAGAGGGTGTGGGGAAAAGGGAACCCTAGTACATTGTTAATAGGAATGCAGACTGGTGCAGCCACTGTGGCAAACAGTATGGAATTTCCTCAAAAAAAAAACTAAAAATGGATCTGCCTTTTGACCTGGCAATTCCACTGCTGGGATTATACCCTAAGAATCCTGAAACACCAATTCAAAAGAACCTATGCACCCCAATGTTCATAGCAGCACAATTTACAATAACCAAGTACTGGAAGCTACCTAAGTGCTCATCAGTAAATGAGTGGATCAAAAAACTGTGGTACATTTACACAATGGAATTCTATGCAGCAGAAAGAAAGAAGGAGCTGCTACCCTTCGTGACAGCATGGATGGATCTGGAGATCATTATGCTAAGTGAAATAAGCTACGCAGTGAAATACAAATACCATACAATCTCACCTATAAGTGGAACTCAATGAACAAATTAAACAAGCAAAGACATTGAAAGACATTGAAAGAAAGAACAAATGGACGATAACCAGAGGGTAGAGGAGAGGGGGATAACAGAGGAAAGGAGGGGAAGGTTTGTCAAGGAACATGTATAAAGGGTAAGAATGACTTACCAGTACTAATGATACATGTTGGGTTTTGGTATAAAAGTTCTTCAATCTACAGAAAATAAGTATTTCTGAGAATAATTAAGTAATACTGCTTTTTCAAAAATTAGACCTTAGTCGTAAAACCATCTAAGTTAACATTAATTTATCTAGAACTTAGTAAAGTCTTATATTTCTGTAACACTGGTGATTTTTGTTGGACTATGGTATTACCCATTTTACTCTTCTTAACTTTGTTTCCATAAATTCATCTGTAGTAAATTATATTAACATGATTTGATCAATTATTTATCTACCTGTGGCTATATATTCTTTCTTATTCTCAATACAATATACTTTTATATTATTTTTAGCTTTTATTTTAATGCACTCTTGTGCCAGTTGATTTTGGTTTATATCAAGTTTTTAATGTAAGAGACAAGAAAGTTTGTTTTTAAACCATTTTATTGCCCTGGCTGGTGTAGCTCAGTGGATTGAGTGAGGGCCTGCGAACAAAAGAGTCGCTGGTTCGATTTCCAGTCAGGGCACATGCCTGGGTTGCAGGCCAGGTCCCCAGTGGGGGCCATGTGAGAGGCAACCACACATTGATGTTTCTCGCCTTCTCTTTCTCCCTCATTTCCCCCTTTCTAAAAATAAATAAATAAAATATTTTAAAAAACATTTTGTTTATTTATCTTTAGAGGGGAAGGGAAGGAGAGAGGAAGAAAGGGAGAGAAATATCAATGTGTGGTTGCCTCTCATGCAATCCTTGCCGGGAACTGGCCTGCAACCCAGGCATGTACCCTGACTGGGAATCGAACCACGGTCCTTTGGGTCACAGGCCCATGCTCAATCCACTGAGCTACACCAGCCAGGACAGAAAGTTTGTTTTATTTTCAGATTATTTTACCCCCCTCCTCTTGTCCCTACAAGAGAATGATGTTTCCCTGCCCTTGTCCTGTGAATTTCAGGGCTTCCAGATCAGTAATGTGTATGTCATGGGCCACATAATGAGGCCTGGCCATGCTGTTTGTTTGGTCAGTACAAGCAGAGTGGGAAAGTGCAAACAAATGATTTAAATGTAGCTTTGTGGTGATTGGTTCTCCCTGGACTGTGAAAATGGCATTGTC
Source organism: Anoura caudifer (assembly GCA_004027475.1). Taxonomy (NCBI): domain Eukaryota; kingdom Metazoa; phylum Chordata; class Mammalia; order Chiroptera; family Phyllostomidae; genus Anoura; species Anoura caudifer. The sequence continues at coordinate 37,719 of PVKU01000709.1, forward strand.
CATGTAGGTACTGATATCTCAGCCTGGGTTTCCAAATTCAATCTGCTTAGTGTAGAGAGGAGCCCCAGCCAATGCAGCCCTCAGGGAACATGAGCAAACGATCTTTGATGTTGTACATTGCTGAGATTTTAGGCTTATTTGTTAGTGCAGCCAAACTGGCTAATACAAAATGATGAGTTACCCCAATTACCATCAGTCAACTTTGAATGCAAAGACATTTAAAATGTTTTAAAGTGGTCTATCAGTTTTGTTATTAAATACACTCCTTTTGCCCCGACTAGTGTGGCTCAGTGGATTGAGTGCTGGCCTGTGAACAAAAGGGTTGCTGGTTTGATCACCAGTCAAGACACATGCTGGGTTGCAGGCCAGGTCCCCAGTAGGGGGCACATGAGGGGCAATTACACATTGATGTTTTTCTCCCTCTCTTTCTGCCTTCCTTCCCCTCACTAAAAATAAATAAATAAAATCTTTAAAAATATATACTCCTTGTCATTAACTTTCCTGATGGTTATAATTTCAGGCATATTTCTTTTTTGGATTCAGCAGTTAAACACTATTTATGAGAGAGTTCCTTATATTGAACAAAGTACTTCAAATTTTTATATCATATTTTTTAAATTTATGTCTGAATTTATTGAATTTATGGCAATGGTTATAGACTTTGAAAAATGTATTTTTTACAAATCTTTAAGCCTTCCCTTAGAGCCTAAGTACATGATTGATTTTGTAAATGTTCTTCAGATACTAATAAAAGATATATAAAATATATATATTCAATATTCATAGAATGCAAAATCAGATACTTATGTCTGAGTGAAGTTTATTACAGTATTCAACTCCTATATGTTCTCATTTATTTATTTCTACTTGACCTTCCTAATTCTGAAAATGATATATTACTTTCCCCACAGATAATTCTATTTTTATCAAGTACTCCCTACACTTCTAACAGGTTGGGTTTTATGTTTGGAATGCTACGTGGTTTGGTGTTTACAGTTTTATGAAGAATGTGTCCTTCAAGCAGATTTTCTTTTATCATAACACAAAATAATTTTTCACTTTAAGCGTTTTTAACCTTAGAAGAACACTTTCTTTTCCTCTTGCTACTCACATTTAGTTTAAAAAAAAAATGAAACAAACAAGCATGAAAAATATAACCAGAGATATTGAAATAAGGAACAAACTGACAGTAACCAGAGGGGAGGTGGGAGAGGGATAATGGGGGGAAAGGGGAAGGGTCATCAAGGGACATGTATAGAGGACACATGGACAAAGCCAAAGTGGGGTAGGATTGAGCGTGGGAGGCAGGGATGGGTGGGGTGGAGGGGAGAAGTGGGGGGCATATGGCGACAACATCACTTGAACAACAATAGAAATAGAAAGACAAAAAATAAAATAAAAACGATGTTATACTATTTATAGAAGTTTTGATTTGTTGTTTGCTACACAGATACTCCATTTCAACAAATTTTGCTTAGCCTTTACAGCAAAAAATTTCAAGCAAGCTGTCGTTGTATTAACAATATGTAAAGTATCACCACTGAAACCCTTCTTTTTCCCTACTTTCATTTGATCTCCTTTTAATATATCTATTTTAGAGTGATGTACAGTTATGTAGACCATTTTCTGAAGTATTTTTCATAAATGATGTAACTAAAATTGGGAGTCCCTAGTTTTTGTTTCAGATCCATGAGTAAATTATCATTTGTCTGTCCATAAGATTCTTTGGCCTTTTTTTGCCCAATGATTTACTAACATTTTTAAACTACCAATTTTAATATATTTCTTTGAAATAGAAATAAATTGTTTTATCTATTTGAAAGATTCTAGTTTTTCAAAAAATGCTCAAAATTCCAAAATCCTGGAAAATGGTCAGTCTCGCCTTCCTTTCCACCAAGATTCACATATGCACACACTCAAAATTTATTCGGTCTTTTTTTCCTGGGCATATACTTCTTTAGCTTTTCTTCTTTTCTAGCTTTTCTGGTAACTGGGCTGATACAAGTGTCTGCCAATGGAACATGGTTGGAGAGTTGCGTAAATCCTTCATTTTACACACCTTCAAAGAAAACAGCTGCTCGTGATTTTTTTCTCTTCCCGTGGGCTGGAGCACGGATAGGGTAGCAGCTAAGCTGATGAGGACAAAGCCCTTGGGGATGGTGTTAACCGCAATACAATAGAATCCAACTTCCTGATTTATCTTGTGAAACAGACCTTCCCTTCCAGATTACAGTAGTCAGACTGGTAGGTGGGAGGAAAATAAATTTCCCTGTAATTTAACGTCTCTGCTTTGTTGGGGAGGGTAGGATGAGTGGGAAGTCTTTTTCCTGGTGGTCCTCAAAGATGTTCTATGGTTTCGTGAGGGTGCCAAAGACACTTTCAGGGTATTTGTTAAACCAAACCATATTCAAAATAATACTAAGGTATCACTTGTCTTAAACATTGGTTTTTAAGAGTATTGTCATCAAACTGTCCAGTTTGGGGTCTTATTGTTCACTACCATGCATTCACAAGAAAAAAAAAAAAGTCCAGTTTCACTTAAGAATGTCCTTGTGGAAAAAATAATTATTATTACTGTTATCAAAGTTTGATCTTTGTGTATATGTCTTTTTAATGTTCTTTGTGAAGACATAAGAAATATGTATGAAACATTTCTACTACATACTGACTTGAAAGTTACCCCCAGGATATTACTCAGGCAATTAACTGTATGAGCTGTCAGATGAACCTACTGCTTTCTTCATGGAAAGCCATTTTTACTTGCAACAGTGACTCAAATACAAAGTGTGTTTATTCAAACATGAATATTTGGCAAAAGAAATACAGTTGACAGTTTTTATTGATGATCATAAAAGTTGAGCTTTCATGGAAAAATTAGAATTTTGAAAAACTTGTGTCCCTTATGAGACCTGGCAGCTTCTCAATACTAAGATATTTCAAAAATAAATGGATGTGTGTGTTCTGTGTATGTTTGTGTTTCATGTATGTATGATGTGTGTGTTCTGTGCATGTCTGCGTATGTATGTTTGAATGTTTGTACACATTCAAAGTGTACAATGAAATGTGTAAACTATTTGTAACATCTGCAGTTAGGCAGTATTTCCCAAATGATCAATGTATGATGTTACAAACCCATACATGGAAAAAGGATCTATTCAACATGCAAGATAAACTCACAGATTTTAATGTAAAGAAGTGCACAAAATGCATTGGTATAGAATTAGATTCTACATAGCAACTAACATTCAAAAACTGTTATGTCAAATTCTGGTGTAATGACAAAATAATCTGAAAAGTTTTAAAACACCTTCACTTTTCCAAATACACATGTATGTGCAGATACTTTTCATGTGCTGCAACCAAAATAATGTATCATAACAGATACACTATAGAAGCAAAGATGTACTTAGTTGTTTTCTGATAGTCAGACATTAAGGAGATTTGCAAAAATTTGAAAACACATCTCTCTTCTCACTAATGTATATTTTTGCAAAAATGTGCATTTTTATGAAAACATGTTTTTATGTCAACATGTACTAATAAACATATTATTTTTTAAAATATCCATTTTATTTTCCAGTACAGTAAAAATAAGTAGATACAAAGCACAAAAACAAAGTTCTTTTGGATCATTAGTGGTATTTAAGAGTGTAAAATGTTTCTGAAACCTAAACTACTAGTTTGCCAAAACCACTGTGTTTGAGAACTGCTTACCCATTCTTTACCAAAAATAACACAAATATTTTTCTGGTTGTCACTAAATGTGTTCCATTTTTCATCAATAGTTAGAGAAATTAGTGAGTCCATCCAAATAAAAACTTGAATTTTTCAGGGATTTTTCCCCTCTCCCACTTACTTGATTATTCTCATTATATCATCACCTTTTCTGTTTTCTCCTCGTAGAACTCATCTTAACCCTAATTAATTCCACCCTGTTTGTGTTTTGTTTTTGATCTGAGGTATTTGTGTTAACTATACTACACTTTAACATTTTTACTTAATTCCATGCTTGTAAGTTGGTACTTTGCCTCCTCTCAGCTCAATGCATTCTGGGAATTTAGTGTAATCTTGGTATTCCCTTGCAAGGCAACATTGCTTAGCATGTTAGAAGCTCATCTCCTGAGACAGTACGTGCTTTAGAGTGTAAGACAGTTGTCAGTGTTTGTATTTGTTCAGGACTACAAAAGGAATCTCTCCTAATGTCCTCATTTTTCACCAAATTCAATTCTTCCCTCAGATATGTGAAAAAGTTAGCCCAGAATATTTCCAAAGCTTAAAGACATAACAGGGCTTCCTAAGACCATAATTTACATCAAGGGAAGGTATTGCACTTTTTTCTCACAGAGGAGTCCAGCTCTCCCTGGGGACCATGAAATCAGGACCCTCACCTCAGGCCTCTCTGGATGGTCCCAGGATCAGGCAAGTGTTGTGAAGGAAGAGATTAGGTTTTTGGTTTATACTTGCACCTTCTTGGAATTTCTAAAGAATCTAGGGCTTTTCATTACAAGCTCTTTCTGCTTCCAAGTCTTAGCCTCCACTTTGCTCAAGAGAATTTGATGTGCACATCTCTTATCTGTAATGCTAAACATCCCAGAAGTCTGAAAACAAAAAGCCTTTAGCAGCAAAACCTGACCTAGTGAGAATATGCCTAGGTCTCAGTGCAGAGCTATGCACGTGTTTGTGGGCAGGGTGATGGCCCCATCTCCTGCCCAGTGCTTTGTTTGTTTGTGGGTTTGTTCTTGTTTTGTTTTTGTTTTTTTATTTTTTTATTTTTTTGCAATGGAAATTATATGCACTGTATCACCTTTGTAAACCTCAGAAATTTCTAAATTTTTGAACATATTTGACCCATTTGATATTGTGCTCCTGCACCTGAAGGTTTCCAAATTGTGATGTCTGACTCTGAGCTATGCCTTCTTCTTTCAAATTACCCTTCTCAGCCACATTTGATTAGAGGCTATATGCCCTCCGTGCTGCTAGACTGAGTATGAAATAGCCTTTGTTTCTCAGAGCATTATTTTATAATTTTATGCTTACGGCTTAGAGTGGAGAAAGAGTTTTCCCTTTAAAATACAGAGTCCCTCAGTGCATGACCTTCTCTCTATTACTTTTTGTTCCTGCTCATTCAGCTCCCAAGCCAATGGCACATGTTTTACCTTGTTATTCATGGCTGCCCTCTTCTCTCTGTACTCATTCTTGCATCAGTACAGAGACACCTGGCTATTCTCATTCTCCTTCACACAATGTCTCCCTCAGAAGTTAGCAGAGGATCTTGGCTCACTTTTGACACTCAGGTACTTGGGCTGAAGAAGCAGCCACCATCTTGAAAATTACGTGTCCATGCCAGGAAAACAAAAGGATACTGTAAGGGCTCCTACCAGTTGATGATTAAATTCACTAGTCAATTCATAACGTATTCACTTGAATTTAGAGTATGGCTTCACCAAAGACCGGGGGGGGGAGGGGGCAAAGAAATGCAATGGAACATTGGCCCAGAAAAGGGGCAACCAAAAATATTAGATGAAAGGCACTACTGAGTACCTTAGAATGCTAGCCAAATTGTGTCCTACTGATTCTGAAAGGCAGAGAATTGATGAGAAAGTACATTTACATATTAAGCTCATAGAAGCATTTGTGAATTTGAAGACATATAAAATCAACATAATTATGTGATTATGTACCATCTAAAACTCACAGTGTATAATAGATATTTATTAGATAATTGATATAAAGTATGATGACATAGATAACATAGTGCATATAATCCTCATTTTAAATTATTAGATAAAAGTTCTTAAAACAAAACCTGTGCAAACACTAGGCGATATTCACATAATTTCTGCTAATTATGTGATTGGATGTTGTGCAACCTCTGTCATTTACAAGACCCATTGGGTCACTTGTAAATTCTCCCACAGGTTATAAACTGCATTATTAAGATTTAAGAGACTACATAATTTAGCTGAATAAGGTAATATTATCTTAATCAAAATAGTACTCTGATCAAAATAAATCAGACAAAAAGGTTAAGAATAGTATGATTTCGCTCATAAGTTAGATATAAAACTTAGAACAACAAATGAACAAACAAGAAAAACAAAAACTTGTAGACACAGACAACTGTACAGTGGTTACCAGAGGGAAGGAGTTTAGGGGAATAGTAAAAGGTAAAGGGGGTCAAATCATGGTGACGGAAGGGCACACAATGTGATACACAGGTGACGTATCCTAGAATTGCACACTTGACACCTATATAATCTTGTTAACCAATGTTATCCCAATAAATTTAAATTAAAGAAAGTATGAAGATGGATAGCTAGTCAAACTAGTATGAAATTTCCTTGTTAAGAAAAATTTGAATTTATATTCATGACTAGATTTCAAGTCCAGATAATTACCACTTAAAAAACAAAAAGTATCATAGATATTGAAATACATTTATAATTCTTTTATATGTTATCTTCTGGAAACTACAATTCTATTTATTCCATTATTTCAAATTCCCATAGTACTCTGTGTGTTTATTTTATAATGAATGGTGTGGAAATAATAAAATATCTATTTTTAAAAATTATATGCTAAGTGAAATATGCCAGGCAGTAATAGACAAATACCCTATGACCTCACCTTTAAGTGGAACCTAATCAACAAAACAAACAAGCAAATGAAATATAACCAGAGACATTGAAATTAAGAACAAACTAACAGTAACCAAAAGGGAGGTGGGAGGGGATAATGGGGGGAAAAGGGGGAAGGGTTTTCAGGAACATCTATAAAGGACACATGGAGAAAACCAAGGGGGTGTGGGATCAGGGGTGCAAAGTGGGGATGGCTGGGTTGGGGGGAATAGTGGGGGGAAACGGAGACCACTGTACTTGAACAATTAAAAATGTTTTTAGAAAATATATTACTAATTATCTATATTTAATCTCAAATCATTAATATCAGGAAAATTTGCATTAAAGCAACTACTTTAGCTATTGCATTGCCTCTCCAGTTGAATAATTAAACAAAAGATATTCCAAGCTTCAACTTGCAACACATCAAATGAAAGAACTGAAGCATTTTTATTGTTCTTACAACATGAATTTCCCTATGCAAAGAAAAATCAAATATCTTTATGATTTTCTGAAAAATATCTTCCTTTGGTTCTTAGCATCTTTGCAGCTCTTCTAAGAGCAGTTATCATTAGCTTCCTCCTTAATAATTATGCATAATATAATACACTAGTATCAATACCAGTTTCTAGAAATGGCATATATGAGTTCAAATTATTTCTTTGGAACCAAAAATATGGCAAAACACATCATTTTTCTTAATCTAAGGATACATTTATAACATGCTTTTCTAAAAATTTAGACGAGAAGAAATACAATCAACATTATAAATATATAATCACATTACATTATTCCAGTTATACAAGAATACTGGACTGGTAACTATATTTAAAATTGATTTCATAGTAATTTAGATCTAGTAATTGGTATGCTACTTTTCTATCAGTTGTTTTATAAAGATGAAACAGATTTATTTCCAAGAGTTAACATTTATTTCTTAATATAGTAACATAATTGATTTATGGAATACACCAATGAACAAAAACCCAGTATAATGAACACACTATATAAGATTCTGAAAATCTTTCAATTTCTTCCTAAATCTCCTTCATATGAGTTGCAAATCTTTACACAATTTGAGTCCTACTTTATTATCCCTGCTACTTTGTATCTGTTATGTGCTCTCTTCCAGAGTCCATTTTAATGGCCTTACTCATTCCTTACTAGTTTGCATGTTTACTCAAGTTACCAGAGTGTTAGCATTTGCTGTTTTCTCTGCTTACACTCTCTCTGACCCTGTTTGCCAGTTACATTTTAATAGACAAGTTTCTGTTTTCACATTTGTTCATTCCAGGTTCTTTGTCTGACATTACCCCAGAAGCCTACTGGGAATAATCGGTGTACTGACCCTCAGTCTATGTGGTTTGAATGAGATTGCACCCCACTCCATAGGAGAAGCATGTGTCCCTAAAGTGACTGGGGGCTTCATCATAATTGCACCCTGCTAGTCTCAGAAAGATTGTTGCATGGATGGGAGCGTGCCCCTCATTGGTCCATTAGGAATAATTTCCAGAAAATTTATGAGAGTACCTAGGACTCAGAACTATAGAAATTACACTCAGGATACCAAGGGGGTGGTAGCAGCAGAGAGCTGCCTGGGAAGGAAGCCAAGATGGAAAAGAGCAGATGGAAGAAATGGAAATATGGCCTTGTTTGGGCCTCACACCCGTGGATCTAGACCCTGTGTCATATTGTTCTCACCCACTTATCTCCAGTGTCTCCGGCTCATGTTGGGAAATTAGTACATTTGTATTGATTTTTCAAATAAAGATCAAAATTGTTAAAATGTTTATGTATAGTAATACTGTGCTCTGTATCGACATTCTCCACAGTCTGAATTATTAATCAATTCACTTATCAACAAAATTTCAACTGCGGGATTACTGTGTGCTCAGCAATTAGCATGTCCTTGTGGTGCAATGATGAACCACTATGAGAATGAATTCTGCTCATGATGGGCTTACAACGTACATAGTTAAGGAAGTCACGTAAGCAAGCTTCTCACGTCTTCATGAGAAAGCATGAAGGATGATGTGGAAGGGAATGTTAATCTGGTCCGTGGGGTGCAAAGACAGTGGAAGTAAGAAAACCTTCCCTGAAGAGGAGGCATTTAAACTAAAATCTGAAGATGAAAAGATGAGAAGGAGCAGGGTGTGTCCTCCATGGATGTGTGAAGCCCCAGAGAGAGGATGGATGCAGAGGAGAAAAGCAAGTGACGCTGTAAAAGGAACAGATGGAAGATTTGCAGAATATTTTCCAAATGTTAGCCTAAGTGCAAAAGATGTTATAAAGTAGTTCAAACATGGCATTTTTTCATGCTGACTTTTGAGCAGAATGAACTGAGGGGACAATAGAGAGACATATTTCAAGAGTTCTGTCAGAAAGTCATATCTGAATTATTTGGACTACACTGGTGGCCCACTGCAATGGTTTAGCACACAGATGCTGTTTCAAAGTGTTAACATGCACAAATGTTTCTGAGAAATTTAGTGAAGAACATGTTTAGTAGCCAAATGTAAGGCATGTTTGATGTTTGATAAGCTATAAGGAATGGAAAAAATAGAGAAATAAGTATTCCTAGATTTCCATTTACTACAAAAAGAAAAACTAATGTATAATTGGAGGGTAGGGAGTTATGCAAAGATGATAATTTCGTAATTATTCTTTAAAAATAAATTGGCACTTTGGAAGTCATTTTAACTCTTGGAGTGCCACAAAAAAATGAATGGTTCAAGAGATCCAAAATGTTTAACGGTGTATCTTCACAATTTTGTGAATTACTACATAATTTACATAATCTATCGCTGTATTAAATTTTGTTGATAATGTGCTAAATTTAAACTGTAAAATTTTATTCAATGTATGTTATTAAAACTCATTTAACCGATACACTGAAATGTCACTTTGTCTTCAAATATTTGGCGTTCATTTCAAAGTGGAGGAGTGAGCCAAAGAAAGTACTGAGTGAGGGAATAAATAATTACGGGATGTCATAAAAGTACAGATGATAAATGCTAATAAAAATGTAACGTGAAAGTAAACATTTGGGTCCAGAGTGCGAGGAGGATGTGCCCAGCGACTCACTCCAGGGACAATGAGCGGACTCAGAACCCGCCCGTGTGGAAGAGCACAGTGAAAAGTGCAGGCAAAGCTCCCAGTCATGGCTTGGAAGGCAAGTTGCGGATCTGCTGGCCGTGCTTCTTCTTCACAGAAATTACATAAAATTAGGGGCACACACACACACGTGCATGCGTGCCCTGCCGACAGCCAACAAGGTTACTCCTGGACAGCCACCCACTGAGCCGTCTAGGGCATAACCAGGCGTGGGCCTCCAGAAGTGGTCACTATCTCACGTGCTGCCTTTTCGTTCAAGTCCTCAGTGCAGAATCTACCTTCCGCTCCACAGCCCATTCATGTTGTATGTAAAACTATATTTTATTTTTTTAATTTTATTTTAATTGTTGTTCTTGTACAGTTACCTGTCTTTTACTCCCATCCCAGCCCACCGCCTCAACCCTCCTCACCTCCCACCCATTTCCACACACCCCCTAGTTTTTGTCCATGTGTCCTTTATGCTTGTTGCTCTAAACCCCTCCCCTTTTCCCCTGAAATTCCCTCCCCTCTCCCCTCAGGTCACTGTCAGCCTGTTCTCTATTTCAGTGTCTTTGGTTATATTGTGCTTGTTTGTTTGTTTTGTTGATTAGGTTCCTGTTAAAGGTGAGATCATATGGTATTTGTCTTTATTTTAGACAGCTCATGACTTGATCTTCTTTGGCCTTTCTGCACTCTCTGCTGTTCACCATATTTACAGTCAGATTCTACTTCAAATCCTATGGGCAGACTATTTATTTATCCTTGAAGGGTCCTTTTCTACATCTAAGCACAGTTCAAAATTTCCTGTTCTTCAAATTTCTGCACTAATGTCAACTGACCAGCAAGTACCCCCTCCCTGACGTGAGACTCAGGACAAAGGGGTGATTTACTTTCCGAGTGGGATGGAGCAGGAATACACAAAATTTTATTATGCTACTCAGAACAGAATGCAAATTAAAACTTATGAATTATTTTTTTCTGGAATTTTCCCTGTACTATTTCAGACCTTGTTGACCAGGGATAATTGAAAACACAGATAAAGGGGAACTACTGTAAATGATATTATAAAAAATAATGGAGATTATTTTCACTTTTGGCTACCTTGTTTTTTTTTAAAGTAATGTCCTTGTGTAAATTCTGGTTGCTCAGAAGATACACATGGAAGTAGTTTTTATTAATTACTATGTCTAAAAATGATTTGTTAAATCAAACGTATGTGCAAAACTAGCCTTAGTTGCATATTATTATAAAAAGGGTAATATGGATTGGAAGTCAACCACTTATTAGGGGAAAAATATATTCTTATTAAGAACCTAAGGAAATTTCATTATTTTTAATAATACAGTATTTTACATTAAATTGAATAATCTAGTACTTATCATTTATTTTAAAATTATTTATCCATGACAAGCATGCATTTTATTGTATATTTAAGCAAATATAATTCCATTTATAGTTACACCATATTACAACCCCATTGAGATATGTGCCTAGTATAGTTCCATCAGGAAATTCTCCATTCATCAAAATTGGAGATGCTCGTGAGTATAGTGTTTCCACCTTAAAAATGCACAACACAACTCCCCAGAGATTCCAGGAAGCTCACATCCAACCACCTTTAAAAAATTGTGCTTATGAAACTTCACTGCTAGAAATAATTTTAAAAAATAAGAATGCCAAGTGAGTATGAGAATATTTATTGCAGTATTCTCAAGAATTTAAAACAAAGCCTGACAACGACCAGACTGTCAAAAACAGGGGTCTGATAAATGGCCGTTCGGGTCCGTAATGGAGCACTTCACTTCCAGAAGAAATGAAGTGTATCCGTAGCACTGACATAATATCACAAAATATATTAGGTTGAAAAGTACAGAGCCCTCTCTATTGTATAATTTTTGCATGAATAGAAAATATATCTATGTGATTTTTAGCGCATGTACCAAAAAGTATACTGAAAGTTTACCAAAAAAAATGCAAATAGTGATTATCCTTGGGCTGATGGACTGGGGCCCTAATGATAGGGTCAAGAGATACTCACTTGGCACATCTTTCTAGCATATGCATTGCTTTTAGGAAAAGATTATCTAGGGTGATTGTTATTAGAAAATGAAGAATATTTGAGGAAAGTGATGTGTTGGGAATGTGCGTATGGGCCTAAGTTCTGCTAAAGGCACTGAAAACTCTGCTGCTTAACCTGAATGGCAGTTATATAGATATCTTATTCTGTTATTCTTAAAAATGTAAATATAGGTTTATACATTCTTCTATATATAATGTTTCACAAAATGAAATTTTATAAAATGCAAATTTTTATAAAGCATGATAATATATTTCATCTGTATTTCTGCATGCTATTTTAAAACTGACTCTACCTATGACTAAATTTGCTGCTCTCAAAATGTTAGTAGAGGTATTTCTCCTTATTTTATTTTAATTTGCTACAAATTCTGCATCTGTACTTCAAAAATACCATTGTTATCATTGAATTACTGTTGCATTTTATCCATAAATTATGGCTCACTATGAATATAATTATTATAAGTTGACAAAACTCTAAGATAAGCTTGAAATCTATACATATATTTTGCTTCTTCTTGTATGTCATTTTTTGTTTGCTTTGATCCCAGTTTACAAATATATATATATATATCTCTCACATATTCATTGATATTTAAATTCCACCACTGGGTCAATGCTAAATATTTAGTTTACCTCTGGTTCTCACCACATTCAGAATTTTCAGACCTTATTCTGAACATTAGTTATTGCCTTCTCATTCAAGTTATCTAGGAATCCAGTTACAAATTCCACACTTGCATTTCCTTCATCATCTATTCTTGGCCTCAAGTTAAGTTTTTCTGCATACCCTGTATTCTATTATAGCATTCAACCTTTTCTTTAAAAAAATGCTATTTAGGAAACTTTTGAGCTGACTTGAGGAAAATGTATCATTAAACTTTCAAAGTATGAGTAAGAGAGAATATTTCATGTGTTTGGAGCAACCTAAAAATATGGGAGCACTACATTATGATAAAAGGTACTTACTAGCTATCTAGGGACGTTATGTGCTCACCATGCTCCGGCACTTTCCTGACCATAAGGAAAACTACATTGCCGAGTTTCTTTTACCATTTGACTTGGAGCCCTATCACTGAGATCAGCGAAATGTGGCCTTTATAAACCCAGGCAATCTTCTCTTTGCCCAGCCATGTCACCAAAGGAGCTACATGTTGTTATAGCAGGCACAGGTGTATACACATGCACCTGTGGAGCTCAGATCTTGGACCACTACCCTGAAAGACACTCTAGGAATCATGGTGCTTCGTTATAAGGCCTTGTCATATTCATTTGTGTGTAACTGATCTGAAACTACTTTCCCTCTAAAAGATCTGTAGGGTGTGATAAAAGAATCAAAGCAAAATAACCTTAATTCTTATGGCAAAAAAATGTTTCCAAAAAATGTTTCTAATCTGATTAATGTTCTAAGGTTGTCAGTTCTGCCTGAGGCTATAACAGGGGCTGATGTCCCCAACCCTGTGTAAGTGGCAGCTTCCTCCTGTTATTCACATGCCATCAACAGTCAATATGTCGTATTTTTCCTTTAAAAGTGAAAAACACTAATAGTTTATGAAAACATAAATAGCTAATCTATTAGAAAGGAAATAATATCAACCCTGGCTGGTGTGGCTCAGTGGATTGAGCACCAGCCTGAGAACCAAAGGGTCACTTGGTTCAATTCCCAGCCAGCGCACATGCCTGGGCTGTGGGCCAGGGCCTCAGTTGGGGATACGCAAGAGGCAACCATGCACTGATGTTTCTCTCCCTCTCTTTCTCCTTCCCTTCCCCTCTCTCTAAAAGTAAATAAATAAAATATTTTTAAAAATGAAGAAAGAAATAAGATCAGGGAAAATCTATAAACAAGAAGGAATATTGCATTTTAATCCTGAAAAAAATCAGAAATAGGATGATAGGTAGTCGATAAGACAAAATATTTCAAAATGTAAATAACCACCAAGTGTTATGTTGTAAAGGTCAGACAGGAATTAGTCTTTATTAAATTGATTTCTGTGAGTACTATTATAATGAGGAAGATCCTGAAACCAGGAAATGTAAGACAATTGGTATGGGGAGGTGTATTTTTCAATGGTAATTTCTTATTGTAAAAAGAGAATATGTTCATTTTTATTCAATAAAAAAGAACATAGAAAAAACTTTTTTATATGTCCATAGGGAAAATGATACTATTTTAGAATAGTATCTATTCTATTTTAAGAAAACACTCCAACAAATGAAATACTATATGTGAACATTATTTGTCTTAAGAAGACAAAACAATGTACATTCAAGGTAGATATTTGAGGGAGCATAAAGATACCAGTTCTCTTTTAATATGATACTTGTACAAGTAAATGCAAATTTTACACGAAGTACCTAAAGCCCCATTACTAAACAAAATATTTTAAAATGCTCTCCAACTTGGTACCAATATAAACCTTAGATTTCTTGCTAAGTAGAAATTAGGGAAACTAGATAAGAATATATTGATTTGTCAAAGTGGTTCAGGTCTGAATTTAATGTATCTTGCATTTTTAAAATACAAGTTTATTTGCTTTTCTGTCCACCCTTAAACAATAGAAAGCAAAGCACAATAACCATCCTAATAAATAAAAATTTATAATAAGGATAACTGTCAACCAGTCCCAACTGTCACTCTGTCATTCTTTGTGTCAGCCTTGCTCTTATTCTTGTATAGATGGAAGAAAATTTTATAAGGATATAAACCTTATTCACCAGAAGTGGAGCATAATTTATGAAAAAGCATAAAGGTTTCAAAATCATAAAAGACCAACTTAAACTGAATGAAAGAACATTACAAAAATAAAGTACATAAACATTTGTTGCAGTTCATTCTATGTAAATGAAGAATATCTGAATGACAAAAAGTTAAGAGTAAAAATGTGCCAGGTTGCTTTATAAGTTCATCATAGAACTGCTCAGAAAATTTAAAAACCATTAGAGTCTGTCTAAATGCCTCTGGTGAAATTTCCATATCAAAGGTTGCCTTCAACCACTTAAACTGATTCCATTCTGTGATATCTATGACAATTAAAGGTTTCTGTAACTGTTCCTCGATCCATGCTTATGAACTTGCTTGAAACAAGAAAGCCAGATAGGTGAAAATATTAAAATTGGTGATTTTCATTGACAAATGTGTAGCTTATAGCCACTTTTTTAACTTATTAAATGTTAAAGGAAAAACATAAAGGGGAGCTCTATTTCAAGAGAATCTAAATGTAAGAGATAAGGAAAGCAATGATGATGAAGTGGTAAGTGATTTTATAGAATTTGAGAAAAGAAAAAATGAGAAAAAATACATATTATATTCATTATGCTGACATTGCTAAAGGTGAAATTACTTAATGGCTCCATATCCCACACAGACAAGTGAGCAAACATGCTCTTGGCTATACCTTCATACAGGGACTATCATAAAAATATGGAGCAGTTCACCGATTCTCCACTGTACTGTGATATAGCAACTCAATTTAAAGGCTAGAAGTTGCTGTAAAATATATACAACTGGCATCACTTGTGCACATGCAAACATCTTCATCATCCCAGCTCATAAGCATTGAATTGTTGTCATAATTAATATGACCATTATTTCATTCCATAGCATTACAGGTTAATTATGAAACTTTTGGGGGGAAAATACAGCATAAAAGAGTATGTTCCAGAATACTAAATATGGAATAAAGCAGGTTGAGAGAGGACCCATGCCATATTCCTTAGCAATACTTTTTTAGCAATATATTTTAGCTGCCATCAGTAACCTTTGTTTCCACAAAACTTGTCTGATAGCTGACTGTGACCAAAATCTCTAGCGTATATTTTCACTTGTTGTGCGTTTTGTTCAGAAATCGCTCACACTGACAGTTAACTGCATTAACAGAGCTAGGGCTCTGAGAGCTTGGGAAGCAGGGACAGAATCAGGAAAGTGTGATTTGATGTGAACAACCACCCCTGGCAAAGGCAGAGTGGTGACGGCCCCCTTAACGCTGTTAGGGATGTAGGATCTTTGATCATGACGGAGCATCAGAGTCTGAGGATCCAGGAAAAGTGACTGCACAGCATTTGATACCAAAGCAGTGTCCTGTATAAGGCAATTCAATTCATGCTTTAATGGAAATTCTGGTTTGAAAACATGACATACCAGAGACATTATTTTTTAAGTCAAAATTTCAGAGATGCAATTGTGAAGTCAAATCACTTATTGATTTGTCCTTTACTCAATATGGATAAATAAATCAAGCAACTTCCTAAGCAATGGGGATACCAAGAAGAAATGCTGCTGACCTTTTCTCATCCTTAATAATATGCTTTGAAATTTCAGGGGTTCTAAGGGAAATTAGTCTCTGTAGAAACGAAGTTTCATTCCGTCCCCAGTTGGGAGTGTCATGTCAGACAGCCCTCATTTATTTCTCCTCTTGGAGCTGCCTCATTGGCACTTGATGTCCGGTTCCTGCCAGTCGTATGCTATATGTATTGGTCCCATGGAAGTATTAGTCTCATTTCACAGGTTTCCAGCCTCTAGCTCCACCATGGGCCATTACGAGAGGCCATTTACACTCACAGTGCCTATGAGTTCAGCTGGGGTTTGCTTGTCACTACAGGGCAGCCCAACCTCTCCCAGGATCCTCTCCTGTTCCCTTACTTTTGCAGATAATTCTCTGCCCACTAATATCTCTCTCAGGCTCTGCTTCCCAGAGAACCCTACTCATAATATACCCAGTTCACCTGTAGCAGTAGATGCTCCCCTTGCCAATTCTGCTCCCCGTGTATTTTGCCCTCACTACCTATTTTGCTTCCTTTGACTTACCTTTGGTAGACAAATAGAACAGTCATAGTCCTGGTAGCTAACAAATATGAGCACCCTGTCCCTTCCATTTATTCAGAACACAAACTCGAGGGGACTGCAAATCACGTGCAACCTTGAGAAAGAATGCAGGTCCTAGATTCAAACCATGTGGGCTGCAATTCTCAGGGCACCTGCCCTTGGGGTCTGTGAGGGTTAAATATGGGGAGATGTATTAAATACGCAGGGCATGGTAAGTGCCATTTAGCGTGACCAATTGTGTCAGTTTAAGATTTCCCCATTTTTGGCACTGAAAAGATCCATGACTAGGAAACTTCTCAGTCACAGGCAAATTGGGACAGTTAGTGATCCTATTGCCAGCACACATTAGCCATCATTATTAAGTATATTTTAAAAGCTCATGTGATAGTTCACACAGGATGCTATTAAAAATGTGTCTTCTCACAGTTTCCTGTTTTCACTTCCTGTTTTCACTTATTATTCTTGAATTGCAAGCAAAATTTTAAAATTCCAGTTTTCAAATCGCAAACATTTTAAATGTTAATGACTCGGGACAACTCCAGGCTCCCTGACTTTCGAGGCTCATCTCGACCACACTCATCAGCCTGTTAGGAAAATTCTTCCACTATGGCTTCCTGCCACACCGGGCACATTTCTCCTCGGAACGTCAGTGAGGAGACAGATGTGAAGGCCCGTATCCAGGGAGCAGCCCCTCAGTGCAGGAAGTTTTATATTTTTTATAACACTGAATGCGAATGAAGAACCATCTCCCTCAGAGAAAAGACATCATAGTCGTCTCCCTAAAATTTCAGTATTTGAAATGGTTCTATCTGACATAAAAATTCATTTTATAATTACTCTTAGGGATATTTCTCCCTATACAGATTAGTGCTTTTGGCAAACTCCTCAGTATACTTCTATCACCAACAATTTTCTCTGGCTTCTCTGCAGCATTTACAACCACTATTTCTCTTCTGAAATTTTAAAGTAATTCTAAATTATTTGTGCCACCCTGTTGCATTATGTTTGTTGTTATCATTTTATTAGCTCTGCTGTAATATTTGTCCATATGTGGACATGGTGAAGTTAAGTTTCAGGTGGTTCAGAAGATCTCCATCACAACAAGATTTTCAGTTCTCTAAATAACAATGAGAGGTAGCAATTCCCACAGCAGGTACCCCAGGTGTCACAGCCTTAGATCTGTTTTTCTATTTAACCAGTGGTACAGAGTATTAATAAGTATATTCATGTGATAGAATTTGTAGTGTAACTGACATCAAACAGAACTTGTATTAATCAAGGAAGCTGTCTAAAATGTAGTTAAACCGGCTTCTCAAGATTAACATCATCAGTGACATGTCGACAGTATGGACCGTTAATGTGATGTGATAAGAATAGCACTTACCTTCTATTGTCTTCTCCCCCAAAACTCCTAACCTCATTTAAGCATGAAAAAACATCCTTGAAACTTAAGGAATGTGAAGAAGTCCAAACTCATCCACACAAAGAGACAGCATAAAGAAGACGATGTGGACAGGAACGGAGGTCCCCAGTTGATGGCTGGTATAAACCGCAATACGTGTGCGTGAATGAGCTTCCAAGTGTTTGTAGGCCGCTTGCCTTGAATCTGTTGACTGAGGCTACAGAGGTTACAAAGCAGGGGGAGACATCTCCACTGTGTCCCTTTGAATTCCTGACACACAGATTTCATGAGCACGATTATTCTTAAATGCTAATTAAGTTTTGGGCAATTTATTATACATCTGTACTATCAGGGGGAATCTCAAAAATGTATTGAATGAAAGTAGCAAGACACAAGATAGTGCAGACAAAATTAACCTATGGTGAACAAATGGAGAATACTGTCTGCTTGGATGCGAGCTTGCTCAAAGGGGCATGAGCAACTTCCTAGGGTAATGGAAATACACTATGTCTCTCATTTGTGGTGGTAGTTACCGGTGTGTTTAATTTTTGAACTCATCAAATTCTACCCTTCAGTCTATTAACTTATTTTAATTATAAGCCAATGAAAAAAGTAATAGGAGTTGTGGATTTGAAACTTTACGTTTTTTAATGATAGCATAGTAGACTAAAAAGTACACATTTATTTATGCATATCGCCAGATGAAATCCTTAAATAACTTGGCTTACATACATTCAATGTTTCCTAAAACTTCAATACTATATAAACCAGGTTACTTTAATGCAGTTGTAGGAGGCTTCTGTTCCCGCTTAAAGAGCACATATCCAAATGCTACCGTGGTGGAGAGGGCTAAAATTATGTGTGTGTGTGTGTGTGTGTGTGTGTGTGTGTGTGTGTGTGTGCTGTAGCCAGCACATACACTTCTTTTTTTGGTTTGTTTTTGTTTTGGGCCTAAAACAATGAACAAATTTTAAAAAATGTATTTCCAACATTCAAAAAGTTAAGATACTTCATGCACAAATTCCATCTCTTCTATTAAACAAACAAATTTTGTGACGCCGGGACCTCATTCCTAGTAGCAATCATCAGCTGTGTGTGTATTACACTCCATTGAGTCAGCTCTGGCTCCTGGGGACCCTGTGACTAAGTGATGTCCACAATGACCTGCCCTCACCAGCCCTGCTCAGCTGCTGTGACTCGTCCCTGTGGCTACTTTTATGGAGTCAATCCATCTCATATTTTCTCTCCCTCTTCTCTTCCTGCCTTATTTTTCCCAGCATTATGGTCTTTTCCAAAGAACCCTGCCTTCCGTGGAGAAAACAGCTGTCTTCTCCTTAGAAAAAGTGCATTCCCTTTAATTCAATAGTGAATTGGTTTCACCCATTTTCTATTCCTTTCTGGGCTTGGGGGCTTTTGAGTTTTCTTCCTTTGGTTTAGGCTGTCAGTGTGCACTGAGAAATGTGACGTTGTGCGTTACCTGGATACCAACACACAATCCCCGACCAGGGACTGAACGCTGAGACACTAAAACTCCAAGCTTGGTATCTGGCCTGACGTAAAAATTAGAAAGTGATTGCACTTCACCCTGCCAGACCTTTAAAAAAAAAAAGGTCCTGGGACCACGAAGTTTTAAGCTGTAAGGTGGCAAGATTTCAAGTTTCTAAATTTTTTCCAAGGACAGTTGTTAATCTCAGATTTCCCAAATTTTCATTTCAAATCCTTTCTGGAGTGAGAGGTGTTAAAATGTCATAAAAATTAATATACCTGTGACATTTTTCTTAGTGCTTATTAAAGCAATTTTCTCTGTGGTATAATAGACTTGATAAAATTCAGTGCTCTAAAAAGGATTTTGTGCGTTCATATGTGGAATCTAATGAAGAAACTGAACTAACAAGCGAAACAGAGACAGACTCATAGATGGAGAGCAGGTGACAGCTAGTGGGAAGGTGTTTAGGGGGTGGAGGGATTGAGCAAAAAGGAAAAAGCACTCATAGACATGGGCAACAGTGTGGTGATTGCTGGGGGAAAGGGGGTATAAGGGGACTAAATTGTAATGGAAAAAGATAAGATTAAGTAAACAAATAAAAAGAATTTTGTCTATTTGACTGTGCCTTTTTCAAAATCATTCCCTGATTTAAAACAGCAAATAAAAAATAATGGCTGTTAAGAATGGTTATTGCAAAGTGATACGCAGGGCATTGCCTGCAATTAGACTGAGAACGTCTTCACGCTTGAGGGCAAATTGGCCTGATTCCGGATGCCATGCCAGCGTATTTAAAGATCCACTAGGTGATGGATTTTTAATGCACTCCTGATCTGTTACATTCAACAGTCATTCAAGAAACACTTGATTGCATGTCTATGAAATTATAGAGATTTCCAGAAGCACAGGAGAGAGAAGAGTAGGACAAGTTCTCTTCTCTCCATAGCCTGTAGTGAGTAGTTAAAATTCTGTGTGAACAGTTTTATTTTAAGCTATTAAGTATTTTACATTCTAACTTCTCACCTTTCAAGCTTTGCTGTTGATACTGATGAAGTGTTTTCACAGTGTACTACAGTTTCTTCAAAGACAAGTCAAAGGCTACAATCCTTTGATAAACCTCAAAGCTGATTCTTTGAACTGAAGAGTCAGTGACTTGGAAATGAAATATATATATATATCTCCTAACTTTTTTCATATAGAATATTTTGAAATTTCATGTAACAAGGAAACAAGATGCCAGGGGGCAAAATAAGTAAACTAAATGTTATTCTTCATCCTAGCTAAAAACCAAAATGTGGATGTTTCTTTCTGGGATGTCTATTCAAGTTTTTAAATTCCAATCAAAATGTTAATGAAAAGAATTAAATAAAATGAATGACTGTAGGCTGGAGAAAATTAGAGGTTTATG
Organism: Anoura caudifer; assembly: GCA_004027475.1. Taxonomy (NCBI): domain Eukaryota; kingdom Metazoa; phylum Chordata; class Mammalia; order Chiroptera; family Phyllostomidae; genus Anoura; species Anoura caudifer. The sequence goes on from PVKU01000709.1 coordinate 58,620, forward strand.
AAATCACAATAAGCATAGTAAGTTAAACTTTGAAAATCAAACTTGCATTCAGCAACAGCTCTACTCAGACTGTAAAATGTTACATCTTCTTTGCCAGTCCATCACAAATTCTGTTTCTGCTTGTAGTAAAATTTGCTTAACAATGGATACCAAGTTTAACCAATTCAGAGGGATAAGAATGCATACTTGGTGAAGAATTTTCTTTCATAGAAATCTTGAGCTTTAGTCTGTAAAAAAATAAAATCTGTCCTCATCAAGATAGATTTCAAAAGTATTCACATATAACATGTTTATATCTAAAACCTTACATGTATGTAAATATTTAGAGGGAAATATTATCTTTCTATTGAATTTCATACTATGATAATGGATCAACACTACTCGGTGCAATTCAAGTACCATGGTCAAAGCACACTAGTCAGTATCAAATGTAAAGAAGCTATGTTCACTCCTTAGAATAACAGATGCCTGTACCTGTCATATTGTGTAATGACAAAGCCAAAAAGTAGCTTGACTGTCACATTATACCCTTTTATGGTCGTTGAACCTAACTCAGACACATGGATGGTTTTTGAATAATTACGTGAACTTGGTTGCTGACAGGTTAAGATTTAAAATCTTGTCATTCAGTAAGTTATTCAGTCACACAACAAAATTAATTTCAGAATTATTTTTGGAGAATTCACATTTGTAGAAGAATAGCACTTTTCATTGCTTGGAAAGGTCACGAAAAGCAGGAGCAGCTTGACTATTCAGCTGTACCCAATGCCTTTCCTTGAAAATAAAAAAATGTTTAGGAGCTGAAGAAGGCAGTGTGAAGCCCGGCATGCAGGGAGTAATTCTTCAAACTTTCACTTTTCTTTATGATTTCATATGTTCGCAGAATAAAAGAAAAGGAAAAATCTTTTTACTCTATTTCCATTTAAATGAGACCTTTGAGGCTGAATGTCATTAAAAATAATTCTCAAGCAAAACTGTGGAATGTGGGACTCTTAGCTGTTTTTTCTTCTTTAAAGTTATAACTCATTTCAAACTGAACTGCATAGTTTTCTCAAGTTCTGGAAAACTCACTTAACTATGTAGTATGTGAACTTGTCAACAGATTTGAAAAAAAGCAATTTTAGATGACATAATGAGAAAACTCTAAGGGGAAAAAAGCTATCTTTCATAAATTCAATCTCTGTGTTAAAATGCATTTTTATTTCCTGTGATGTTACCCTTTGATGTACATGGTAATTCATTAAGGTAGCCAATTAAAAGATTAAAAACCTTGTGGCCACATTATGAGTTATAACGATTTGAGCAGTCCAGTGCTCAGGCAGATAAATGTTTGTGTTTGAAAAATAGTTTGAAGGTAATGATGCTGGTACAGAGTGAAGTCAAAATACGTGTTGCTTGTTGAAGTCAACATTGCATCATAATTTCTCAAGCACTTTATCTTTCGATGTCAGCTCTTCAACCCACAGGTTACTGACTTTCAATTTTTTTCAGGAAAACTCTGCAGATAAGTGTGCCCATTCCAATTCAAGTTGCACCACAGATAAGAATCCTAGTCTATAAAAACAATCTACCCATAAGTGCTTAACACACATTCCTTTAGAAAGACTTCAAAGCATTTTCCCCTGCTGCTAAAATCAACCATAACCTTTCCAATCTGTTCCTTTTAAATCTGATTGCGATCTCTGTACTTTCCTCCGATGGCAGACACTGGAATCCACTCAGAATCAGTGGACGCTCCTGTCGTTGAGGCTTACAAGCATCATTTTAGACATAAGAACTTTACCAGCACCAATGAGTATCTCATCCTTTTGGTAGAGCCCAGTGTTTACCTCAGAACACTTCATTTGAAAGTAAAAGACACTTTCCCAGTTAAACATAAAGCTCTTTAAATTAAAAAATTCAGTAAAAAAGAAGAGTATACTCACTTAGAGACTCAGTTCACAACATGTACTAATTCAGTATGAGATGTTAAACCATACTTTTCCAAGTAAAAGCTGCAGAGACAGACACAAATTGTTCAATGAACAACAACAGAAAACTACTGTGGATGGAAGAAGCATCTTTAATCAAATTTTATTAGAAATGCATGGGAATATTTTATGCTTAACATAACAAAGGAAATAATGTAATAGCTATACTAAAGGTTATAATAATAGATTGTTATTTCCTGTAAAGGAAATAATAATGGTTATAATGTAAAATATAATGACCAATTCTGTTCTATTCATTTACTCAATAAATATTTATTAAAACCTATTGCATAAAGATTAAATCAGTCCTTGAGGAAGATACTAAGGTATTTTTCAAATAATTCAAACTTGAAATACCCACCTCTGAAATTGTAATTAAGCCTTCTGTTGCATAAACTTTAGAGTAAGCAACAGTTTTTTTCTGTAATGTATATACAAACCTAAAATGATGATTGCTATAATATATTAATTCAAATATTTGTTGACTTGATAAAAACTACATGCATGTATTTATGTATCAGATATGTTCTCTATATTTAGACATCTGTATGTAACATTTTCCCAACATCTCATATAACATTTTATAAGTTTATTAGATAGACAGGATGATATAGAGATTCTTCATTAAGCTTTAATGTTAAGAATTATATGGGGCATGCTTTTTAAATTTAGATCTTAAATCTCCACCCATGGAGTATTGGATTGAAGAAGACTGACTTGAAGCCTAGGAATCTGCATTTGACAACTATTCCATATAGTTTTCATAAGTAATTTCAGTTAACTCCATTTTAAGAAGCCACTAAATTAAGTGCCATTATTCTGATTTCACAGTCCTTGATAAAGATTCACTTAATAAGTAAAAACTACATCTTTCTGCTCAAAAGCCTTTAAGCTGTTATATCACCCAAACATACAGCACCTATATTATGCTTTGTCAAACTTAACTGTATAAACAATATACGAATTTTTAAAACAGGCATTGTTGACCAAATTTTTGGACTCCTTGGAAGAGGACACTAACTATGTAAGTTCTGATATTTATAGAGTGTGTATGCTTTACCATGATTTATGATAGGGCCAGGATATTACTTCAGTAGTTAATGTCTTTGGATACTATGAAAACAGAAATAAAAGACGTTTACTCCCTTTTGAGGCTTCATTTCATTTGGATGCACCCGGTGACAGCTGAATCCCTTTGCTCCAAGCCTCCATGGCAGAGCTTTCCTCCTTGGGTCCCTACTTCCCTGCAGAGGTTTGCTGTGTTTCATAAGATTATATCACCTAGTCTCACTGACTCCCTGGGTTTTTAGAAAGATTTTATGTATTCATTTTTAGAGAGAGGGGCAGGGAGGGAGAAAAACATTGATTCATCACCTCTTACACGCCCCTACCTGGGGACCTGGGCTGCAACCCAGGCATGTGCCCTGACTGGGAACAGAACCAGCAACCTTTCAGTTCACAGGCTGGTCCTCAGTCCACTGGGCCACACTAGCCAGGGCACTCCCTGGGTTTCTGACATACATGGTGTCCTTAATGCTCTTTTAGAGATACATACTAAAACAGATAGCTTGACCAGACTAATGTTATAAATCCCCTGGAGCTACAATTTAACTCATATTACATGAGAACAAGAAGCAAGAAAATGCTACTTAAAGTAACCCCTTCTTTTTCTACCCTCTGGCACTAACTCGAAGTGAGTAAGACCAAGGGTAGGGATACTTCACCACCAAAAGTTTCACTTGGAGTCTCTAGCTTCTGCTAACGATCTGAGGACTCAAAAGTAACACTTGCTGCCCCCAACCAATTTATTACATATTAATTTCTACTGAAGATTTAGTCTTCTGATCTCTAAGGTACTAATTAAATGGCTGAAAAATAGTTATTCATTCAATTTAGTAATTATATACTTGCATATGTATATATATTTAAAACAAATAGGTTGAGTAGGGAATATAATTTTTTAATTACATGTTACACTTAATTATATTTAATCACAACCCAGATTTGGGATGTGGTCATTTCAAAGATAAGAGATTTAGGTTTGCAAAGTCAAATGTTGTTACTAGCTTCAAGGATCTAAAACAATTCCTGTTGGGCAACACTACAGTATTTTTGTTCTGTATAGATGCAGTACCTCTGGAAGAGGTAATTTCAGAAGTGACAATGGAGTGCACAACTTTTAAAGTTTCTTCTTGTACTTTCTTTTAGGGAAAAGGATATAAAAATCATTGCTATCATCAAGCATCGCTTTCATCCCCACCCCCTAAATGAGTCTTTGTGAATGGGAATGTAACATTTTTCCTAAGTAGTATAGCTCATCCCCATGGTTTTCTAATTTATTCACAGTTTAGAAAATAGCACCGCTGAATCCCATGCAGCTTAAAAGAACAATACAGTGTCTATGGTGCAGAAACAGCTGACCTGGTTTCAAATCCCACACAGGAGTTCTGTAACCTTGGCTTTCTGGTATTTGGCTTTCCCATCAGTTAACAGGCATAATGATGCTGCCCAACTCAGCAGGCTGCTGTGAAATATAAATATTAAAATGTACATTGATGCACATCAACCTTTAAGCAACTCCTTTACCATCAAATAGGCATCTGTACTATATGAGGTCTGTCCAGAAAGTATCCAGCCATACACTATGAAAAATAGAGGCATGTTTTGAAGAAGACACATTTGTTGAAGATACAAGAAACATTGCACACAGGACAGTGAGGCCTTAGTCCTGTTCACAGTAGCACCTTGGGACCTCACACAGTTTACATCCGCTGCCCCCTTATGTTTTCCTGAGTCTCACTGACAGTCTGAAATCTCTTCCCTTTCAAGTTGATTTTAGTTTGGGGAAAAGCCAGAAGTTGCAAGATGCCAATCTGGGCTGTAGGAGGTCTGAGTCATCTGGGTGATTTGATGTTTCAACAAAAAACTCTGCACAAAATGTGATTTACGAGTGGGGCATTGCCATGATGCAGCTGCCAATCACCAGCTGTCCACAGCTGTATCCTTCTGAATTGTCCAAATAATTTCTGCAGAGGAATGTTCAAGCTTAATTCAAAATGTGATGCAGAATCCTTGCTCTGCTTACTCAGTTATTTTGAATGGGAGGCCACACAGCACACATGCTACCTCAACACCATCTACCACCCCCACTGACGAGTACAGTGAAGTCACCATTGTCCACACATGTGCATTCCAGTCCACTCTCCTTGCTGCCAGGTTATATCAATGTCACGCAAACCATTCTCATTATATTAACAATGGCTGGCCTTTTTCCTGATGGACTTGATGTATCTATATTTGTACCTCTGCAAATAGGGACACTCCAAGAATATTCTTCATACACATATTTAGAGTTTGTGAATGAGGTCAGAGACACTCCACTTCTTCACTCTGCGTCTACTTCAGAAGAACGAATATCTGTATCACAAGGTCTCACTGTTGTAAAGAGGCAACAGAAGTCAGCACCATCTTCGCAGCGGCAGGGCAGCCCAGCTGCAGGAGCACAGGGTGACCGCAGCTCCATGCCAAGGCCAGGCTAGTGTGGTCTCCTGGGGGCAGGGGCACCCGCGTGAGAGAGAAAACCCCATGCCTTCCTTTTCTTTGGCCTTCTGGAATAATCTTGTAAAATGTTTGTATTCGTTTTCAGAGACTACCCAAGTTAGAGCAACTACAAAAAAGCATCTTCTGTTCAACATCAGCAATCGAATACACACTTAAGCTAAAATCAGGTAAAAGCCACACAGAGCAAACACTTCATTTCTCTTCTCTTCATAGACATAATAGTTTATAAATTGTTTTGTGTTTCTGAACTAGAGGGAAAACACTTAAGAGCTTTTTGCCAATTTCCCTCATGGCACGTAAAATGCATTAAGCAATGCCCAGGCACGATTACTGCCTGTTTCTGACACACAGACGGAGAGGAGGTAAAGCAACAGTAACGGGCTCTGCCGCTTCGTTGCCGGGGAAGCACAGGGAGTCAATTAGGATGTGGGTCCTGACTAATGCAATATCATTAGTCACAGACAGGTCCGTAGGACTGCATATTGTAAAATACATCTGAAGTGAAGTAATTTTCATGAAGTTATAGACAGTATCATTCTTCAAATTTTGGGTTCTAGTGAGATAACATATAGAAATTCAATATTACTCAATTGACATAACTATCAAATTAATAATTTACTTTAAATTATGTGAAGGACAATTTCATGTAGATTGGGGTTTATTATAACAAACTATGGATTTAACCTAATTTTTAATGAAGTATGATACTGCAGACAAATTCTGGCACATTAACTAATAATCTAATAGAAATACAGAGGTATATAAAATTCTAGGAGAGGTAACAATGACATAACATTGGCCTCAACACGCTCAGTAGCTCAGCGTGGTACAGTAGGGCAAAATAGTCTAATGCAAAACATACTTTACAATAAAGTGTTTAATAGATCGTGTAATTGTTATCCTAAAATCAAAAACTCCTGACTTGAGCCACCTTCATATCCCTCTGTCTATATGGACATATGGTAATACATAGATATAGGGAGATGTATGTAGATTTGTAGAGAGATACAGAGATATGTAGGTATGTATGTGCATATGCAGATGTCTGTGTGTGTGTGCACACGCATGCATCAGCGCCGTACCACTGAGACTGCGCAGGCGGCTGCCCAGACCAGCGCTGACTTCAAAGCCGTGTGAGGAGCACCTGGACTCGGAAAGGAGACCAGCCCACAGTAAACATTCAATTAACACCAGCTACTTTTTTAACAACGGAAAAATAAAACATTCAATATGAGCTCACACTTTAGGAGCTAGACAAAAGAGAGAGAGAGATTAAAAATTATACCAGTAATGGAAGAGCTCCAGAATTGAGAATATCTTGCCTGGGAGAGCAAAGACACATTGTAAGGAACGTTCCAAAGGAGAACATGTGTTTCATATTACTGAAAATGAGGAGCCTGGGACCACACGCAGGACACCGCTGGACTGAGAGCTGTATGGAACTTCAAGGTAGAGATGATTAAGGATTTATAAAGGCATGTTTAACAGCGATATAAAAGTTAAAGTCTAGAGATAATTTTCTGAAGGAAAAGGGCCATAAAGTGAGCTTCCTGTTTCTGTTTCTTAACCAAACTTCCTGTTTCTTAACCAAAAATTACAATATATAAGGCATGCTTCTTTCTCATGAGAGCTCAAAAATAGTGAACACGTATAAACAAGGTTTCCTTTCATAACAAACCTTTTCATGGATAATGACAGAGAACAAGCCACTAAAGCATTTGTGAAGCTCTACTGACCAACTTGAGTTTATCTGATAGTTTAATCAGAACTTGCATTAGTTTAATAATCATTTAATGCCATAAAAATATACCACAATGAAAATGTATGAATTGTATGTTTCATTATCCTAAATAATTATTTTTATTTGCGGGAAATCCATTTATCTGTACAATCATAGTTGAGACATTAAAATACATTGAAATGGAAGAAATTGAACATGTCTGTGTTTCAGCTTTGTCAGTATGAATGTAAGAACATAAAACAACAGACTTAGAGTGACATCTACTGAACAACTGAATTCTTCCATTAGCATTAAATATAAAAGGACAATGTATTTCTGCTTGAAAAAAATGGAAGAAAAGGAACTTTATTGAGTTTCCAAAGAAATTTAAAATAAGAGATTTGAAATCAGAAATCAGGTGTTCTTATTTAAGGTAACAATGTAACCAGGTCAACAGGAATCGATATTGTTGACACATCACGAACTACAAATTATTGCTAAAGTTCCCTGGCTGCTGTAGCTCAGTGGATTGAGCACGGGCCTGTGAACCAAAGGATCACTGTTCGATTCCCAGTCAGGGCACATGCCTGGGCTGCAGACCAGTTCCCGGCAACCATGGTTGCACGAGAGGCAACCACACATTGATGTTTCTCTCCCTCTCTCCCTCTCTCCTTCCCTTCCTCTCTAAAGATAAAATAAATAAAATGTTCAAAACAAATTATTGCTAAAGCAAGCTGCCAGTCTTAGTTACTCATGATCTTCAATTTTATAAAAGTTTAATTTAAGGGGACATATCTTTAAGTATAAAATATTTTTTATGGCAGGAGCTGCTGAAAATGAGCAATGCATATATAAAAAAACCTCTAAGTTCCAGAAAAGAATGAAACATAGGGGTTATATTTCTGAGAGCAAGCGAGAGTAGAAACTTCGGATGGAAAAAAACTGAAGGACAGTAGAAGTTTTTAAAGTTCATAAACAAATTGAAACAGTATTTGAAAAATTCTAAAGGAACTCAAAATGTATTAGTAAAATGTATGCATGAACTGTTAATAAATTGACACCATATAAGTTTATGACATGGGCCAGTGGCTAATAGAAAAATATTAAAATTTTAATGCTAGTGAAAATATATAGACTGATGAAAACTTTTAAATAATATTGCATCAACTAATTTTCATAACCTATATTTTCATTTAATCAGCCAAGTAACCCCAAAATGCAATGTCTGTTAGGTTAGCTGGTAATGAATGCGCAGTGACAGATGCGTTAGGGGCCCACCTAGCACCAAAGGCAGGATGAAGTTGTGAGACTTGGCCTTTGAAGGTCAAGCCCATACCCTTCACTCTGCACAGCTCCCATTTAGAGACACTATTACAACTTCCAAAAGCTAAATACACTTAGAATATTGTTATATATCAAAACTAGAGCTGTTAGAAATCATTACTCAAAATAGTATGTCATGGCTCTGGGGCAATGACATACATTCTACATTCTTAAATTGAAAAATAAATCTGCCAAGTTTTTTTTTAAATTATTTTATATTCAATTGATTTTCTTTCTGCAATATTATATTTAATATTTAAAACTGTTTTAAAATATTCCATTACTACGTATTATTTTTGGCATGAGCTTATGGTTATAAATTATGGAAGGAATTATGTAAGAATCCAGCCAAATTCCGTTTATGATACTCCTTCATCATCCATTAATGGAAAACAGATGGCTTTAAGAAAAACTTTGTGTCGATAATATTACAATCTCAATGACACAGAATAGTTATTTTTAAATTTGCTTGAAGGTAAGTAGAAAACGAACTGGTTTTCACAGTTTTCTTAGCCAGCAGAAATCGCCAGTGCAGATGCTCGCTCTAAGGCTCAGGATGCCGCCACAGTTGCGTGCGCGTTGATTGAATCTGAGCATGCCATTTAATATCCTTGCACCACTTAGAATTAAGTTTAAATTTTGTTACTGCCTAGAAGAGCAAATGCTCTACCATTATGATGGATTATTTAAAATTCTATGTATTATTATTTTTTCCATCAGCAAGCAAGTTTCCCAAAAAGGTCTCCAAATCAAATTATTTGTGAGGATTATTCTTCCTCTGAGCTTAGGTTCCCTTTTCAAGTACCGTTATATTTTCCCAGGAACAGATTAGATGCAAAATAAATGTCTATGAGGAGGCTGGTTGTGATGATGATGATAGATAAAAACCGATGGCTAATGTGAGAAACCCCGGTGCGTACACTGCGATCAAAAAAGTTAGGAAAGCAAGAAGGGACGTTTGCAAATTACCTCTTCCAACTTGTCAAAAAATAATAACACTCTTCCAAGATGTGCACTGAACGCTGCATCGCCTACCTTTGCTCTTTGTTATTCAAACTGAGTTTAACAAAACAAACAAACTCTTGTGATTTTTAAATACATTTTAAAAAACCTTTAAGCAGCATGGATAATGCAAAGGTATCGGATTATGCCACTTGTGCGTGATATATATTAATTTAGCAATTCTAGCTGTGTTGTGAGAATCTCGTGTCTCCATTTACCCCAAGGAGATTTTTAAAAGTTCCTTCTTAAAATATATTTAATTGTAACTCACTTTAATTTCTAAAATCCATGAATGAGTGAAGTAAAAGTGAAATTAATAAATTAATTAGTGCATATATATTTCTCAACACATTTTGTAATTGAAAGAAAAAGAATGCAACCCGCTCAAATAGAAATAACGTGATGCTGGGATTCTAAAGAGGCATAGGTGTGTTTTCTGCCTGAAGCCGACTTTCTGCAAGCCCTGTCAGGAATTCAAGCTAGAAATACTGGACTACTCATTCATGCTGTATTTCCAAAACATCACATTTTTATTCTCCCAGAAAACGCATACAGAATAGGGATCTAGGTCCACTTTTTGCTTTCAGGTAGTTGAGGTATTGCTGCACAATGTATAAGGAGACAAGAGAAGGCGGGAAAATCTATGTAACTAATAGAAAATCAAGCAGTTGATAAAGGGAAAGTTTGGGAAACAATAAAATGACAACGGACCAAATGTGAATTTTCGAAACCCCAAACTTACTTAAATGGTGTGACTTACTTTTCTATAAATCAACTTCGTCTCTACAAGGAGTGACGATAGTAGTCCTGTCACCTGGCGGGCCCATCCCCCGGCCTCTGCCATTTACCCTGGGCAGCAGCGTGAATTTCTGAGGATGTTTGCAGCATCACAGCATCCGCCGGGAAACCCAGGGTGTGAGGGACCTCTGGGGGTGACGACACTCATCTACTCTAAGTAGCCCTGTCATGTTGAGTGAATAGAATAATTAGTTACAATTTCTCCAGCCCCTCCTCCATGGCATACACTATTCTACACACTTCATTTATGTATTAGCTTACTTAATTCTCCCTATAATTTATATCTAAGGGAACAGAGGCACAAATATTAAGTTATTTGCCTACAGTTCTACAGCCAGGTTTGGGAGTATGGCTTCCAACACTGAGTTCAACCACTACACTGCACTGCCTCTGCGGGTTCCCCAGGTGCTAAGCTGCAGCAGGCCTAGATACAGGTGTAGACGTGCTTACGTTGGCATCACACAGGTGTCTGCCCACCCCTCCCCACTCTGCCTCTAACTCCTTTGGTTTTGAACTGCTGCTGTCCCTTCAGAAGATCGTAAGGGGTTTTCAGGTCTCCCTATGTTGTGTTTGTGTGTGACTGCACGTGTGTGTATTCTGCTGATGCAACTCCGGATCTAGTAAGGCTGCCCCCTCTCACTAGGCACCCACGTGCCTCTGTGCATGCTCCACTCCTGTACCATGTAAACCAGAAACTTACGGTGGGAATTGTCCTCCAGCACAGGACAAGAAATAGGACACAGCTCTCCTACGACCTCAGCTCTCCAAACCGTGTGGAGATCTCATTATCTTCACGCTGCAGAGTGAATGCTGGAGGTGAACCCAGTGCAGAGACTCTTTTCAAAGAAGCATTTATCTTCCCAGTCTCCACAGAAATGTTCCCCGTGCGTGTGCGTGTGTTCGTGCGTGTGTGTGTGCGTGTGTGTGTGAGAGAGAGAGATGGAAGAGAGGACTGGTGGTTGTGTTACCACAGGCATTCTTCCTGGATCTGTTCTGTAAATGGGCTTAACTTATCAAAGCTTAACATGCAGTGGTTCTCCATCTGTGTTCTCTCGTCGACACGACAAATTCCCGTGGAGCAGGGGCTTGTAACAGGTTCAGTGTCACAGGGGTTGAGGGAACAACAGCAAATACTTCACATGCCTTATCATCATCATAAGGGTAAAAGTGACAAAACACAATCTGCGTCATATATTAAGACCTGCAATAGTTAAGACCCTTCCTTGAGAAGAACTGGGGGGAGGCTCAAACTGAGTGGCAGGTACACGCAGGTCTACTGAGAGCACCTGCTGCCCTGGGGCCACATTTGCCCTCTCTCACCTCTTCTTTTCAGGGGTGAGTTTACTCATTCACGTCAGATACCAGACATATTCCTTTGCTGTAGTTAAAAGATACACTGAGTCATATTCAGAAATTTAAGAGTTTGTTTGAGCAAAAACTGATTAAAATCAGGCAGCACCAAACTGGAAGCAGTTTTGGGCTCTGCTGGGAGGGGCTAGGGCCAAGACATGAGGAGAATGTAGGAAACAACAAAAGGAAAACCTCTGACACAGCCTACAGGTGCAGGCTGTAACTTAAGGCCTAATTGGCTATTTCTGATTGGTTGCCTTCAGAATTTTGATTTTGGATCCCTGAGGTATGTACAGCCTTTGATTTGGGTTTGCCTGTGCTTTACAGCCTCCTCGGCCTGACAGGCCCCCGGTACAGCTAACTTAACGTGCTGTACTATCTGAATTCTGCAGTGGCAAATAGCCATGATACACCCATACATGTCCTGCACCAAAAAGAATAGTTCGTACAGACATTAAAACATGTAACAGAGTTTCAACTAATCTTTCAACCATGACATCAGGTACGGCTCGGGAGATAAAAGTAAACTGAGTGGCCTCAGCCTACACCTGTATTCTCTTTCCAGGAACCCAGAAGACACACATCAGGCCAGGAAAGTTTCTCTCACCCCCGGGGTAAGTGACTAGGATGCTAGTGGGGGGAGGGGGAAGTGGGAAGAGAAACATGAGCTACGGAGCACAATCATAGCAGTTTTTTTCTACTTTAATGAGAAGTGATTGAGTGGTTTTTATAAACAAATGGAAGTGACTTATGTTTCATAGAATACATGTAGTTTTAGTAAAATTTTTATATCAATTAAATCAAAATCTCATATTCCTTCAGGGAGTTCTGGGGGGTAGAGACATGCAGAATTTTCTTTCTCTGGACCTATGGTTGTTTGGTTTCTGAACAGAAGACATTCCTGTTTGCCAATAGCAAGTTCTTCTGGGACATTTGACAAAATATCCGTTGCTTAAGTTATGATGAGCAAGGATCTTTTGTTTAGAATAGTATTTCCTAAGGATGTCAAAGCATCATTTATTAAGTTTTCAGGTTTAAGTAGCTTTGAACATTCATTTGAAATGATGAGCGATTGAGAATTTTTTGTGTGTGATTTCTGCATTTTACAGACTGGAGGTGTGAACCTGACAGTACCAAAGAGCGGCAGACGGCAGGAATGATGCAGGCTCTTGGATTCCAAGTCCTGCTTTCCTAGCCTGTAAGCCTGTCTGGGGAGAGGATGAGATGTGCCTCTCACGGACCGAAGCCAGCGGGGCGCAGGTTTTCCTCCAGCAGTCCAGGGTCGGGGCGGTTGCTGGTTTCCACAGGCTGAATGCAGATGAGGCTGTCCGTCTGCAACCTGCTTTGTTTCTAAGCGTTGAGCGATCGCACGCACTTACCCTTTTCTTGTCTGCCTGTCTGGTTGCCATGGAAATGCAGGCTTCTTGGAAACAGCAAAGCCTTGCACCTCGTGCACAGGCAGCGTGTGTTATTTCTGGAGTCAAGTGAGCAGTGAGCACATCCCCAAATGTCAGCACGAACAGGTCCTGGGAGGGGCAGGCAGACAGGCGGGCGGAAGGGGCAGCCTCCAATTGTCTTATTACAGACAGACAGAACTTCCGGCCGCAGGGTCACTGCTTATCTGTCCTTCTATAAGAAATGCAAGATTATCTTGGTAAACATTAATCTAGACAGAGGGAGGAAAGAAAATACCATGAGCTAGGGCAGAAATTTAGACAGGTTTTTGTGGCTTCCCTACATGTTTATTTAATATGTGCTCAGTAATTACATACACACACACACACACACACACACCTCTTACTCAAGTCAGGGTGTAAATAAAATTATTATAAACTTCACATCTACTGACTTCTCCACCAGAATATATAATTTCATGAACCATCCCCCTAATACAGGTTAAAATTTTTTTCTCCTCCCACGCATACCCTCTTTCAAAAAAGTAAAGTTTGAATAATTTAAGGGAATAATATTTTTTATAAAAAAGGGATCATTGAAAAAACTGATTGGGTATGTAATGGAAAGCAATGTTGTATTCTCTGAATTACACGCTGATGAAGAACATAGTTTATTTTTTATATATTTATTTTATATTAAATATTTTATTGTTGTTCTATTAAAGTTGTCCCAGTTTTACTCCCTTGGCCCCCCTCTGCCCATCCCCACCTGTCTCCCACAGTCAGTCCTCACCCTGTTGTCTCCATCCATGGGTCATTCATACATGTTCTTCGACTAGCATGTCCCCTTCTTTCCACCATTACCCCACTCTCTCCTCCCCTTTAGTCACTGTCAGTCTTTTCCTTGTTTCCAAGCCTCTGGTTCTATTTTGCTTGTTTGTTTTGTTCATTAAGTTTCTCTTATAGGTGAGGTCACATGTTGTTTGTCTTTCCTGGCCTGGCTTATTTCACTTAGCATAATGCTCTCCAATTGCAACCATGCTGTCACAAAAAGTAGGAGATTCTTCTTTCTTTCTGCTGCATAGTATTCCATTGTGTAAATGTACCAGTTTTTTGATCCACTGTTTTACTAACAGGTGCTAAGGCTGTTTCCAGCATTTAACTATTGTAAATACCACTGCTATGAACATTGGGGTGCATAGGTTCTTTGGAATCGGTGATTCAGGATTCATAGGGTATAGTCCCAGGAGTGGAATTACTGGATCAAACGGCAGTTCCATCTTTAGTTTTTTGAGGAAATTCCATTCTGCTTTCCACAGGGGCTGCACCAGTCTGCATTCCCACCAACAGTGCAGTAGGGTCCCTTTTTCTCTACAACCCCACTAGCAGTTGTTTTTTAATTGCGTTATGATGGCCATTCTGACCAGTGTGAAGTGGTATCTCATTGTGACTTTAATTTGCATTTCTCTGATGGCTAGTGATGCTGAGCATCCTTTCATATGTCTCCAGGCCCTATGTATGTCCTCCTTGGAGAAGTGTCTGTTCAGGTTTCTTGCCCATCCTTTAATTGGATTGTTTTTCTTTGTGGTATTGAGTCATATGAGTTCTTTATATATTTGGGGGATTAAAACCTTGTCTGAGGTATCATTGGCAAATATGTTTTCTCACACAGTTGGATCCCTTTTCATTTTGATGAAGTTTTCTTTAGCCATGCAGAAGCTTTTGAACTGGATGCAGTCCCATTTTGCTTTATTTCTCTTGTCCTGGGAAATACATTGGCAAAAATATTATTGCATGGGGTATCTGATACTTTACTGCCTATGTTTTCCTCTAGAATTTTTATGGTGTCATGAGCCTCATCAATCTTGAGAAAGAAAAACAAAATAGGAGGGATCACCATACCTGATATCAAACTATACCACAAGGCCACTGTAATCAAAACAGTCTGATACTTGGCATAGGAACAGACACATAGATCAGTGGGATAAAATCGAGAACCCAGAAGTCAACCCATGTCTCCATGGTCAATTAATATTTGACAAAGGGAGCAAGAGCATAAAATGGAGTAAAAATAGCCTGTTCAGCATATGATATTGGGAGATCTGGACAAGCAAGTGCAAAAAAATGCAACTGGACCACTAAGTTACACAACACACCAGAATAAACTCAAGATGGATAAATGACTTAAATATATACATATATAAACTTGTACCTTAAAAGTCCTAGAAGAGCTTATTTTAGTACCCACTTTCAGTTTTAACTCTTGATATGTTATAACTCTATGTTATATCTGATTTTATCATAATAGAACTTCTTAAAGCTCACATAAAATCATGGGCTTTTGAGAGTGACTTTGATATAAAATGTTAATAATAAAAAGATTTGCTAATTTCACAGTTAAATTAATTCTGTCACTGCACCAGGTAAAAATTCAGAGATTTGTCCAAAGTAAATTTTTTTAAAGATTTTTCTCTTTTCAATGTACTCACCATCAAATTTATTCACTACATCATAACCATAAGAAATAATAAATACTATAAAAGTCCTGTGAGATAACCAAATCAGTGAGTATTGGGAGAAAAATTACCAAAGCCTGGCTTATGTTCTTGGAGGAAAGTGGAGAGCAAGTAGATTTGGAAAAAAACACATAATTTGGCCAAAACACAAAAGACAAAATGTGTATTCCACACGAATCATTTTAAAACATTTGTTTTGTGTTTCCAGGGAAAGGGAGGGAAAATTTGTAAATGAAATAAGAAATAAACAAATACCTTACACCCCAAGAGAAAGAAAAAAGAACACTTTTCTTGTGAACTAGAATTTAAAGTTTTGGTTTAACCATGATGATGGAATGAGGAAATAAAATTGTAACAATAAACCAATTTTAATACTTTATTGTTTTAATAAGGGAATAAAGGGATATGTAGCTAGTGAACAAATGGTAAACGGAACCAAAATCACATATAATACAATGAGTCTGAGAAGGTTATAAACTGTAATAAGCAGATTTTTCTTCCAACTTTATTGAGACGTAATTGACATATAGCATTGTGTAAGTTACAATAAATGTATCTTAATGTAAGGTATAGATAGTAGCAAATTTCAACTAAGAACAGCTTCTTGAGGTTAGCTTTAAATTTTTTTATCCTTAATAAGAAACAGGCATGCTTTTGATCTCATACATCACTCAAAACTGTGTTTGTTTGTTTGTTTGTTTGTTTGTTTGTTTAAAATATAAAACTTTATCTCAAGCACCTAGGGATAGAAACAAATGCTATTATCTGAAAATCAGTGCTGCCCATACCTAGTCACAGCCCTTGCAATTTAATATCACAGAGGTTATTTGAGACTGAAGATGAACAGCACATTATAAATGCCACTGGTGATTGAAATTCTATCTCAGAATAACTTATAGGTACATAAAATTTATACAACCAAAAATTTCAATGATTTTTATGACTCAGTGCCATTGGCTTTTAAGTCCTCTGATCAAGTTTAATTATACATAAAAAATAAGAAAGCATTCCATTGAAGAAGTGCTGCTGTATGCAATGCTCCGGTAATGACACCTAAAGAACTACTCCTGGAAGCTGTCATTTCCATTCTCACCTTGTGCAAACCGTTCCTGTCTGTGCTCACATTGTACCTTTCTATCTGTCACTGTTTCCGATTTGTTTGTCCCTGGCTACCTGTACACCTGAAGGAGGGCTGACAACCGAGAGAGAGAAATGGGACGTTCAGAAGCCACAGGCCACTCCTTTAGGTGTAAATCTTTCTCATGGGTATCACCTCCTAGTTTAAACATTTCCTGCCTTCGCAACTGAACGGAGAGAAAATTTGAAAATGTGCTGCTGCAAATACATCTCTAGCTTTTTCACCTTATCTAACAGGATGTAAATTGAGTTTGGAAAGTCTTATACTTAATGAATTATTAGTTTCTAGTAATCACTCCTTCTCTTGGTGAGTGTTCCAATACTTTAAAATCATTTGTTAACTAACTGGCTTGGAAGTTTCGTCTGAGAATGACACGCTCATTTTCACAGCTTGCTCACATCTCTTCCAATCTGTACAAATCAAATATTACTAATACCAGCTTAGTGATGATAGCCTGGATTCTTCAAAAGGGCGCTGTTCTGTGTGGTGCTCTCTCAATTTAAAGCAAATTTGAAATTCAAATCTGCAAAATAAATGCAAAAATATTATATGTATCAACTGACTACCTAATAACCAACACTGTCCTGGAGTTAGGCCAAGAAACGTTTTATAGTCTGTTTCATGAATTCTTAAAGGGTCTGGCTTGTGTACAACAAGGGATTTTCAGAGACTCTAACAACTTGACGCTGTCAGAGAGGCAAGCCAAGGACACGTCACATTCTCTGCATTTATATAAATAATGTCACCAGCGTGCCTGAAAATTTGAAGTCTCCAAACACTGCATGAGATCTTCTCTGTGCACTAACAGCACTCCTAAAATTAAAAGGTGGAGCACCAAAGATTTTTAGGATAGTGCAAGTACTCTGTATGATATTATAAAGGTAGATTCAATATATCCATTATTCAAAACCCATAGAACGTACAACAACAAGAATAAACCCTAATGTAAACTATGCACTTGAAGTGATCATGCATCAACATAGACTCATGGATTGTAGCAGCTGCACACTTGGGTGGAGATGATGATAAATGCGGAGTCTACGCATGTATGGAATCAGGAGGTACATGCAAAACCTCTGTGCCTTCCTCTCAATTTTGCCATGCACTTAAAACTGCTCTACAAAAATAATGTGTATATTTTTTTAAAAATTTATATCACTTATAAAAAACATGTCTTTCTTCTAAAGTAAAAGTTTAAGCAGGCACTAAGTTTTACTTATTTTACTTATTGTTATTATTTTATTAAACAATGTCTACATAAGGCATTATTTATAGTAATTTCTCAGTAATTTTTGTTTGAATGACAACTATTTCTTCCTGGTTTTGTGGCTTACAGTCTAATTATTCATAAAACTCATATTCACAACACTATTATGCTTACTTAAGCTGTGAATACACAAGATATTTTATTAATCTGATTGATTCTTTGTCCTCCAACTCTGCATTAGAATTTTAGCATCCTCCTTATGTTAATTCATCAGTGTATATTTTGTCTATTTCTGCACATAAAAACAGCCCAGAGATAGGCAGGTTAGGAAAGATAAATCAAACACATCATATTTATCAGAAATGTTAGAACTAGAGTTTCTGGTCACAATCCATGTTTGACTTCCATTTGCAAGGTCACCTCATGTCTCAAGATGGCTGCTGAAGCTCCTGCCATCAAGTCATCTTTCAGGCCAAAAGAAGACATTTTATAAAGCTCCTCCTAAAGGACTGAGCATTTCCAGAAACCTCATAAAACTCATCTGCTTAGATTACATTGTCCAGAATTTAGTGATGTAGGCACACTGAATTGCAAGCAAGATGAGAAGTATAATCTTTTATTCTGGCAACATGACTCCAAAATCAGACCTCTGTTACTAGGGAGGAAAGCAAGATTTGGTGTTGAGTTAGCCAGAGCAGTGTGTGACTCACTAGTCCTCAAATATGTCAAGGAATCTTTCAAACGCATGCCTTGCCTGCTTTAACAAAGCAGTCCAAAAACATCCACGACACTGGCCTTTCCTGTTCCAGGTTCCTCCTTATTGGAGTCTGATGTCCTGAAAGCCCCTCCCTGGTGCCATCATGCCATTCATTGTGTCCTGAGAGTACGAACCTCAATGTCAAACCCCAAGTGCTTTATACCCAGGTCATCTTGAAAGCCACTCATCCTCAAGGTTCCACAACAGATCTTCATGCTAAGGCATGTTGATGTGAGTGGTCTCGTCGCTAATTTCATGTAGCTGTTTATAATTTGGACACAACACCAGACTTTTATGTTTGAGGTCTTGGAAATTTCTTAGGAAACTCTCTGACAATGCCTTCCTCCTTTCTCCTCCATGGCTCCACTAGAGACCAAAAAAGTACACACCTGTTTTGAAGTCAGGTTTCTGCTCCACTCTCCTCGTCAAGCTTCCTTTGACCAAAATACAGCATATCTCAAGAAAGTCAGATCTGGAAGACAGAGTTGGGTTTGACTCCTCTTCGGTTCTTGCAGGGTATCCCACTGAGAATACTTCCTGGTTATTCTCTCTGGAATATAATGCAAGTGATTTCTTTCATACTGTGCCTTCTTTCTTCACAAGTTTTCTTGCAGCTCATAAAAGCAAACTCTATAAATAAATATATTTCACTATGCATTGAAGTTAAAATATCAAATTGGAAGGAGATGGTCATATGATTAGACTAGATTTTAGAGGCAGCTATAAACAAAGAAAGTGCATACATTTCTATTGATAAACACAGGCAATTAGAGAAACAAAACCTTTTTTTGCTAAGTTCTGGGTGGAGAGAAGAACAGAATCATTTTATCTTAATGTGAGTTAGTTCAAACTTTGTAAACAATGGATAAGAAAACAAAGACACCATGTAGCCATGTAGATGAATTTTTCAGCCCCTTGTATTAGTTTGAAGGGGCTACATTATAATAAGAACACACTCTTCAAATCTTGGCTGCACCTAACATGGGCTTATTTTTGGCTGATTTGAAGTCTCTTTAGTACAGATAATTCATCACGGCTGAAGATCTCCTTGTCTCAACACAACGAGCAGCATAAACAGAGCCCCTGCCATGCCCTAGCTACAACATCGAAATGTGGGGGTCCCGGGTCAATGCAGCTGGCAAAGCAATTATAGACAGCCCCTGTTCTGGGATGTGATTTTCAGACCAGAAATGTGATGCACAACCTATTTATAACCAATTAGCCATTGCTAGTCACATGGTCTTGTTTCATCATAAGACAGCTTTAGAGTAATAACTTTGCTCATTGCTTGACCAGAGCAAGAGAATCACGAGATATGAGTGAGCCTCGGAGGGGCCCACGCACACTGTTTTTGTGACCAGGGACTGATTAAATGATACATACATAACACACTCTCCTCCAGTTAAACTTCAGTAGTGCAAACTGGACAAATGCTGCTCTCAGAATCAGTTTTATTCTCATACAAAGAATGGTCATGGCTTTATTAAAGAACAGCTGAAGCCTCTACATCATTCTGTAAACACACCTAGCAGTGTTGCTTGTTATCCATTCAACCACGGTCTGTCTTTTTACCTATCAGTACATTGCACAGAAAAACTTTTTAATATATTCATATGCCTCCTTGATTTTTAAGTATATTCTTCCTTATTTTTCAGAAAAAAAATTGCTTTGTAATGAGTCTTAATATGCATGTGTGAACATATACATCTACATGTAACCACACCTCTATCTGGTCATTTCTTTCGAATTTGTTTTATTGGCTCTCAGAAAACTACAGGAGACTATAGCAATTCCTACCTAGTAAAGCCGAATCACCTACAACCATTGTGTTGGCCACAGTGAACTATGTTGCATGTGTGTTTTTAAACATGTACTGTTGGACTTAAATGCATGTTTGACTGCACTAAGAGCAGAAAGCACTTCCAATGTTTTGAACAACATGATAAAATTACTTCTGACAAATTCAGTCACCTAGGGAGAGCCAAGAGTCCATGAAGGCTGAACTGCCGTTGAAGTGCATTCTTCCAAGGGCCCCTTCGTTGGAGTAGGCAGATGTGAAGCCCAAGCAAGGACTGACTGGCGGGATGTGCGTGAACAGCCATCAGGACTGCATGTGGGTCGGGGTGGCCAGAGCCTGAGGCTAGTCAGACAGACTCGCACTCTGCAGCAGCATCAGGAATGTCAGCAGAGCTGCCTCTGTGCTTGAGTTCCCGGTACCCTACGCTCGACCTTGGGGATAAAGTGATGGGCCAGTGCTTTATGCGCATGAACAGTGGGCTGTGCGTAAGATCTTGCCTTTACTAGGACGGGAAAATGAGAAAGGCAAAACTGTGGGAACGGTAAACAGATCAGTGGTTGCCAGGGGCTAGAGGAGAGGGAGGGGTGAGTAGGTGGAGCCCAGAGGATTTTTAGAGCAGTGAAAGGGTTCTATGTGATACTGTAATGGTAAATAAACATTATTCTACATTTGTCCAAATCCATACACTGTGTAACACCAAGAGTAAATAACAAGATTTAATGTAAATCTTGGACCTTGAGTGATAATGATGTCTCAGTGTAGGTTCACCGATGAGAACAAACGCCCCACTCCGGTGGCGGACATTGATAATGGGGAGGCGGTGCCCGTGGGGGCGGGGGGCAGGGGGCAAATGCAAAACCCCTGTGCCTTCCTCTCAGCTTTCTGTGAACCTAAAAGTTCTCTAAAAAACTAAGTCTTTAAAAAAATGAAAAAAGTTTAAGCAGTATAAAAAGGCCTAATCTAATAAAAAGTATAATTAAACTCTTCTAACTATAAGTCCTATAGACATAAAATTTAAGCAAATAGTTCAATGACTCTGTAACCTAGAGCATATAATACTGACAAATACTACATATCTTTGGTTCCAGACATAATTTATCTTTACCTTATATATATATATTCTAAATATGTGAAATTGTTTAACTTAATACAAATAATTTCATTTTATATAGGCACATAATCGGATATACATAATGAAGTATATTTGTGTGAAGGCAGTATTTAAAAGTGTTTCCTTCTTTTCCTAAGCAGATATTAAATTCTCTGGTAAATTTAAACTTTTAAATGACACAAAGAACTATATGATTTTTAATGGTAAACAGTTGAGAGGATAGTCGTTATGAGAGTGAACGTGTGTGTATACACATATATATTTGTAGCTAGCCATACCACCAAGTGGCCACAAGATGGCAGTGCTACCTAAAAGACAACGCAAATGAAAAAAATTGCTTTAAATCCTGCTAATGCATACCCCTTAATTCCATCTGATCAAAATTTTAAAATTGCAGAAAATCATTTTTCCATTAAAAACTTGGTGAGGATGGACCAGTATGTCATATACTATTGCATGTTTCACATTTTGAAGTGAAAATAGCATATTATTTTACCATAATTTTAGGGACATAGCCCCCAGAAGGAAATTCTACAAAGAGGTCTAAAGACTTTCCCTTCCTTGAATAAATAAGACATATCAGAGTGAAAGCAAAGCCAATAAGCTACACACACTCAGGCACATATTTGCATACACCCACCCAAACAAACGTAATAATAGACAGGGGACGATAAATGAAGTCTGAGAATGTCCGCATCACCATACTCAAAGGACATTACTACTATTTATTGAAGCATGCAACCACTTTGAAATTTAGATATGGATATGTTTGAATCCATTTAAAAGTTATGTAACAAGATATTAGAAAAGTAGCAATTTGTTATGAGTTCTGAATAAATTTATGGATATAAAGTATATTGAATTAAAATTTTAAATCCCAAAGTTTAGGAGAAAATAACATTTACTATGAGGATATTCTAATGTATTTTATCCATAAAGTTGGAAACAGTTTACTGTGCGAGGAAATACTTGAAAATATTAGATGTCACTGAACCCGATTTAAGTGTGAAGTCGTGCGTGCTTTGTTCCTCCTAGAGCTCATTCGTTTTTATAGCTGAGAATTTGTCTGAGAAGTTCAAAATCTCCCTGAACACACTAGTCTATTTTCTTTATCTTGCCATCAAGATCTTGAACCAAATAATAATAATTTTCTTATATATTATCTGTGCATTGAAATTATTCCACAATTACTAAATAAAACTATCCACAACATCTAAATTTGATAAAATATGTACTGACCCTGAGTCACATAAAAATTAAAATTTTAAATAATATATTGTATTATAATTGGTGCTTAATATGCTTATTTATTTTTACATTTTAAGAAACATTTGAAATGAAATGTGTGATATTGTCTTATAATGAATTTCCAAACATGATTTTTCATTGTCCAAAATGGTATAGGGTAGAGGCATTTTTATAATAGTCAACAAATTGATTTCACATTGTGTTATGTTATTATACCATATCATAATATATTCTTATATGTAAAAAGCACATCTGCTTTTTATCTCCCTACTGCTTTGTTGGTTATTTCCCTGTCTCCACCGACTACTCTGGAAACTTTCTCTAACACCAATTTGCCAGTTTCTTAGACCATTGCAACAGCCAAGGGCATATCCCTAACAGGATTTTCAGCACCATA
Organism: Anoura caudifer; assembly: GCA_004027475.1. Lineage (NCBI taxonomy): Eukaryota > Metazoa > Chordata > Mammalia > Chiroptera > Phyllostomidae > Anoura > Anoura caudifer. Next base: position 81,910 of record PVKU01000709.1, read on the forward strand.
ATTTATTCATTTGACAAATGTTTAACTAGGATCTATGTGCCACTCTCAGACCTTAGTGTTGGGAGAAGAGCAGGTATTTAGTAAATAGAAGTTCGCCCCCCACACACACAGAGTGTTCAAAAGAAGTTCTCTCATAATCTCTCATGGGGAAGTCCTCTAATTCAAGTTCTTCTAAGTAGTTAAAGCGGGTGCGGGTGGGGAGACACAGAAGTTCCTCTTGAGCTTGCAGCTAAAGTTGCCTTTCACACAAAACAATCTGCATACCACAGAGGCACATCTTGGGGTGACTCTTTCTGGGCCCCTACACCTATGAACCGCTGTCCGTGGAGAGATGGGTCTGCTGTCATGAGTGGATGCTCCTGGGACGAGCAGCTGCGACCGTGGGGACTGCAGAAATGGCCTGCCAGCAGGATGAAGTGACAAGAACTGACGGGCTTTGAGCTGTGCCTCCAGTTAGACCACTGACTTACTCCGCTTGGTGGTACTTGATGCTGGACAACTCATACTTTTAGAAAAAGTTCAGTGAGAGGGGGTGTTACAAAGTAGCAGAAGAGTATCTTTCACAATCACGTGGTGCATCTGAGTTCTGAAGATACTGCCCTTTTGGAGCCTTGGGAGAGCAGCGCACAGCTCTGGGAGGAAGAGACTCGCTGCCCTGGGGTGAGGCCTGCCCGGAAGGATGGTTCTCAGGCAGCCTGGGGACAGGCAGACCCTGGAGAAGGAGGTGAAATGTGACAGGGAGGTTTAGGAGACTAAGCTGAGCTGGGGACAGAGAGAGGGAAGGTCATGCGTTTTCTCTCTGCCTTTCTCTCTTGAACCCGGACATCTAGACTCCCAGAGTGTGAAGTGCCTTCCTGGGTGGCAGATTGAAAAAGCCTTCCACCACAGTCTGTAACCTTATAGGTGGTCAAGGAGGCTGGGAAATAATAGAAAGGGAGAACCCAAGACACTCTGCTGGGTCTTGAGGTTCTCTGTTTCTCCAAATCATGGACCAAGTTTTGTGAAGTCTAATTGGACCTTGTGTTGCAGGAAATCAAAAGACATAGGACTTTACCTTGCCTGGACCACCGCAGCCAAGGGGGCACACCAGGCTTTTTCAGATCAAATTGGGAAAAGAAGAGACAACCTGAGGGTGCGTTTGGGATCCCAGTCCTGCAGGATAATAATCATGGATGCTCCAGAGACAAGCACTGGCCTCTAGCCCTGGCTGCACCTTGAGTCAACTGAAGAAAATTCATGGATTTAAAAATCTGCTCAACTTGTTCACATCTACTTCATGTTCTAAAGTTGGCCTGTTCTAAAGAACATGTTCTTTAAAGTTGGTCATGTTCTTTAGAACAGTTGGACGGTTCTAAAGTTGGTCCCAAGGTCTTTTATTTTAGTTCATAAACAAAGAATTAAACAGCACATGAAACATTTACCCATACAAGTGATACATATGTAGCTTGCCAAGTAACAACAAAAGAACCCCACGCAGTACAGACAAAAGGTTACCTCCACCCCCCTTGATGTGCTTTGTGGTCCCAGCTGGGCTCTGTCTGCTTTCTCCCCCGCAAGAAGAGCAGTTTCTGTGGTTCATATCTGATTTAGGGAGAACACAGGGATTCTCTTATTGTTCACTTTAAATACCAGTAATAATCAAAATGTTTCCTCATACTTGTCCTTTATTTTTGTTACATATCAATGAACATTCCCCTCTAAAACTTTGACATAAATCCAATCCAAGGGTAGAAAAAGAATGATATTCCCCATCCATGAAAGTAAACACTCTTTTCTACTGTAGTTTATACTTCCAGGCCTTCAAAATTGTAAAAGTGAAGTTTAATTTCAAACTTCAATATGCTGATTACACTTTCCACAGTGCTTCTACTGCTTGGTTAAGAAAAGCAGAACTCATTTTTCATGTACTTTTTAGTTCTTCTTCTGCATTAGGCCCTTAAGCTCCCAGTCCTTTCCTAAGGACTCTCTATCAAATTTAGAAAATGGACTGAAATTGGCGGCTGAAGGGAATGACGGCAGAGGAAGATGCCAATAAGAGCAAGGAATCAGGCAGCTAAATTGAAATGCTCTCACCTCATCCCTTTATTCATTCACAGCAATTTGCTGAGCTTTTACCAGGTGCCTGGAACTCTGTGCATTGGCGGAGACTAGAAAGTACAGCACAACCCCTCTGACTCACTTCCCTGAAAAGAAATGTGTAACAGAAATACTGTACTGTCTCAAAAATATTAAGGATAATTTACACTGATCTTGATTTATTCATCCCCAAACTAGACTGGATGTTGTTTCGGGCTGAGCTGTATCCATCTAAAATTCATAGCTTGATGTCTCAACTCCCATACCTTAGAATGTAGCACCATTTGGAGGTGAGGGTCTTCAAAGAGGTGATGTGGTGGAAACGAGGTCCTTACGGTGGCCTCTTATCCAGCACATGTGTCTTTATAAGAGGAGAAAGGGATACCAGGGATGTGTGCACACAGGGAGAAGGTTATCCGCAAGCTAGGGAGAGAGACCTCAGGAAAAGTAACACCTGCTGACATCTTGATCTTAACTTCCTAGCCTCCAGAACTGTGGGAACACAAATTTCTGCTATTTCAGCCACCCACTCCGGGGAGTTTTTCCATGACAACCTTAGCACAGTAACAAAAATAACTAAAGTGACAGCTATTTTAGAAAGCACTTTATATAATTTGGATTATTGTCCATGAACTTTAATACATGCTGTTATCATTCATTTTAAATATTACTTTGCTGTCCATAACTCTAAATGTTATTTTTTAATACAGTTGTAATTTGGCCATGTGCGCAGCAGGGGGCAACCACGTTCCAGGCCGCTGTCTCGCATTTGTAAACGATGGACTCTTCTAAAGAGGAAGGACTCTTCTAAAACCAAGTGACCATAATGTGCTTGCGTTTGTGTGTTCCGTCAAACAAAGCAGAGGCAGAGGCTTACATTGCTGACACAATAATGCAATCATGTACGTCAAGGACGAGATTCTCTTATGAATCTTCTCCCTTCAATGTCAGACAGGGAGAATCTTTAGTCTCTTTGTTCTGTAAAGAATCCATTTACTCTATGTAATTGTAAGTCAGCTTTTAAAATTGATTTTAAAGCCACAACACCATCTAATATTCATCAGTCTTGATATTTTTACATTTCTTATTGAAACACATTTACAATGTACTTTCATGTATTAAAATATAAAAATTATCATATTTATCAATATCATATTTTAAGTGGGATTTTTCTAGTAATAGTAGTTGGAAATGGCAGCAGAAAACTTGTTTTAAAAAATTCCCATCTTCTTATTTTCGCCCCTATTGGTTCAAAACTAAGAATATGGGAATTTTCTAAAAACAGCTTTTAAAAGCAATTTTTAAAAAAATTGTTTTCAAATGGTAACATTCATGCAACAACATCATAAGGCTATCGCTGTGTTTTCCATTTTTATCAACAACGTGAAATGTATTGACCTCTACCAAGTCAGCATTGCTTCTCCGTCAAGTGTGCAACAAAAGTTATTCCATTAGAAACAAATTTGCTTGTTAGGACAGATTTCAAGACATCTGCATAATTTTTCAAGGCACAAATTCTCAGTTTTATGCTGATGTACATAAAGCTATCCTGGAGAAAATTTAAAAATACAAAGAAATTATTCCAACGAAATTAATTAACTAATTTTTTAAAATAAAGCTATTCTGGATAATCACCAAAGGCGTCTTCGTTTGTGGAAGCGTTAGGTTAGTAAATGCAGTACGCTGAAGAGGATGAAGACAGTGGGCACGCCTTGGAGTGTCCGCGGGAATAACAGGAAGCGTGGGAGAAGAAAACTAGGCAACAGGAGATGCGATGGCCCTGGCAGCCTCCACTGAGGAAGACACAGCTTATCACAACTCACTCCAGGGTGACAGGAAGTCCAGCTACAATGTGAAATGAGTTTGGTTATTCACCTTTAAGACACCAGTTAATCTCCCTCCAAGGATATTTCTGGGGTGTGTTTCTGTTGGGATTTACTGTGGTCACCCATAGAAAAGCAGGGCATGGAAATTTAAGGTAGTCTTGCTTACAAATGGGTGCAGGACTGGAGTTCCATTTACCAAGAGAGAGGATCGGCTCTATCCCTAGAGATGCCTTAAAGGGAGTTGGGATTCTTCGATTCTATCATACCCTTCCCCCTCTCTTGAGACAGAGATGGATGTTACAACTGCCAATGGATATGTTTTTATCGAAAATAAGGAAAAAGTAATGACATAAAAGTCAGATAAAGCATGGGGCAGGTATAGTTTATATTCTGCAGGAAAAACTACATTGATTGAGAAGCTATGAAGTTGCTATCTAATTCCCTGGTTCTCAGCCATGATTACTCATTAAAATTACCTGGACTGATTTGTTTTGAAAATGTCCATATATGAGCCCTAGTACTAAAAATTTGGATTCATTTAGTCTTAGGTGTTGCCTCAGATTCAATATGTAAATTTAAAGTAATCTTTTTAATATGCTGCCAGAAATGGGAATCAGTGTTCGAAATTCTTGAGAAGCTATTGCAACCATGATATTACTACAATTTGCAGGGGAAATCTAAAATCTACAAGGTTGTATTTTACCTTCTTGATCGTTTGAATACTGTTAAAGAGAAAACCACAGGCCCAAAATGGAGTCATTTATGCTAAAGCCCAAGACACATAACCTAGGACTGATACCTGACCAAACTACAGTTTCATCCTTCTTCAGGAATGTAATTTTAATCATTCCGTCTGGAATTTTCTGGTCAGTATGCATCTGTCACTTATGTCCTCTTCATTCCCCAAAGGAAGTTGAGGCAATCTGCCTAATAAGACCTATGCCTCTCCCAAGGGGAGGTGACCTTGCCCAACAAAATTATTTTTTGTATTTTTGCTAAGAAATCTCTTGTCCTACCCAGTTTCCTTCTATAAGAGTTTTCATATTGCACAGCTTCTCAAGGCTCCTCTCTTGCTAGATGGGATGCTTCTCAACTTGTGAATCACTCAATAAGGCCAAGGAGATCTTCAGATTAACTGATTAATTTTTTGTCTTTAACAACACATTTTTCCCTCTTCCAAATCAACTGTAAAAGTGGAAAAATGATTTATGGTGAATATTATTGAGTGCATTTTTCCTTTTTCTTCATTATTATTTTAATAGCGTTCACACCTGTTCAAGATGCACACTCTTCTTTGCACTATTAACCACCGTCATTGCTATGGTCAAAAATGATGATCTAATTCTCCATAGTTCAGAACAGAACCTTGAACAAAACAGATATTCATTATTTGAAAGTGTAATTCAATTGCAATTATGTCACAAATAGAATATACTTCTTGGGAGGTAGCCTTGAACAGGCAGCTTTTGCAAAAATGTAGATCCTGTTAGAAGAGAAAACCAGATTCCAGAGGCTTAAGGGAGCTGCCAGGATTGCTATGCAATCCAAAAGAGAAAAGAAAAAAGTACTATTATAACACCAGCATAATCTTAAATGTCAGTTTTGAAATTAGATATATACGTTTTCCACATTCTTTTCAAGCATTTCAAGTTGCCACAGGCTATCAAGAATCACTTCACACCAAGCTATTTGTAAACCTATGATGCTATTTAGAAGTTTTAAACAGGCCACCAAAAGTACACATTGTTAAGTCATATCTATAGGATAATCATATTCAAGTAGAATGTAATTATACCAACTGAAAATTGACCCATAGATGGATAAATGCTGGTCATTTATTACTAGCAAAACAGTTATCTCAGAATGAATGTGCTTTGCTTTCCTTCACCCTGGTTGCCCCAAATGCCACAAGAGCACACCCATTCAAAGAAGCATCAGATGGTGCCCCTGTGAGATTTCCCGGCTTCCTCGGGTGTTCTTTCAAGATCCTGTAATCTGATGACCTGACCTTAATGTGGAGCTTTCCAAGTCTTCCCTAGCTCTAGCCAGTAGTGACAAATCTGTCCATACCTTGTGACCAGACTGCCTCTGTAACCTGAGTTCCAGAAAGTGAAGAGAGTCATTTCAAGCACACACATTGCTGCCTACAAAAATAACTCACATGACAATCCTTTTGGCTGAATTTTTATAGCCTACATTATGAACTCTCATGGAAATAACTCGTTCTAGAGGCAAAACAAAGGAGGGTGAGACTGGAGGGTCACAACAGAAGGAGGGGAAAAGGGAGATAAAGTCTTGTGTTACTTTCAAATCCAAGTAACTCTGCTTTAAATCAAGTGCACCTCCTTGAAGGAGCAACTTTCATGAATGGAGGAGCCAGCTTCAGGCCCCTGAGTATTTGCAGGGTTCCTTTCAAGGCCCAGGGAGAGACCCTAGCAGTGTGGGCTACAGACCCTAGCTAGCAGTGTGGGCTATGGCCGTCAGCCTGTTTTCAGTTAATAAAGGTGCAATGGATTTTAACTACACTTGATAAAGTCTACATTATCATGTCATTTAACTCCCCCATATGCTTTCACGCTTTTCCTCCTGTCCATTCCTGGTAGGATGACCACAGGTATTACTGGAACCCAATAAAGGACTGGCTAAATTGGGGGTAAACTTAGTTCGGGTTCAGCGCATATATTTGTTACGAGGGGGATCTGGCCTGACCACTGGGCAATGGGGACGGAAACCTGAGGCAGCGTGAAAGAGCGGGCCTTCTTGGAGAAGGAGGGGTCAGGAAGCGCCAAAGGCAGCTTTGGATTGAAGATGCAGCCAGCATCCATGAGTGACAGAGTTTCATATTCCCCGATAAGAGTAAACAACAAGCTACTGTGGGTCGTGACACAGCCAGAGGAAGCTTGCACAGCACACGCATGAGCTGACATGGTCACAACACCTGTGTACCACGGAGTGACCATCATGCAGGAGGTGGGGCACAGATGCTGGGCAGGCCGAGGAGCATGATGGACACGAGCCTGGATTGGTGGGAATTTGGACACTACCGCGCATGGGATTTGGGGCCCAGATTTTTAAGAGGAGGGTGCATGGAGACTCCCCCTTTTCCTTCTTCTTGCTCACTGCGTTGGGAGGCAGGGGCCCAAGCATTCCTGGGCCGGTGGGCCCCGGAGACCGCATGGTCTGGCAGAGTGCCTGTGCCCTTCCCAGCATAAAAAGAGGCAGCGGCCAGGGAAACTGGTGCTGTACTGCACGTTCTGTTTCGCCAGGTGCATGCATGTACTGGCGAGTTGAAGGCCGGAGGGACAGGATGCAGGCACTGAGCCAGTGGGCAGTGTGCAGAAGAAAGAGCAGGGCAGAGCTAACAGGACCTGCGTACACAGACTCCAAAAGACGCCTGAAGCCTGACTGTGACCAGGAACCAGCTAAGCCTCCTGGAGGGTTGTGCTGCAGCTGCCTGCATTTCCCAAAGGATGGTATTTTTAAATGGGAGAAGAAACTCCGGGTGTGGCCTAGGACTGGTCTGGCCAGACAGAGGGTGGCAGGGTTATTTTCTTTGGGGTTTTAAAGGCAATAGGCTTTAAATAAGAGGCCTGCTACTCTTCCAAAATTATATAGCTTTTGAATAAATGATTCCTTTCCTTTTTCACCAAACCTCTGCCTCTAGAGTTTGCCTGTGTTGGGTGAAAGGCAGCCAAATCCCACTTTGCTGAGTAATGTACTATATGCACATGGTTCACACTGGCCTCTGGCAGGGTCAATTTATTGCTCGTCTCCAAGGGTGTCAGGGCTTCCATGAACATGTCTGTGCTCGCAAGCTGACTTTGCATGGGTGCTGGCCCAGGGGACCCATGTGAAGTGGAACATGCCCCATGGCCCCTGGCAGCAGAGAGCAGCAAGACCCGGCATGGATGGAGTCAGAAGGCGGCTTGGGGAAAATTCTTCCTGTCATCAGCAATATAAAATGTAATGGTGGGTTCATTTCTCAACAAAACTGAGTCAAAATGGGAGTTTGCTCCTCTTAGAAATCTATTTTAAAAGAGCATTATGCTAAGTGAAATAAGCCAGACAGAGAAAGACAAATACCATGTGATATCACTTGTATGTGAACCTAGAAAACAAAATACATGAACAAACAGCATAGAAACAAACACACAGATACAGAGAACAGACTGACGGAGGTCAGAGAGGAGGGGTGTGGGGGATGGGGTAAAAAGGGTGATGAGATGAAGCAACACTCACTGACGGTTACAGAATAAGCACGGGACTCAGGGGCAGCACAGGAAACATGGTTGACACACTATAATAGCTACGTCTGGTGCCGAGTGGGCGCTCCGATCGTTGGAGGGAGCCGTATGTAAGCTGCATGGGTGTCTATCTGCCACGCTGTACACTTGGAACTGACACAAAAAGTGTCAAATATAAACTGTAATAAAAGTAAAATGAAACAATACAGTGCATACAAGAGTGTGCTAGACATTTTTAAAAATTTCAATGGAAATAATGCAAAACAGAATTAATTAAAATTCTTGTAAGTAACTGTGAAACTTGCAACATATGGAAAGAGCTCACAGTTAAGAAAATAAATAAATAAAAATAAAAAATTGTCAAATCCTCATAGAGATTCACTAAAAATGGCAATTTTAAAAATAATACATAACATCAATGAAAAGATGAGAAGGTGAAAGAAAATTTTCACTAGCAATAATAAAAATTAAATTGGGAATATATAATACATGATAACTATGATGTAAAAATAATTTAGAAAAAAATTTTAAACCAAAGAATTAGGGAGGAAAAGTGTGGAGAGGTCAGAAAGTGATTAGTAAAAATACTGTAATACCATTTTAGTTTTAATGATATTTTGTCAACTTTTTCTTTATTGTAATTCCTATTTCCTGTCTCATTGTAAATAAATCTAATCATTTCTAATCTAACACTGTGATTATTATTTTGTATTCATTTCCTGGAGGAGAACATCTAAAATTACATCCTCAAATTACCTGTGTTTTAGAAGTAACAGTATTGTTGATATTGTTACTTGAAATTTTAAAAATCCACTTCTGTCCATAAGTACTGTAAGTTTGGAGTTTTGGATCACAAAACCATTTCTACTTGAAAAATAAATGACTTTTATGAGAAAGTTAAAATTTCAAATTAAAATGCTATGTTAAATAAATAATTTCTCTGTTTCTAGAACGCTTTTATTAGGCAGCTCAACTGAGCTTTCAGTTAGGTGCCAACCGAGATATAAGGAGAGAAGACAGCAGTAATCCCAAACAAAAGTTACCAGAAATACACTCTTCAAGGCTTGGAGTTGTTGAAAATAATGCAACTGTATTACTTTCTGTTGCTTAAGAGTCCAGTCCTAAAGCCAAGTCTTCTGCATCTTCTGAGCTGAGGAAGGAAGAAGTGCCTCTAGGTCTGACCTTCCAGGCTTCATGTTCCACATCTTTGTTCAGACCCAGAGAAACTGCAACAAGTTATCAGAAAGGAAAAGGGAGTGCTCTGAGCCCCAGGGAAAAATGCATATGGTGTAGTCCAAGTCCCCTGTACCTAGGCAGGGAGTGTCAGGGATGTGCCAGGGGCACCCCTTCAGAGGAGTCATGGGCACCATTAGCTCAGAATATTTCCCAAAACTGAGCTTCTCCAATGGAAAGCCAGAGGAGCCTGGACTCCAAGGTTGTAGGGGGGAGAAAGGGAGAGCTCAGGAGACCCTGGTGCTAGACTTTGTTGGAAGTGACAGAGGGGTTGTCTGGGGTTGGAACAATGCAAAATTTTTGCAGTTGCAGACACAGGCAACTTCCCTGCCTTAATGCATAATTATTGCAGTCATGGAACATTTCATGAAAAATAGGATCTCCTAATACTTACGGCCCAAAGAAACGTGGTAAACTGAAGCTGACACATTTCTGAAGATGGCATGGGTTAAACCACGTTTAACATACCACAGACAGTTACTCCAACCAGTCGTAAGCAGTAAACCCACACCTCTTCAATTTGTTTTCATTCTGGAGAAATCACCCCCCAGATGCAGAGATCTAACTGGGCCATATCTAGAGAGATACCTTGATATTTGTTCTCCTTCTTCGCTGTGATTTTTTGAGAACTTACTTTCCTAAAGGATGAAATAACCATTTCAGAAAATGAAACAAGTGTTAGTACACGATGGCAGCACTTCAGGTGAGACCTACCTGCAAACCATACACAGTGCGGATGCTATAAGGAAGGCTGTGGTTGGCTAGTCATTGCATAGGACCTATGAAAACACCAACGTTCAGTTATTTTTCACCTACAAGAAATGGCAATTTCTTATAGCTTGACTCAAGATAACAACCTTCAATATGTGCTTCAAGATAATAAGCTGGATATATTCTGCAACTTCCTCATTTCTACAAAGTCCATGGCAACAATAGTAAATTATAAAAACACCTATACCCAGCCATGCATGCATATGTTAACGAGTATCCAACTAGAAAACAAGAAGTGGAATTAGTCATGTAAAATATAATACAGAAAAAGGAATTAGCAGTTAGAATTGGCAGCTTATAGCCTGTAAGAGTGAGCAAAGCAGCAAAGGGATTCAGTGGATAGAAGAAATAAATGTAGGAAATCAGAGAAGACCCAGGGTCATGCAGTAAAGTAAATCAGTAGCTTCCACCCTTGATTCAGAAAGAAGCAGCCAGGGGTCTGCTTGCAACAGGAGAAAGAGGAAATGAAACCCAAGTGAGAATGATAGGACGTTGTCCCTGACGTGGAGTGAACCAAGGAACTAACAAAAGTGCTCACATCCAGGGGAAAAAATGCTAACAAAGTATCTTTCGTGGCCCACTCTCAGACTATCACATCTCAGGTGAGGGTCTTAAAAATAGCAACGGCTCCCAAAGGGGCCCGGAGAGAGAGCACAGTCTCACTGCAAACATAAGGGCGTGGTCAGGAACCAACAGATATTTAGGCAAAGCCAAGAACCTCAGATAAGAAAACAGCCTCAATTAGCAGGAGAATCCATATTCAAAAAATTAATAGAACCAAAAAAATAAAATATTAGGTTAAGAGTAATTAATATGTTCCAAAAGATAATTGAATATGTCACATGAAAGAAATAAGATAAACCTACAACTAAAAATAATGTAGGTCCTGTGTATAAATACTTAAATATACATGTGCATATTGATAAGTTTTTATGCTTAATGAATGGTCTGAACAATTAAATAAGAATGCAAAGAACCATCAGCTGGAAGCTCAAACAGAGTGGTTTTCTCAGAATGCTTTGCAGAAATGGTAAAGAGTCAGAAAATTAGAAAGAAAAAATGAAGTAGATGTATCATGCTCAGAAGTCCTAGTATACTCCTTCTTACAGAATTAAAGAAGAGAAATGAAGAGGTGAGTATTTAAAAAGAATCACAGGAAAGAATTCTGAAGAACAAACACAAGGGCTCACTGAGTCTCGGTCTATAGACTGTCTTTTAATTCTCTTAACAATGTCTTTCACACAGCAGTGATTTTAATGTCCATACTCATTCATCTCCATATTGCTTTCATTGAAAACAAAACTATATAAAGTCTAGAATTCTTGCAAAAAATTCTTCTTAGTAAACTTAAAAAGAAAAAGGAATGAAAAAGACCACTATTTTTTTAATATGGTGGAAAGAAACATTTTTGTAGAAAGGTTAATGAAAAGAAACACATTAGATTGGAAATCTATGAGACAGGAGGATATACTAATCTGTGGTTATGTAATTATAAGGAACATGTACATCCTGAGTTGGATTTAATCATAGTAAACAGGTTGATTTCTTTGTATCAAAAAGAGATATAAAGTTAAAAGATTGGCCTCATGGGTAACTTTTTCATGGACAAAAAAAAAAAAAAAAACACAAGTAATACCTGAAAAACTTTAGGTATATCTCTATTTCTGCAAATAATATTGGGTCCAGCAAAAGTAATGCCTGCAACAGTGTGGTTGGTAGGGTAATAATATGGGTGTAATAATTTATAGTTTTAACTTGCACATTTCACCTAAAATGTCACACGATGTGCTATAGTGTTATGTTACAGAATTACATTGCTTATGATTTTGTAATGAAAGATTTTGTAACAAAACAGGGGCGTTATTCATGCCTCACCCTGTATAAAGTGGCTCTCCACCACCCGGACCATCTAGTCCCACCGCCACAAAGATAACGCTGGGCTGTGGGCTGTGCACTGTGCACCCAAAATTAAACAGAAAGGTGACATTTCTCAAAATTTCAGAGAATTGAAAGGATGTCTCAGTACTCTGAACAGAAATCCACGTAGCCTACATTGTTAAAGTTCTGAGAAAATACTACATCTGGGATTTCAAAATGCATTTTCCTAATAAATCCAGTAGATGGCATAAATAGCCTTCTTTCCCTGGTGTTGACTTGGAATTAGTAATCATGAGGAGGCTGCTTTAGCTCTCCAGACGGAAGGAGGGGGGACAGGGAGTGTGCTCAGGCGCTGCTGAGAAAGCTGCAAGAGGTCTCGATTTGGAAACAGGCCTCACTTTTTGTAAACAAAAACGGCTCTCATGATCTGTCTGTTATTGGTCACTTCAGAGATTTTATAGAAATAGAATTACGAGGTATGGTGCCCTTATATATTATACATCTTAAACAAAATTAATCATTTAAACGTATGTTTATGAAAACTGGAATTACAAATATTACCTGGTCTCGCTAAACTCATGGTAATTAATTGCTGAAGGCCTGCAAATAACTGATAACTAAGTCATTTGGTTGACATGGGAAAGAATCTCTATTTGGCCCGGATCACAGGATTTTAGCCAGCCTCGTCTGCCTGGGCTTTCCTTAGTCGTGTAGCTCCAGTCACCTCCCGTCATCTAAACATCCCAGGCCCTTTTCACTGTTTCTGTAATTCTAGCTCTCTCTCAAATCGTGCTGGTTGTGGTCAATTGATAATAAAGTACTGGTCTTCCTAAGTGGCATCTTTTCCATGTGTTTATAAAAATGCACACACACACACGCAGAAACACACACATCATTACATCACTTCTGTATTAGTGTCAGATCACAAAGGTTTAAGTAAGAAGAAATCTTTTTCTCTGTAGCAAACGTCCAAAGACTCTTCCTAGATTGATGTATCATTTGACTATGTCATCAAGACTGATACTCTTTCTGTCTGTGAGCCTGGAGGACATGAGCCAAACCTGGGGCCTGGGAAAAGGGGTTGAGCTGGAGTCCCAGGAGCAGTGCAGAGAGAGCCGTGTGTGAAACAGCGCCTCCAGTAGGTGTGGGGGAAGGCCGCGTGCCGTGTGAAAAGTAAGAGAAGTCCCATAAGTGAGGTATCAGAATTCAGTGGAGGAGGCGAATCCATAGGAGAAAACCATTGAAAGAGTTTATGTAATGTCTGTGTAGGAAAAGGGAAGATCAGCGGATCATATGGAGTAAAATCCAGTCTGTAAGGGGTGTGTGGAGTGTGACTCCGGGAAGGCAGCACATTTACCGAATGCACATAGACTGGTGACTGGATTGTCTTGATTTGCATGAAGCCGGATACCAGTGCACAGTGTCTGATATGACCTTAGCAATGGACTCTGGTCCATTCTCTGCCTTCTGGTCTTCATTGTACAACTGGGAACCTTCATAATGTGTCTAATAGGACCACTGTAAAAAATTCTAAAAAGAGGCATTTCCTTTAAAAGTCTTCATTGAATCTTTTGTCACATTCTTAAAATTTATTTTCTCCAAAAAATACCTACTTCAACATTTTCTGAAAAGCTGCCACTTTGGAATAATGGGCCTAGAGTGAGCAATGCCACCTCTGTTTGCTACTTCTCTGTCCCTTTGCTTTTGAGAAGGGGGTTCAATGACACATCCCAAGGATCATGGAGACAAGCAAGACTATGCTGATGTGACGTCAAAAATCAGAAGGCTTTCTGCAGCACATACAGGCGCCGTCATGAGGATTTTGACATGCGTGAGGAGACGTGCTGATTTATGTGTGTGTTTGATTCCCCTGAATGAGCTGGGGATGGGCAGAGGGACAGTATGTATTCTTTTGGGTTGTTGTCATAAACCCTAAGACTGGAGATATGGATTTTACATGGGTTTTTTTTTTTTTTTTTTCTGATTAAAAACTGGAAAAGAATGTAGACTGATGGTTTGTAGGTTTCACAAAACAAGATTTGATACTCCAGACCATGCTATATGGCATCAGAGAGAGAATCTCCTGGCCAGGTACAGCGTGCTTCCCATAAAGACCAGGACAGAGTGTCAAAAAGATTTGTTGATCTTTCAAATGTGCTGGCACCAGACACATGGGGGCTAAAGAGAAATGTGTGAACCTAGATTGGCAAAACCAGATACTGCAACTATAGAAAAGAAGCTGCCAGGCCTCCTGAAGGCTCAAGTCTGAATTGGCCCAGGGTCCCTTCTACCCATTTCTTGGGTTAAAACAAGTCACAGGCTCAGCTCTGACCCAATTCCAGTTTGTAGAGCAAAAGGTAAGACTTTTGTTAAAGTTAATATTGTGCTAAAGGTTGTATTGATAGCAGGTACTACAGCACACATTTGATTTCATGTCTCATTTCATGTCAGCATGCCCTATCTGTGAAGTTCATCAACATATTCAATAAGAAATTTTATGATACTGTTGGAAATAAGGTAAAAGTGTAAGTTGGACAATTATGCAGTTAGATGTGGACAATTTGATGTGGGCAAATTTCTGATATAACTCAGAAATTTAAAAGCATTTTAATACTGCTTTATTCAATCATTTTATCACTGAGTTTAATATATCATTAATTACATTAAAAGACTTAGTAAAATGAAGCTAAATTCTCAAATGTATTTTATGTTCTGGCACATAAGCTATCTTTAAAATTTTTTAAGTTTTGCTTTCAGACAAAGCAAAAATGCAGGATTTATACCCTGGATGGTGTGGCTCAGTGGATTGAGTGTCAGCCTGAGCACCAAATGGTTGCTGGTTCAATTCCCAGCAGGGCACATATGTAAGTTGCACACCAGGTTCCCAGTAGGGGACATGCGAGAGGCAACCACACATTGATGTTTCTCTCACTCCTTGCTCTCTTTCCCTCTCTCTAAAAATAAATATTTAAAAAAATAATTAAATAAAATGTAGGATTTAAATAAAATTTGTAAAGTTTTAATATATTTTTGTGAATATGTTGTATTCTGACAGGGTATACTGTAAAAGTTCATTTTTTATTTCTGCATAATTTCTATTCTTTACATTTCTGTAAATCTGAATTTTTAGAAACATAATCACCAGGGTTATATCATTTGTAATTATTTATTTGAGGGATTTTTTTCAGATATAGTTGAGGGAATTTTCTCCAAAGTTTATATTTTCCCAAAGTATTTGTCTTACAACTGCCAAGCTGTTGATAAATAGATCACACTGTCCTCTGGTTCATTACCTTCAGTTTCTAACGGTAAACTTTGTTGCATTGTGATTAAATATTATCATGTTCACGAGTAAGATGCCTCACAGTTTGGCGTTTTTCTCTCCTTCCAGAAAGGCAACTGAATAAATATGGCAGAGGAACAGGAGGGCATAAATACATGAGCATGTTCGGAATGACAGAGGCGGCAGCAGGTGATGATAGTGGCTGAGATGGGAATGAGAGACAAACTAGCGTTCGATGAGCACAGATGCAGGGAAGAACCGTAAAGGAAGAAGCTTTTCCTCGATGGTGAACAAGCGCCATGGACACTCCAGACTGGGAGCCAGGAGAGCGTGAGGAGCTAAAAGGTTGTCTGTACAACATCTCCTCCAGCTCGGGTCCAGGTCTCAACGTGGGCCACAGAGGGGTTATCCAGGACCAAACCAGATAGCCTGTGTACAGTCTCCAGACATGGAAAGTCTACCCAAGAAGGCTATGACTCTTGGAAGACATTATGTACATGCTTCCAATCTGAATTATGAGTCTTTTTTACATTAGAGAACTGTTATATAGTTCTTCGATTATTGTTTTTTCTCATTTCTCTTCACTCTCCCTTTCTGGAATCAGTATTAGACAAAATACTGCTTCTGGATACAAACTCTAGTGTGTGTGTGTGTGTGTGTGTGTGTGTCTCTCTCTCTCTGTCTGTCTCTGTCTGTCTGTCTGTCTGTCTCTCTCTCTTTCTCTCATATTCTCTTTGGAGTTGTTTTGTTCATTTTTCTTCACTGAATTCCGGGCAAATTACTCAACTCTATCATCATGATGATTAACCCTTCTGCCATATCTATTCTGGTATTGAGCATTTCCAATTAGTTGTTATAAATGTTGTTATTGTTAATGTATAAAGAATCTTTGATTTGTACAACTGTTCGTTATTTTGAGCAACTTCTCATTTTTTAAGTCTGATATCGACTAGAGTTTATTTTAATATAAGAAATAATTTTTAGAAGTTTTTCCCATTTCTTGCAGTAGCTCCTTTTATTACCTCTACATGTTGTTACTCACTCTTCTCAAATAATCTTTGATTCTTGACCCATAATTATATATATATGTGAAAATATAAATCACTTTGGCAAATGAGACGGGTTTCCGCAGCTGCTGGGATTCCCTGAGTGACCTGGGTGGGGGTCCTGACCCCTGGTGGCTGCACTGCCCTGGCTGTAATGAGTGGTCTGGCGGATGAGCCTGGTCAGGGTCTCACTCGGAGTTGGCAGAGGTTTGGCTTTCAAGGAGGCGGTAGGTGCTCCTTGTGTATCGTGGCAGGAAATTACCTGGGAACATTCCTTTGTTTCTCTTTCAGACCTCAGTTTCTCATATTGGAAGTAACTGATGACCTCTATGTATTTATAGACCTGCTCCTATAGCTTTACCTAATGTAGCCATTAATGCTTGACACCCGAGACTGGACGGAATATTCAGATCTGCATTCTGAAACCTTCTGTAATAATTGCTCTCTCTGGTACATAGGACATGCTAGCCTAAGTCATTCTGTCTCTGATTTGAGGGTTTTTCTGTATGTGTACACATATCTCACATTGCTCTAAAGGTGAGAGTTTTAGCAGCTGAATTATTTTTTTCCATCTCTTGGGCATTTTTCTGTTTCAGGTTCACTAATGATGCCCACATTGGTTTTGTGGTGGCAACGGATTATCTCTTATTCTTATTGCTCTTTCATTTTAATCGAGTAATGAAGAAAGATGCACTCATCAGCTTTTCTGAAACTTTGGTCCAAAGTTCATTTGCAAAAGTTCACTTATACTCAACTGCGTCCAGTACAATGGATATTAAATCAAAGCAAACAATGATAGAAAATAAAAACCAAACCTATACATAAATATGAGCATTATGATGAACACGCTCTCGGTTTCTGGCTAGAGCCCCAAGCTACACGTGGCAATCGCTGTGAGGGGGCAGCAGTAAACAAGAGGTGGGTTGACAGGAGCTTTAAAAATAGTCATTTACTGGGATAAAAAATATTAGGCTACTTGTGAAGCTCAGTGCAATACAGGCTTAAGAGAATTAAAAGTAATGATATTCTAACACTTTATCCCCCTTCATCCAAAAAAAGTCATATGATGAACCTTTTCCAATTTTTCCACATATAAACAAATTTGCTTGAGATTTTCAAAACTTCATTTTACAATTGATTATGGATTATAGAATTTCAAAGGACAACAATGGGTTAATGACTTATTTTTACCTTTTTAAAATTATTTATTTATAAGATTCTTTCTTTAAAATACCCTGGCTGCTGTGACTCAGTGGATTGAGTGCCAGCCTGTGAACCAAAGGGTCACCAGTTCAATTCCCAGTCAGGGCACATGCCTGAGTTATGGACCAGGTCCCCAGTGGGGTGTGTGGGGCCGTGAGAGGCAACCACATGCTGATGTTTCTCTCCCTCTCCTTCTCCTTCCCTTCACCTCTAAAACTGAATAAATAAAATATTTTTTAAATATGGTAACTTTATCGCTTTCCTTAAAATTCCTTTTTTTTTGGCTGGGATATTGGACTCTAGTTCTTTGATTTTTATTGTTGAGAAAACTACTAGTATTTTACTTCAGAAAGCTGGTATGAATTGAACATAAAATTTTAACTTATTTTTTCATAGAATCCAAATATCTTTCATTGATCACGATTTACAAAACACATTTTTTCAAGTATTTGTACCCTGTTTTAGATTGTTTCCGCTAGATTATTTTCACCTTGCACCCCAGCTCATTTTAATTGGAATTCTTGGTTAATACATTTTCACTATAATACCTATAATAACCACCTCTATTCCCATCATTCAATACTTTATCTCTTCATTTTCCAGCATAATGAGAATTATGATATCATTTTCAAATTTATAATCATATCTGTATTTTTTGTATTTTACATTCTTAATATTTCTAGTCTATGTTCTTCACTGCTTCTCGTTCACATGAATGAAAGGAACATCTGGAGGAAGCACAATAGTAGCATCCAGTCGAAAAGATGCCATTCTAATCCACAGGATTCTCACCCTTGAAACACTTAGGACTCTGCCCACTGAGCCAGCTCTCTCAGGTTATAAGTTCTTGGTGACCTAAGTAGTTAAAAAAATTCATGCTTTCTTACCTAATTCACTGAGGAGTTTTATATTATCACCATTTTGCTCCAAATTTAAACCAAAGCACAGCATCCTTCCTTCCCTGGCTCACAATAGACAGTGTTACGGTACTCCATACAGACCGCACTCACAGTAATTACCTTTGCCAACAATTTCATTTTCTCCATTCTCCCTTGTGTAATGTCCTAGAGATTGTGTGTGGCTGGTTACTCTTCCAAATGGCTTTCATGCTGAACACACGCCTCAAATTCACTTAAGCACGTGGGCAGCAGGGGAATCAGCTATTACTTAGGCTGCTCTCACAGACCTCATTTCCATTAGTGAGATAGCAGTGCCCTTTCCAATAAGAGGGGAAAAACGGTGTAAGGTTGTAATGTGTGTGAGTTCAAAACAAATAACATTTGAATACTTCAAATGTATCATTGTACCCTGAACACTTAAATCATTTAGCTTCTGCCAGTGTAGTCAGAGATGTGAAGATTTAATTAAAGTCTCCCTAATTTAGATACACTTACTTTAATCATTATGTATCTCCTCTTCCTTTTCCCTTTACTACTTTATTTGTTTGTTTTGGGCAAGCAGTGCATAACAAATTAAACATTATTTTTTATATTTTTAATGATTTTTAAGGTGTTCTATAATTATTATAAGGTCCAAAATTGTTGATGTCAAGTGATTAAGTAGGAGCTCTTGCATATGTAAAAACTGTCCCCAAAATTGATATGAATTATTTATATGTATATATTTAAATTTTTAAAAATACGTTTATTGATTTTAGAGAGAAAAGAAGGGGTGGAGGGAGAGAGGGAGAGAGAGAGGGAATGAGAGAGAGAGAGAGAGAAATGCTAGTGTGATTGACTGGTTGTCTCCCATATGTTCCAACCAGGGATTGAACCTGCAACCTAGATATGTGCCCTGACTGGGAATTGAACACCCAATGTTTTGGTGTATGGGATAATGCTCCAACCAACTGAGCCACCCCAGTCAGAGTGAAATATTCTTATTTTATCACCTCTGATCCAAGGAATGAAAAAATAGAATATTGAAGATACGTTAAAAGAAGCTCACATTTCCAGCACTAAAAATGTTTTGTTGAACAAATATTTAGGGGCAAGACAGAAGTATACATTTTAAAGGAGAGCCTTCACATATTATTTTCAGTATAAAAAATACATTTTCATTCTCACAAAAAGAGAATTAAAAATTGTATTTATCTAGCATTCTCTCTCTCTTTCTTTCTGTCTGTCTGTCTTTCCAGAGCTCTAGTTGAATTCTTATTTTGCAGAATGCTTTATATCTTTCATTCATTCTATTGAAAAGAAAATATTAAAAGTTTGGATATTATTATTTTATAAATAAAAACAGACTATTTCATTTTACTGAATGGATATTCATTTATTTTGTTTTTTCTGCTGCTGGGGTTTTCCATTTGGGGAACAGATTTCTAGGTGTGCCTGAATACCCTTTCCCCATTACTCCACAGAAGGTCAGGCTCTGCTGCCTTCCTGATTCCTGTGATATGGATGTGAAATTGATCGTGTGGGTGAGCACTACCTCCTGGTGGTGGTAGAGTGACAATCTTGACAGAACCTTCAACACTGACAATTTGAGGAGCAGAGTAATTATATTAGAACTCCATTTCTCCGTGCAAATATTTTTAAAGGAGCCTCCATCTATCAAGTCACTATCAAACCAATCCAAAGTGGACAATAGTTAAGAGGGCCCAGCTTCCTGTCTCGCTCTCTCTCTTTTCCACAGGCTGCTGGCTCTGCACCAGGGGCTTTTACTGCTGTCAGTAATTCTCGTACGAAAGCAATGACCCACCTTTGCTTTCTGGTGGTCCTAGACATTTGCCTTCTATCATGAATGGGAAGTTCTTACCTCATCAGCCTTTCACATTTTACATGCACCTCTTTCTAGCTCCAACTAAAAAGGACAGACCTTCCTCCTTAAGTGCCCAGCCCTTTCACAGAAGCTTGTCACTCAGCCTCGAGGAAGGAGTAGTGAAAATTTCGCAGAATGGCCTGAGCTGTTGGGTACGTTCAAGTTTTTTCCAGTGGGCCTCCATGACTCTGCTATAAATAGCAACTATAGCTGGATACCTGCTTAAGTGACCACAGGCATTTCATAAAGTTAAAGAAATTTATCTCACCTTCCCAAAAAAGGAACTTCAGAGATGCAATGGTCATATCCATGGACCATCCTGCTAAAAATCTACTGCATCTGCACTCGTATTACCAGGGTCTGCAAAAGGTTATTTAATTTGTTCCTAAACTAAAAACAATTTAGGGATCAGAGTTCACAACTTGATCTGAGTTAAACAACATAAATAAGGGCATTCCAGATATATCAGGCTTTTTTGGCCCAATCCTGTGTATGGCAGATGTGGCTAAAATTCCCATTATTTTCTATTGTCCTCTTACCCCTCAAGGAATAGGACTGGGGAGTTAAATTTTGATGTACTATCTGTCCACGCAGAAATTACATCTCACAACCTCTTTGTGGCTGAGAGCATGTAAATGTAGTTAGGCATTTGAGTAAGTTTTGGTAGAAGGAGCCAAAGAAGCACGTGTGATTCCTGGGCCCCCTCTTTCAGATAAGGTCCAAGGTGACATCCACCAGCCATACAAGCTGCATTTCCTTCACAGTGAATTTCACTTCACTGTGAAGGAAATGCAGTCTACCAGGCCTCTGGTCGGAATACAGGTTTCTTCCTTCCTTTCTGCAGGCAGTTTGGAGAGCGCTCCCTCCATCTCCTCTCTAGGAAAAATGCTGCTGTATTTCCCTCTCGTCTTGTCGTGAAATGTTTTGTGGTTTCAAAATTTTACCAGAGAGAAGCAGGATCATCTATTTGGAGACCGCTGCCTTCAGAAAGAATCCTTTCACTGTTCTTCATCTCTTTGTTCTTTTTATTTGTCCTGAGGGGGTCTGAAGAACAATGATGCAGCCCTGCTTCCTCTTGTTCTTTTTCCAAAACGTTCTCTTCCCTGTGGTGGAGCTTGTTGATAGCGCCTTTAAAGCGCGGCTGGTGAGAGCAGAATGAGAGGATGACAGATGTCAGAATTTTAGACTTACGTATATTCCTAATGTCTTTTGACTTGTATTTCATACAGTGTCTGTGATCTAGCATTTCAAAATTTCACTTTTTTCCCCCGGAAATCCATTTATGGGGTAGTCTTAAGGGGGAAAAATGTCTTTCAATCAATCCATCAAGTTGTTAGACTGCCCCAAATTATTTCATCATGGCACATAAAAACAATGTGACTTTATAAATTAAAAAGGAAAGAAAGAAAGCAGATGATTGATGTGTAATCTTCCCGCTCTATCTCCAGCCACCGGATAAAGGAAAGAGGTTTTGCACCCTTTGCATGCCTTCATTTTCCTCTGTATACTTCCCCTCCTCC
This sequence comes from Anoura caudifer, assembly GCA_004027475.1. Lineage (NCBI taxonomy): Eukaryota > Metazoa > Chordata > Mammalia > Chiroptera > Phyllostomidae > Anoura > Anoura caudifer. Next base: position 103,753 of record PVKU01000709.1, read on the forward strand.
TCTCCTCTCCTCCAGTTCCCGTTCCCTCCCTCCCGCTACATGCCCCACCTTTGAGTGCTCACTCCCCTTAGTGTCAGCAGAAAGGCCTCATCAGCAGACAGAGGGCAGCATGAGGTAAGGCTGGAGAGAGAGGGAACGTACTAGTGAAAGAAGCTGCATGGATTTTCATGGTATAGTTGATGGGAAGAAGGGGAGGAAAAAAGGAAGAGGAAAAGGGGAGTCTGCTTAAGCTAGCAGTGAAGAAAGAGCATTTTGAGCAGAAAAGTAGCAGTTCTTGACCATTGTAGATAAGACATTATTTGAAAGAGAAAAAAAGAGGGTATGAGAAGAGTTGCTGGGGCAATTATTCATTCATCATTCCAATTTATTCTAAATGATGACAGGTAAATATTATTATTATTGTTGCTATTATTGTTATTATTGAGTGATTGAGAAGTATTTCTTCAAATGGACACCAAAGGAGCTGGAAACTGTGAATGTTGCATCATGTAGTCTGCTTGGAGGACTTTCTATTGGATTTTAAGTATGTAGGTATATCTCTTAGCTCTGCTTTCTCAGGTCAAGATCACCATGTTACACTTGAATGAGCTACCTTCAAAATATATCTAGATTATTACAACTTGTTACTCTCTTTGCTATGTCCACCTTCATGCTTAATCAAGCTTTCATAACCTTCTCCGAGATTATTGCTGTGGATTGACAGTTTGTCTCCCTGGTCCACATTGCCTCTGCCCTTGCTTCCTAAGTGTATTCTCTAAAGAATTCATAATCCTTTTTTCATACATAAACCAAACCATGTTATTACTATGCACAAAGCTCTACAGTAGCTTCCCATGTCACTCAGAGAAGAATCCAATGATTTTTCCAATGACCTGCAAGCCCTGCATGATTTATATTCTGACACGATAGCTTATTCTCCTACACTCTGACCCTTACACACAACTCTTCATCTATACTGGGCTTTCTGCTGTTTTCCTGTTTCTCAAGAATGCATTAGCCTCGGGGACTTTTGGCTTGCTATTTCCTTTGCCTGGAATTTTCACTAACTGCGCACCCAGGGAGCTGCAGATCTTTCTCTCACATTTTTTGAGTCTCTGTTCAGATATCAAAGCATCAGGAATATTTTTCATGACTACCCTACTTAAAATAACAAGTTTATTTTTCTCCCTATATTCTTAATTCTGCATACCTAGTGTTATTTTTTGTTCATAGTGATAGGAGACTCAAGGCTTAGAAAATTTTAGCTTAAGGTAAAAAGTTGTAGTGTAGCAAGTAATGTGTATGTTAAAGCTTTTGTTTCAGAAACTACAGATAAGGCCCATCCTGGCTCCTGGGAAAACAGCTGACCTTCTGGGACACTGCTAAAGATTGTCACCTGGGGACAACTGGAGGCATCTGGGCCTTTGTGTTCCAGGGAGAGACAGATGACCACCTGCCCCTGGGAACAGCTAACTACCCAGGACAGGAATGTTGCAGCTTCTGAATCTCAAAGCCCACACCGCACCTTGTTTATTCCTTGTTTATTCTCCCCATTATAAAAACCCTGGCCTGGAAAGAAAAGACAAGATGGTTTGTTAGGGTATGAACCCACCATCTTCTCAGATCTCCAGCCATCTGAATGAAGTGCCCATAAAGATTCAATCGCTGTCATTGCTTACTGGGTCTGGTAGTGACAGGCTGGTCAAACACCGGTGTCTTTTCTGGTTTCAGTAGCACTTATCACACTCTAATATGTTATATAGGTACTTATTTATTTTTGTTTGTTTTTCTCTCTCCTAAAATGAGAATGTAAGCTTTGTGAGTTATGCTGTTTTCTAAAAATCCTTTGCCTAAAAAAAAATGCATGACACCCAAAAAATATTTGTTGAATGGGTGAATAAACTAATGCCATCTTCTGATAAAAGAATGCAAACCAGTGAGGGTGTCATCCAGTCTGAGCCGAGCAGCGTTCAGAAGATATTGGAAAGTCTGTGCATGAGCTCGGGAAGGTGGTGGTAAGAGTGGCATAGCTTCTGAAAATACTTAACCCTCACTAAAAAAATAAACAGAGCAAGGTGGACAATAAGATCTACAAACCCAAAGATGATACCTATAACAAAACTTGTGGCAATATAGCGGTCCATAAGGGCAAAGCAGAGCAACTACAAGACTCACGTGCCGTGAGGACAGGTGTGCAAGAAATGAGGGAAAAGCAAAGGTATCTATCTGATGGACAAGAAAAGAGAAGCCCTCTTGTTGTATTAACAGAACCATCTGTGAGAATAGCAATTGGAAATAGGAGGGCTTTAGGTGAATCCAATTAACTAAAGGAACACAAGGGGCTCATAGTAAGTTCTGAAATTCCTCTGGGCTCCAGACACTTTTGAAACTAAGAGTCTGAAGTGTTCTTTCAAAATAAAGCCCAGCACTGAAGAAAAAATATTCTGCTGTGTAAAATATTCAGGTCAAATAAAACAGATGATACAGATAAAAGTGAAGGAAGAATAAGAAAAGGCAGATCTCAGAAAGTAAGGGGTAGAAATGGAGAAGTTATCTTGCTCCTTCCCTTCTATTGAAAGAAAGAGAAAACTTTCACTTAAAATCTTTAACACAAGTAATTGCAATCAAATTCTATACACAAATGTCAGGTATAATAGAATCATTACAGATGATGAAAATACTAAAAAGACAAAGCCACAAAACAAAAAATTGTGACCTAAATTTCACAAAGGAGTTAAAGGAATTAAGAACATAATGGAAGCTAAGCAAAAATAATATAATTTCAATTTTTTTCCTTCTCTGTGCCTCTTGGTAAATAATGGCCAAGACACCATGAGTATTTTTTATAATTTTTATTCAATTCATGTAAACTAAAAAAGTTAAGATTTCTTTTAAAAACTCAAAATGATGAGATTGATCTACATAATCAGTTGAAAAGAGTATACTCAAAAATCAAGAGAAAAATTTTTAAAAAGAAAACATTTCAAAACTCAAGACAAAAATTAGAAAAAGCACAAGGCCATTTTAGTTATATGAGATGGAAAAGATAATTTTTTAAATTTAAAAGTAAATCAAGAGGAATAAAAGTGCATGTGGATTCAACATAAAGTAATAGGCACAGAAAAAAATAGATCAAAAGATCAACATGTGTTTAACGAAAGTCCAAAAAGATAAAACCAAAACAATGGAGCATACACATATTAAAAACTATTATTCAATAAAATATTTATAAAATAATAAAAAAGCTTTACATAAAACAACAGACACATACTAAAAACTCTTATTTGATAGAATATTTACAAAATTATAAGAATACTTTAAACTAAATATTTGAAGACTGGCTGTATACATAAAATATTCTGAAACTTGTATATACAAATAAGTGGAGACATAGCCCATATACATGAATAGCAAGACTCAATACTGCCACAATGTCAGTTCTTCCTAAAATGATCAATAATTTCAACAAATACCAAACAAAATCCCAGCAACTTAGTTTGTGAATACCAACAAACTGATTTCAAAGTTTACATTGCAAGGAGAGGACCCACAATTGTCCACTGAATATTCACAGACAACAAAGTGGATGGACTGCATTAGTCAACTTCTATGCTTATTATAAAGCTACAGTAATCAAGACAGTATGGTATCAGTGAAAGAATAAACACATAAATCAATTGAAAAGGATAATATCCATAAATAGACCCCCCAAAAATAGTCAACTAACCTTTGACAAATGAAAAAGACAATTCAAAGGAGAAAAGAAATGTCATTTTAACAAATGGTGCTGGGCAATGGATATCCACTTGCAAAATGAATAGATAGATAGATAGATAAATGAACTTGGACACAGATCTTATATGCTTTCCAAAAATGAACTCAGAATAGATCACAGACCTAAATGTAAATTGTAAAGCTATAAAACTCTTAGAAGACATGTAGGAGAAAATGTAGATGACCTTGAACTTTCCAATAAAGTACAAAAAGCACAAACCACAAAAGGAAGAAATGATGAGTTGGATTTCTTTAAAATTAAACATTTCTGTTCTGTGAAAGACACTGTTAAGAGAATGAAAACTAGCCACAGGCTCAGAGAAAATCTTTGCAAAACACATTTCTATTAAAGGATGGGTATCTAAATACATTAAAAAACTACTTAAAAGGTTACCAATAAGAAGACAAATAACTCAGTTAAAAATGGACAAAAGAGGAGAACAGACACTTTGTCAATAAGATATACATACTCAATATCATACGGCATTAGGAAATCTGCCAAAAAAAGCAGCAATTAGATGTCACTATACACCTATTAGAAATGCTAAAATTCCAAACACTGATATCACCAAATGCTATGATGATGTGAAGCATGAGGAACTGTTGTTTATTTCCGGTGGGAATACAATTTGGGGGTACCTTAAACAAACAAACGTACTCCTACTCTGTGATCCAACAACCATGTTCTTTGGTTTTTCTCAAAGGAGTTGAAACTTATGCCAATACAATAACCTGCACATGAGTGTTTATAGCCACTTTATTTGTAATTACCTAAACTTGGGTGCACCCAAAACGTCCTTGAGTAGGTGAATTGATAAACTGTGGAGAATCTAGGCAATGAAATACTATTTAGCACTAAAATAAAATGAGCTATTGAGCCATAAAAAGACATGGAGAAATCCTAAGTGTGTATTACTAAGTTGAAACCATTCTGAAAAGGTGCATGTATGACTCCTCCTACCTGACGTTCTGGAAAAGGCAAAACTCTGTAGACAGTAAAAAGACCAGTGGTGATCAGAGATCGAGGGAGGGAAGGAACAACAGGCAGAGCACAGATTTTTAGCAGTGAAAGTAGTCTGTACGATACTGTAATGGTATTTACATGTTATTAAAAATTTGTCAAAACCCATACAATGAACAACACCAAGAGTAAGCATTAATGTAAACTATGCACTTGGATAATTATGATGTGTTAATGTAGGTCCATCAGTTGTAACAAATGCACATAGTACTCTGGGCGAGGATGTTGTTAGTGAGGAAGGCTGTGCACATGTGGGGGCAGAGGGCATATGGAAAATCGCTGTGCACTCTGTTAAACTCTGCTGTAAACCTACAGCTGTACTTGACATTTTGCAATAGTATGTTATACTTGTTATAACTGATGAGTAAATATTGATATACTGTTAGTAAACTAAAGTCTATAGCTTGCATTAGGTGTCACTTCTTGTGCTGTACATTACTTGAGTATTAACAAATATATAATAACATGTATCCACCACTACATGATGATACAGAACAGTTTTACTGCCCTAAAGATCCTCTTTGCTCCATCTGTTCATATGGCAGACCCTTCTGCATGGCGTGGGCCCAGCTCACACTCAGAGATGCACAGGACCCACACCCAGGGATAGGTTCTCTCGTGGGTAATCAGATTTGCAATATACCTAAGCTGCTTTTTGCTGAAAACTCCCTCACCCTGCAAATGCTTACTGTAACTTCCTGAAATCCATGCTGAGCCTTGCAGGGGCCAGTGTGACTGGCTCAACCACTTTTGCCTATTCATTTGCTAATGTCCTTCTTCTGTGATATAATGAGGGGCATTGGTTCTTTTGTTGTAACCAGGATAGTGAGGAAGAACCATCTTGTAATGTGAGGAGATAGAAAATAAAGGAGCATGGCGGAGGCCGTGGCTTTTGCTCCCTCTGAGAGAAAAACCATGCTGTGGTCCTTTTTCCTCCACCAGACTCAGAGTCTGTGTGTATGTTTTATTTCATCCATAATGATGCGGACACTGCTGGCCGGTTCCAGATCATGTTCATCCCTCCCTCCTTCTCCTACCTCTGATCATCTCCTTTGCTAGGACTTTGTAAAATTGGAATCATACAGTAGGCAGCCTTTTCAAACTGACTTCCTTTACTTATCAATGTTCATTTAAAGTTCATCTATGCCTTTTCCTGTCCAAAATAACTTGCAAGTAGAAAACACACCTACCTCAATGTTTGCCACTAAGAAAACAGAGAAAAGCTGGTGATGAGGAATCTAATGTAGGTGAGTAGGAAAAGGAAGGTTATGACCATTCATTTATCTTGGTTATTAATCTTTGAGCCTTGGTGCCTATTAAGTTTCATCCTAACTGAAGATGTGCAAACACAGTGAAGAGGTAGTGGGATAAATATGAGAAAAGTAAGTATTTCGATAAGCCAAGTCTTACCAGGGACTATCACATCTTAGTCCTTCCTGGCAAAACTACAGTTAACTAAAATCTGACTCCAGTTCCAGGAACTGAATGTAAGTTATATTTAATAGGCCAGCAACTGGATTCCATGTTAATCACCATGGAAACAAGATGCATCCAATCACTGGGCAAAATTTATGACAGTCATTGCTATATCTTTCAAATCCCATGCATAAAGACAAATTTAATTTGAAATATGTCTTCAATGGGACATAGGTTTTCAGAGGGGATATATGAATATGCACATACGGAAAGAAGACAAAGTACAAAGCTATTATAAGATTTAAAGTATGCCAGTGCAGATATTTTTAACTGTCTTTAAGTTATGCTGATTTTGTTTATGGCAATTAAAATTCATATTGGTCGATCAATTATTGCCGCAAAGGGGCTTTGAAGCAGGGACACTGAAATATATTTTTCTCAGCCGACTGCTTTATAAAGTGATGTCTGCAGCTGCTCACCACAAATACCTTCAAATATTTCTGAAAGAAAGACAAGACATCTGAAATATTTGGCATTCAGTGGCCATCATAATATGATAATGAAAGTGGATATAAATGTCCAGTGGGGAATTTAAACACAAACAAAAACACTCATATAACTTGACAATGACACTTCATATTCCATCCCTAAATGTGCCTAAGAAAAAATAGTGCAGCAGAAGAAAGCAACATGCAATGCTTGCGACTGAGGTCGAAGGGCTTGGGACTTAGTACTCACAGTTAATTCGGTTCTGTAAGTTGTTGGGATTTTATTGATACTTCATTGAAAGAGTGGAGACTTTCTTCCAAAAAGCACAGTATGAAAGGTCAAAGCGTGAAAAAGTCAGTGAAAGTACAATAGAAAATTCCAGTGTTTTTGAGATTATACATTTTATTTTTTTATTTTGTGATACAATAAAATAAATTCATATGATGATAAAATATTTTTAAAGAGATAATTCAATATGAACATGAATGTTTAAAGTCAACATTTCCCCCTTGTGCTACTGGGAATTTAAGCAAAATTAAAAGGAAAAAATAAAAATATGCAAATTTAAATGTTGATAAAACTAGAAATAAATTCAAGCATTATTGGCAAGACTGCAGAGGTCTGTTGAGTTTCTGCAGGAGTCACATAGTAAGAAATACAGAGAAGCAGAGAAGGAAGGCAGTGCCATCTGATCTCTACAGAATTACTGACAAATACGTGTTATGGAAGGGGGAACAGCACAGTGCACATCCATACATTGTGTGTCGACAACAAAGCGGGTATGGAGAGTGGAGTAAGGGGGCACCTTCAGAGTCGACACATTTTTGCAAATGCAGGTTTAGAATGCAGTCTGTCTCTGAAGAAATTGGAAGAGATCCTTAACACTTCCCCGCTTCTTAGTCCATTGCAAGAACCCCCAACAAATAGCTGGCCCAGAAACCCAGTCCATTCAATAATAAATAATTAAAAGAAGCTAATATCTATATTGTGAGTATTTTATAAATAAGTGAAACAGAAGAGTATGACTTAATAACAGAGAAAAAATCACCAGATACAGGTTGCCATGTAGAAAAAACAACAAGAATTACATATTTTCCACTCATCAAATTTAAAGGAATCAATTTTAAAAAGTGAAATACAATGTAGAAATGCAAGGATGCATGGAAGAGTCGGACGACAACAGATGTGTTTGAACTTAAGCTGGAAGAACTCAAAAAAGTAGTACTAAAAAAGGAAAATTGTCAGAAATAAACTAAATTGAAGCAGTCATAGATGAAAAGGCATTAAGGAAAGCACAACAATAAATATATGAGGTAGAAATTTAAAAAGTAAGCAAAATGTGTTTGGAGATAAACTTCTAAAAAAAATCTGAGAGTAAATTAGATATATAAAACACAAAGTTGATTCAATACAGGTATAATTGGAATGCCACAAATCAAATTCAATAATGATACACAGCAAATATTTATAATTCAGGAACATTATCTAAAATGAAAGATATCTTGAAATTCTACAGAAGAATATCAGTATTTGAGGAAAAATTGATATCCAATTGTAAACATGTGGCTATACATTAAATTACTGAACTTCAACATTATTTTTTAGAAATTCTATGGGCAGCCAGGCTAAATTATGAAGGCACATTTAAAAGGGGGGAAAGTCAGGCTCTGAAAACTTCTTAGTAAACTTTAAGAATAGATGACAAATTGGGTGAGAGTTCTAAGAGAGTTAATAAAAGAAAGTGTGAGCCAAAGATGAATTTAATAGTCCCCAAAAGCAAATGCTATCATTGAATAGTTTCAAATATTCAAGCTTTTCTTTGGGAGAAACTGCTACAGAACAACTTTAGCCAATCCAAACATTTTTGGTAAAACTCTAAGAAAATTTAGTGCCAACAGATCTGCACTATGGAAAATGTAAATGGAAGTTCTTCATACAGAAGAAAAATAACACCAGATGGAATCTTGGAAAAAAAAAAAACACTGCAGAAATAGCAAGTTGGTATGAAAGGATAAAAAATATTTCCCTTGGAAGAAAATGGAGACAACTGTACTTAAACAACAATAAAAAATAAATAAAATAAATAAATTAAATTAAATTAAATACAAATGAAAATTTAAAGCAAAATAATAACAATGTATTATTGTATTGATATCATATTTAGAGCTGAAATGCATGATAAAAATTATATAAAGGTGGGATGAAATAAATGGAGGTACAATGATGTATGGTATGTACATCATGTGTGAAGAAATATGTCATTATTTGAAGGTAGATTATGATGTGATGAAATGCATATCATTGACATGAGAGTGACTGTGAGAAATTTAAATGATGAGAGCTTTTAATAGGAAATATTGAAGATAAAATGGAATATTAAAACATGCCCAATATAAAGCAAAAGAAGAAAAAAGAGATCAATAAAGGAAAATCAAGCAGATAGAAAACAAATAAGCAGAGAGTATATAGAAATCCAATTAGGTTGTTTAGGTTCCTGTTAAAGGTGAGATCATATGGTATTTGTCTTTCACAAACAAGCAAGCAAAATATAACCAATGACACTGAAATTGAGGACAGGCTGACAGTCACCAGACGGGAGAGGGGAGGGAATTTCAGGGGAAAAGGGGAAGGGTTTTGAGCAACAAGTATGAAAGACACATGGACAAAAACTAGGGGGGGTGGAAATGGGAGGAGGTGAGGAGGGCTGGGGCGGTGGGCTGGGATGGGAGTAAAAGGCAGAAAACTGTACAAGAACAACAATTAAAATAAAATTTAAAAAATTATCCAAAAAATAAAAAAATAAAATAAATAAGTAAAATTTTTAAAAACTAAAAAAAGAAATCCAATTATAAAACATTTAACATTAAGTTTAAATGGACTAAAGCACTCCAATTAAAAGAGACTTTTTCAAATTGCATTAAAAAGCTAAACCTTGTTGTCTAAAAGGGCTCCGTTTTAATTTAGCTTTAGAGATGGATTAAAATAAAAAGAAAATTGATGAATTAAAATTAATTATAATAAATTTGGATAGTTATGTTAATAGCAGGAAAAACAGACTCAAAACATAATATTAGTCCTGGCTGGTGGCTCAGTGGATTGAGTGCTGGCCTATGAACCAAAGGGTTTCAGTTCGAGTCCCAGTCAGGGCACATGCCTGAGTTGCCGGCCAGGTGGGGGCACATGAGAGGCAACCACACACTGATGTTTCTCTCCTCTCTTTCTCCCTCCTTTCCCCTCTCTCTAAAAATAAATAAAATATTTTAAAAATAATATTATCATAGATATTGAGGGGGAAAATTTATAATAAGGGGTTACTATTAATCAAGAAGATATAATAGTCCTAAATGCTTATTTACAAATTTAATAGCAGAGTTTCAAAGCACATAAAGGAAAAAATAACAGAACTAAAAACACAACAAACAAGTCACAATTTTAGGCAGAGATTTCAACGCTCCTCGGTAGTTGTTAGAACATAGAGACAATAGGGATATGGAAGACTCAGCACCCCCATCCAGCATGGATTCATGGATATTTGCAGGACTCTCCAATGATGTGTCAAGTGTACCCACCATGTTCACCAAGTAGGCAATAATCAGGGTGGTAAAATAAGTCTCAACTAATTTAAAAGTTTAATATTGCAGAGAACATGTTTTCTGACCACAGTGAAATAAAATTATTAAATATATATCTGGTAAAACCTCAGGTATTTGAAATTAACTGGCACTTCTATATTATTATGCTGCACATCTTAAACTAATGCAGTGCCTTTATGTCAATTATATTTCAATAAAACCTGGGAAGAGTAAGCAATACTTCTATATAAAATACAAAGAAGAAATAGCATGGGGAATTTTAATACATTTTGAACCAAATGAAAATTAAAATTCAACTTATTTAAAATATGGAAGTACTTTGCAACAAGATTTTAACTTAAATGTTTATATTAGAAAAAGAAAGGTCTAAAGTCAAGCATTTAAGTTGCCGTCCTAAGACACTAGAAATCAAAGACAAAATTTTATATAATGTAAGTACACAAGAGAAAGAAAAATTTAAAAAAAATTAAAGACAATAAAAGAGAAAATGAAAAGAACAGAAAAATCAATAAAACCAAAAACTGGGTTTTTGAAACGCATTAGAAAAAACATAAACAGTTACATACCAGTCAAGATAAAAAGAGAGAATACATGCATTACTGATAACAGGAATGATAAAAAACATAGCTATAGACATTACATTGATTATAAAAGCCTGCTATGAACAAACTTATGCCAATACATTAAATGAACAAGTTCACGGCTGATCAACACATCAGCAAAGGGGTGATGCAGCATTGGATGCCTGGGCTTCCATCTCATGCTTTTAAACATTACACTTAGAGTTACCAAGTTTACTGCTTTTTAACATTTGAGATGATTTACAATTCAAAATTGTTGGACACTTAGATATAACTTTTCTAATTCCTTATTTTACTTATGTATCATCACAGACTTTATTTAATTATTTATGTTATCTTTAAACAATAAAACAACAAGGAAATCATACAGGACTCATAACAGTTAATCATTATCGATGTTTAGATCTTTCTGCCAAAATGGAAAAGACATGAACTCAGTGGGATATGAGGACAAGCAAATAAAACAGAAATGACAAAATGTGAGAATTGTCTAATGAGATAAATCCTTTTTTTAATCTGAGAAATCTATCATTAAATCAATGTTTACAACTTTCCAGTCAAAGAGAACACTGAAGACAGTCTGTGTACCCCACAATATTACCAAAACGTAGTAACAAGTTCTTCTTATTACAGAGCCCATTTCAATGGCACTGTTAAAATCACTGATTTTTAGGACACGTAAATGAATGGGTAGCTTGTGCAGATTTAATCATGACCAGAAATTGACTGATTTACTGACCAACTTCCTCCTATGGGTAGAAAAATTGTTTTTGTCTCTCCTATCTGTCCCTCAGTAAGTTAGCTAGAACAAACAAGCACAATTAGAACAAACATAGTAACTGAGAGAGGAAGTGCTAGTGCACAGGGAGAAGTCTAGACAGCTGAATCATCCACCTTCCTTGCACAGCGCAGTGTGCTAATTCAAAATTTACTCTTACTAGTGCTAATGAGCATCTAGTAAGTGTTTTGATAGGTGCCGTGATGTAAATGCTGCATCAAATGAGCTTACAAGCAACATGTTTTACTAATAAATAGCCACACCATATGTTTAGCTATCAGGGGTGTTCTAAGATGCCACGTGTTAGAAGTGAGATTGTTTTCAAGATAGGAACCTGAATGTGTTATGTGGAGATTGTTGTTTAAATGGAGGGTCTAACTGTTACTAAAGTGGGGTTTGGTTGCCCCTTGCCTAGGGGCAAAGGCTGGTGAGAAAAGAAAGAGGCTTTTGTTCAGATACTGAATGATCTGGGAGAAAGGGGGGATTTCCTGTCTCAAGGCTCATCTCTTCCGCAAAACCCAGACAGAACCCAGCCATAATTAGGAAGACCAAAACCAAAGACAGCAGCCAGAATTCCCATTCCATTTTAAAATACCGTTCTTGGGAGCCCAAGGTGGCTACTAAGCAGTCATCCAGGTAGTTTAGCTTTCTACAAGCTGGTGTCCAGCTTCAGGCTTCCTCCTGGAGTCTGCATGGACAGCAAGGTCCTGTGCTCCTGGGTTGGAGAACATGCAAAGGCACTGGCAAATGCTCCACCAGGTCAGCAAGTCAAAGTGACTTGCTCCTGGAGGCCATTATTAGCAGTCACGTGGCCCATGGAGAGGACAGGCCAGTACATAGCCTGCACGCAGGACCTGAGCAGTGAGCCACCAGCAAGAGAGGAATTCCTTTGCTCCTTGGGGTTTATATTAGCTTGGGGTGTGGGACAGACCAGGTGCTTTCTCAGAATGCCCAATTAATTAACTTCCTAAACTTTCATACACTTTGGGTAGGTCCATTTCCTACCCAATCCCTAGTTCCCCCCCGGCTAGACTGGCTGCCTCTTCAGTCCAGCACCTCTCCCTGCTGCCGTTTTAACATCTAGTGCTCAAGTGCTTGCCTTCTCCTGGTCCTACCCCCAATCTGTTACCAGAACAGGGTAGGGGGGCTTTATACCTCTTATCCAATTATCTCACTACCGTCGCACGTGCTCTGGTGTAAGAACTGCCTCCTGCCACCATCTTGCCCATGGGTTGGGAGCATGTGCCCATATGCAACGTGGTCTTGCCTCCAAGAACTGGTGTGACCTGCCATGGCCCATGGTGGTTCGAGATCTCCCTGGTGGCCCCTCCTGTTCGCTACCCTCAGCCCACTCCCAGCAGTCCAGGCAGGCTCTGCTATCAGTATCAACACAAAAGGCAGTTATATCCAGCAAGGAGTCATGGAGATAGAAATAATCAGCAACAAGCTGAGGAATTAATTATATATAGGCATGTGTGTATATTCAAGTATGTGTGTGCAAACACATCTACATTTAAGAAAGCGAACAACCCAGTAGAAAAATAATCCATGACTTTAAATAGTCTATTCACAGAAAAAGAAATACCAGTAATTGACATATTTATAAAAATGCTCAACCTCACTAATAATGAATTGAAAAGAGAAAAGAATGTAAGCTATTAGTTTTGCTTTTTAATTGTTAAAACTTAAAATCCAATGTTGGGAAGGTCATGGAAACCAAACAATTCCACTGTGGAAAAGAGTTTAAAGTTGTACTTTCAGACCCTTGTCTAAAAATGTAGAATCTTGTATTTATCAACATCTTCTATCAGGTATTTGATAAGATATGTGATAATCTGTTAAAATGAACTCTTTCTGAGAGTGAGATTAATGGCAACCATCCAGGAGGAAGAAAGGTTTTCACTTCCTGCATCCTGTGTATTTTACATTGAAAATACAATAGTGCGGTGCCTGCAATAAGATGATTTATAAGAAAAAATATATTTCGTTATTTAGATGACCCAAATATGTTTCTCTTATATATTTAGTCTTTGTTCAAGATTCCAAGTAACAGCTCCCAAAACTCTTGGAATTTCCTAAGTGCGGAGAGTGATAACGCTGCCCTTTGTTATGTCTACAAGGTGGCTTTCAGAAAGTACCTAATGATGGGGCTGGTTGCCAGAGGAGCCAACCTTGTGATTAGAGGGTTGGAACTTTCGGTCCCAACCATTGACCTCCATGGGTGGGACGGGGGAGGAAAGGGCTGAACATTGAGTTCAATTAGCAATGGCCAGTGCTTTACTGAGTCACGCACGCCTTCCTTAAAATGCCAGAAGGATTAGGTTCAGAGAGCTTCTGCTGGTGAAGATGGAGGGAGAGTAGCACCCCTGGAGACAGCCGGAAGCTCCAAGGCCCTTCCTCCACACCTTGCCTTATGCTGCTCTTCGTCTGGCTGTTCCTGGGTTATATCCTTTTATAATAAATTGGTGACTTAGTAAGTAAAATGTCTCTGAGTTCCGTGAGCCACTCTGGCAAATGAAACAAATCCAAGGAGTCACTGAAATCTCTAACAACTGGGACTTGTGACTACATTTTATATCATTTTAGATCACGTGCTAGAAAATCATTCCAAAGGACATAGAACAGTGGGCTCACTCCAAAGTACATGAAGAGCACGTTTACAGAATGTGAAGTCAAGGAGGGAATCAGCCGAATCCCGGATGGATAGCTGGCTAGTTTGTCGGAAACACAGAGGGCAACCTATGCTTTTGACTGCTGTCTGAAGTGGGGGTGACAGCAGTGTTGTACCACTGAAGCCTTAACCTGTGGGAGCTGATGCTGTTTCTGGGTAGACAGTGTGGTACCCAGTTGAATTGCAGGTCACCTAGCTGGTGTCAGAGCATTGCTGGCTGGAAGTGTGGGGACCCCCATCCCTCTCTCTCTCTCTGTCTCTCTCTCTCTCTGTCACACACAAACACACAATACACAAACAAATGACATTGACATTGAGTTCAGAACCCAATCAGTGAGCAAAAATAAAGATAAATGCACTGTGGGAGGAAATATATTCTAAAAATTTTAATTTAAACAATTTTTTCATGATAAAAAGTATGTTTCGCCCTGGCTGGTGTAGCTTAGTGGACTGAGCTCGGGTTGTGAACCAAAGGGTCACTGGTTCAATTTTCAGTCAGGGCACATGCCTGGCTTGTGGGCCAGGTTCCCAGTAGGGGACACATGAGAGGCAAACACACACTGATATTTCTGTCCCTGTCTTTCTCCTTCCCTTCCCCCTCTAAAATAAATAAATAAAATCTCTTTAAAAAGATAATTAAAGTAAGTATATGTTTCTATGTTATAAATTTTAATAACAAAATACTGGGATTTCTTAGAGTAGAATGTAGCTTAGTGTACACATGCATAGAAATACAAAATTATAATTTTAAGTAATTTTAAAACATAGAATGTGAATTACAAGAAACATAGATTTACAATAAAAAGAAAACCATAGCTAAATACGTATTGTTATCCTATCTCATAGCATTGCACATTGTATTATAACATGCTTTCATAATATACAGCGTCTTGGTTCATGTCTCTGAGAAGGTGCTAACTCTCCAGAGTGTGCTACTCGGTAGCTGGTAAGAAGAACACAGGCTCCGGATTCCTTAAGAAGAGGCTTAGAACCTTGGTCCCATCATTCTCCAACTGAGTCACTGTTGGTAATCTGCCTGCAGGGGCTCTGCCCTTGTTATTTCCTCTGAAATACACTAACTCAAATCAAAATCGTGATTCTCTGCCTCACCTGACTCAGATCTCACTGGGATGCCAGCAGGTGAGAGCTGTCAGCCCCAATCCCCTGTTTAACGCACAACACCAGCTTGCCTGTGATTGCCATCAAGCATTCCTTATTCCGCCTGAATTTTCCTCTTAACCCTTACCAAGACCTAGAACATATGTTTATGTTTATTGACTGTCTACCTTGCTAGATTGTGACTCTGTGACCTTAGGGAGTATGCAGGTCTTCATTCACTGACCAAGGTACTCAACATAACAAGCATTCAATGACTATTTGTTGAATAAATGGGGAAAAAACAGTTCTCAGTCTCGTATTTATCATTTATTAAATCAGGAAAATAATAACTACTTCCTGTGGTTGTTCTCAAGTTTACGTATTGATACAATTAAATGTTTAGCACATTGACCGGCATATAATCATCTTTCGAGATGGATTGAAATTTTTATTTCTTATGTTGGTTTTCTACAATTTCCCTGATTTTCCTATTTGAAGAAACTAATTAATAAAAGTGATTTTAATTCTTTCTTAAGACTTACTTTTCCATCTTCTCTATTGTTTGTATGTAATTTTATCTTTTATTTAGGCATTATTGCATTTATTAATCTGCCAAATTTTAATGTAATTATGTAATTTATTTTTATATGTCATGTTTTCCAGTTTTTAATTGCAGTAGATCCTCCTTAGAAAATTATACTAAAAGGTATTTGGGCGGTGGGGTGGATGTAGTGTGAAAGTCTGACAGAAAGCTCTTCACTTACCACTGTTGTAGGAATTACTGGCTGCTGCAACTAATTGGTACAGACTGTTTACATGAACAACACACACATCTCTCTGGCAAAATCTATTCTACATCAAGTGATAGAAAATCATTCCAAAGTGAATAGAAAAGTGGACTCACTCGTTCCAAAGTACATAAAGTGAGGAGTGCTATATCTGATCTTGATATTTTATTGGATATCTTCCATGTTCTCTAAGAATGGCCATTACAGCTAAAGTTATCAAAGTAAAAATATTCATTGTTGTATTCAAATGTTGAGAGGTGGCCAAGGACAGCTGCACCCTTCTGTAATTCATTTTAGTGAAAATCAGATAGTGGCAAAGGAAACTTAAGTGTAATCCTATACCTAGAGCATATTTGGCTTTATATCATTCTGTGTTCTGGTAAACAAACCCTGAGAATCAGTCCACCTTAGAGAGACTTTATAACCTCAGATTGAATCTATCTTTGAAAAGTCGGTTTCCTTTCCTCTTAGTCTCATCTACAAAATGCTGGCAGCTAAATAAAGATCACTTCTTCTCTAAATCCATTCATTTGCAACTTGCTCTTAGAGCTCCATGATTGAAACACTGAGTTCTGCATAACTACCAGCAAATCCTGGTTAAAATTTTGGGAATGTCATTGGGTGACTGATTGGTGTATACAGTCAAGGAAAAGAACTTATAAAGGCAGTGTGTCTATTATTGAAAAATTTAAGTGGCCGTATAAAGTAATAATATTTTTCTCTAAGGAATACTTGAAAATGTATTTCTTATTTTATACTTTCATATTAGAAGGTATGACTAATTAGAATTTTTCTCTCCTTCTGCTAATTCCTAAAGTATTTAAATGCACACATCAATCATATGGAATATTACAGACACTGCTTCTTTATTCTGTTTGACCTAAATTGTTATATTATATCAATAAGTCCTTCTTTATAAGCAGATTTTTATGGGATTGCTACAGCCACTGTGGAAAGCAATATGGAGATACTTCAAAAAATTAAAAATGGATCTGCCTTTTGACCCAGAGATTCCACTTCTGGGAATATAGCTGAAAGAATCCAAAATACTAATTTGAAAGAACATGAACACCACTGTGTTCATGGAAGCATTATTTACGTTCACCCAGACATGGAAGGCAGCCCAAGTGTCCATCAGTAGATGAGTGGATAAAACAACTCTAGGACATTTACATAAAGGAATATTACTCAGCTGTGAAGAAATAAAAAAGAAAGAAAGAAATGTTTACCCTTTGCTTACAGTACTGAATGACCTGGAGAACATCATGCTAATTGAAATAAGCCAGTCAGAGAAAGACTGATACCATATGATCTCACTCATATGTGGAATCTAATGAACAAACTGAACGAAGAAGGAAAATGGGGACAGACTCATAGATGGAGAGCAGATGACAGCTGGAGGTGAGGGTGGGGTAGGGGTGGCGGGATTGAGGAAAAAGGAAAAAGGACTCATGGACACCAGTGTGATGATTGTCAGGGGGGTATAAGGGGACTGAATGGTAATGAAAAAATACAATAAAGATTAAATTAAAAATATATACATTCAAAATCATACATTGAAAAAGTATTTCTTTGAAGCTTATATTGACGCATTTTATAAATTTTATTACAATCTTAAAGATAATCAGATTTCTTAAAGCTTGAGATTAAATGGGATTAAATGTTTTTCTCATTGTTGAGACTCTAATACTCATTTTCAAAAACTGTTTTAAGAAACATTTGCCAGACCATGTTAATTATCGTACAAGCTCTTGGTAAAACTCTATGGCAAAGAGTAGTATAGGAATATATTATAAGTGAAATTCCTTCATTTGCAATGGTTTAAAAAACATTTTTAGCCATGGGATTTTGGTACCCCCGAGCGTGTCTCCCCATTACCATGAGGAAGGAACAACAGCAAACTTTAGCTTATTAGAAAGGACCACCAACTGCCAGACAAAAGACTTTTCAGAGATACTAGAAATTTGATGAACCCAGTTTGAACAAATGCAGAGAAAAAATGTCTTTCTGTTTGGAGGAGAAACGGGCTTTTCAAACTGGGCAAGCCAGTTAACAGAGGTACAAGTGAAGGAGTCCTCCGCTGGTAGCTTCAGGTTCCGAAAGACACAGAGTTCCCTCAAAGGGCATTTTGGCCAGGGGATGATGAGGGGGTTCTGTTCTTATCTCTCAGGCACTTTCCACTGCCTTTTCTATGTGTTCTCTTTTCATTTTCCAACAGGAAATTTCTCAAAGATGTGCTTTTGTAGCAAAGAATGTAGACAGGTCTCTTCGGATTGCTGTGAAAACTAAAGTTCAGGAGATCCTTACAGACCTCTTAGACTCTTGATACTTTGCCGTGTGCATTTCGTTTCCCTTCACATCTTAAAGAAAAAATACTCTGGCTTTCCCTCTCATTAAAGAGGATTATCCATATTTTTCCTTCAAATCTTGATTCTCACTAAAGGTATATGCATGAGAAGAGAAATTAATTTAGGGAGAAAACATGGTGGTCTTCTAAGGTCGTAGACAGGGGCCATCTGTGTGAACAGCCTCAAGCCAATTTCAGCCTCTCTTCTTCTACATTCTGCATGAATGGTAGTCTGACTACACAGGGTGATTTTTCCATGGTAAGCTGGAGTCAACCACACTTCCTCCCTGGCTAAAAGTCACACGTGAAGATCAAAAAATACTAGAACCCACCGTTTTTATCGCTTCGCCTGTCTTGTATTCCTGTCCACTTCCCCAACCACCAAACAGGCAACCTTCTACCACATACCTCTTTCCCTTGTTTTATATTAATGTGACACTTCCTTATGGTCTGTGTTTCCTGAGCATTTCATGGGATGAGGGTGAGGATTAATCATTACTACATAGCAAAAGGCTTTGTATGCCGGTTTTTCTTTTTCTTTTTCTCTTTTTTTTTTGGTCTCCTATGTATTCAGTTATTTGTGTGATTGGAAGAAAAATCTTCCACAATACGTGACTTTTTAATAGCCATCATAATCAAACCTTTCCAAAACCTCAGTGCATATAGGCAAGATCTGTAACTTAAAAGGTTCTAACAGATGTTCAGATGTTCTTACTTTTTCACAATACAATATATTTTACAATTTTATTTTATATGCCCTAACTGGGTTTTCCATCTGGGTGAGAGTGTAATCAACATGTTCAAAGGTTGAGTTAACAGGATTATTTATGAGTCTAATTTATTTTGTCTTCCTTTGATAATATTCTTGTTTCTTCCCACACATCTTTTCCTTTTCACATTTATGAACAGCCCTATCTTTTACAGTCTCTAAGAGCTCTAGTTATTTACTGGCTATTTAAGAATATGTTTTAATTAAGTAGTATAGATATATTATCTCTTGATTAAAGTCACCTTAGGAGAAAATTTTCTGAGCATATAATTTGGAAAGAAAATAAGGATTTATTTTTCTTTATTGGATTACATAAGATTGTATTTTTCTATATGAAATCAACATAATGCAGTACTTGTCTGCTAGTGTTCGTTCAATCATGTCTTACAATCAGAGCCACAGTGATTATTTGATCCAAACAGTTTTCTCATACCCCAAATCAGGACTATCAGGGACTTTCCCAGCATTATTTTGATCTACATTAAAAGAATTGTTACTCTTTTCTCTTTTCTGGAAAAAAATTCCATGTGATTCTGGGCTTACAGACACCTATAACTTCTGTCATTAGGAATACATTCCAGAAGGTGAGGCAGAAGAATCTTCTGAGTTGAATTTATGGACATCCTTGCCCCTTGTAATTATTTGAAATAAATTTCACTTCATGCCCAAGCAAATTGAATTGGTCTTTTGTCCCCTTTAACCAAAGAATTCAATAGAATATAATTTTAAAAACTAAATCAAGACAAGGAAATTAGATGTTTTTCATCTTTAGAAAGATACATTCAGGATTTTCTATTCTTATTTGTTCCTAAAGAAACAAAATAGTAATTTATACAAGCACATTCTACAACACAGTTATTAGTAGTCCCTAAAACTATCCAGGCCATTAAAAAAAGGAAAGTTGAGAAACTCTCATAGCTAACTAGAGCCTAAGGAAATGTGATGACTAAATGTAATGTGGAACCCCGGGTCAGATCCTGCGAGAGAAAAGGGATATTAGGTTAAAACTTAGGAATTGTGAATAATCTAAGGAATTTAGTCAGTAAGAATGTACCAATATTGTCCCATTAATATTGACAACTATAACATATTAATGAATAATATTAATAATAGGGCCAACAGGGCATGGGATATATGAGAACTCTGTATTTTTTCTCATTTTTTCTATGAACCTAAAACTATACTAAATTCTTTTAAAATTTATTTTAAGTCATTACTAACATGTGAACTGTATTATAAAAAGGCATTGCCATCAAAGAGCCCAGAGAAAACCCATAAGGAAGAGTCCAGGTCAGAGTAATATCTACGTAATATTGATTCTGGCATTGAGTGTTTCTCTCCTGTTTTGTGGCTTCTCCTTGATTTTACTATTGCTGGTCCTTACATTGTTCTACCTGACTTGGCTTCATCTTTATTATTGTCACTGGTTGCATCAGCATCCATTCATGACTCTTAGCCCAAAATGGTTTATGAATGAGTAGTTTTCACCATCTCTCTTACCCAATGTCACCATTAAATCTATCTGGTCTCCTAACACAAATGGTGATTTCAGGAGTCAACATTCCTGGGTTTCCTGGATGTCAAAAATATCTGGGATTTCAAAATATAAAGACTATGTTGATACTAGTTACATAAATTTGTTGTGTTACAGTGGTTGGGTGATTGCAAGACAAGTAGTATTACATGAATATAATAAAATCACACTGTTTCCTTTCATTGGTCTGCATCTACTTTTTAAAATGTATCTTTAGTGTTTTACACTTAATTTGTGATTTCATTAAAGAAACATTTTTGTGAGTGCCTATATGTGTACATATGTGTTGTATAAATGCATATATATAAAATATAAATATGTCTATTATAAATGAATTAAAGTAGAATATCTTTGCCATATTTTAAAGGATGTGCTTTATTTCTTTTCTTTAAATGCTCACCCAAAGACATGTTTATTGATTTTAGCGAGAGGAAAAATGAGGGAGAAAAAGAGGAAAATTGATTGGTTGCCTCTTGTACACTTCCCTACTGGGGGCCAAACCTGCAACCTAGGCGTTTCCTTATCAGGAATCAAACCCGTAACCTTTAGGTTTACTGGAGGACACCCAACCAAGTGAACCACACCAGCCATGCCAAGTGTACTTTCTTTTTCATGATAACTTTTACCATAATATTGAAGTAATTCTCTATGAAACATGTCCATGGGGAATTCGAGCTTGTGATGCAATGATTTGAAATCTTAGAGTGCTGGAAAAAAATGCAATTCAAAAATTATTTTACAAATACCCCAGAATTTAAATTAGCTCAGAATTTGGTTAGCTGTTATGTATTAGATATTAACTCTCCCTAATGTAAATTATGGAGGCCCACTAAAAGTAATAAAAGGCATGAATATGTGACAGCTTCTTAAGTGAAGTTCTACAGATTTTTTTAAAAAATTAGCTATTAAGTGGTATAACTTCATTCCCTAAAATAATCCATTATGGTATTTGCTGAAAATTACATTTAATTTAATTTTTGTACATGAATAGTTTACATGTATAAAATGATCAAGAAACTAATAAGATGATTCTCAACCAGAATTTGAACATCTGTTTTTTTTAGGGGGGTAATACTAATAATTAATTTTAATTAATACACTTTATTTGAGCTGCTTTAGGTTTATAAAAAATTGAGCAAGAAGTATGGAGAGCTCCCATATATCCCCCATCTGCTTCATACACACACTTTCTCTATTACAGCATTAACACCTTGCTTTAGTTTGGATATTTATTATAATTGAATCAATATTATTAACTAAATTCCATAGTTTACATTTATGGATCACTGTTTGTTTTATACATTCTATAAGTTTTGACAAATGTATGATAATATGCATGTACCATTACAGTAGCATACAAAATAGTTTGACTACCTTAAAAATTTTCCAGGTTCTGCTTACTCACCCCTCTCTTTCTTTCTCCCCCTGAACAACGGACAACCACTGATCTTCTTATCTCCATAGTTTTGCCTTTTTCAGAATGTTATCCAGTTGGAATCAGCCAGTGTAGCCTTTTCAGATTGATTTTTTTCACTTAACACTATTCATTTAAGAGTCTTCTATATCTTTGTTTGATTTGATAGCTCATTTCATTATATCATTGAATAATATTCTATTGCTCGGAAGTATCACAGTTTGGTATTTCAATTTACTGCATGTCAGATGACTGGATTTAGTCCCATGGGTCACAGGATTGTTCAGTTTATATAGTTCATTTTCTTATGTGGTCTAGTTCACTGATGTGTTCTTTGGCAGTGTCAAATCTGATTTTAAGCCCATCTAGCCAACAGCTTACTTAAAATAATTTAATTTTCAGCTCTTGAATTTAAATTTGCCCTTTTTAAGAGTTTCCATTTCTTTTCTCAATATTTTTATGATTTCATGTTAATTCTTGAACATGTTTATAAGGTTGTACTTACGTTTTATCTGATTCTTCATTCTCTGTCATTTTCATGCCTATTTCTATTTATGTATTATTTCCTAATTATGGTCTCACTTTACTGCTTTTTTATTTTCATTTTCATTTTTTATTGAATTTATTGGGGTGACATTGGTTTGCGAACCATGCAGGTTTCAAGTATACAACTCAATAAAACACATCTGCACACTATATAGCGTACCCACTGCCTTTTTAAATGTCTGGTAAACATTGCGAATGCTTTCATTTGAATGTTTAGATTTCCTATTGTCTTGTAAATATTATTAAATATGTTTGATAGACAGTAAAAATACTTTTCTAAGTTATTGTTACTTTAGAACTATTTTATCCCCACTACTAAAATGTAATTATTCTGGTGTCCTTCATGAGTATCTGATGCGGACCCCAGCTGGCAGGGTCCATGTGTTGTGGCTGCAACAAAGAAATTCACACGGACTGCAGAAGTCCTGTGGAGAAAAAGCAACAGTATGGCCACTCTCTAAGTGACAGAGAGGGCCCTGAACCCTGCCTGGACAAGCTTTTATTGCTTTTCTAGGTACATTACATGGAGGATGGTCCTCATTTATTATGCACGGGTTCACTATAGGTGATTACCTTTTACAGATAACAAAGGAAAGAATGTTGCTAATTACTTCAAAGAGAAGGATGTTACAGACCAAGGGGAAAAGTGGTTGAACTGGTTACACTCCATACTTGGGAGGTTTAGCATAGACTTTAGGAAGTTAAAGATATGCAGTAAACATTTGCTGCCTCAATCCAGGGTGAGGGAGTTTTAGCAAAAGCAAGCTTCATAGCAGCCTAGGTACAATGCAGGCCTGATTCCCCATGGGAGAACTACCCATGGGTGTGGCTCCTGTGTGCTGGGACCTCGCTCCCCACTGGCCTTTCCCAGTGGGGACTGGGCTACATTTTCCATACCATGCGGATAGATTCCCTACAAGTATCCTTAGTGTTCCTCAGGTCTCTCTACTCTGGTCAGAAATGAAATCTTTTCTAGTAGCTTCTGAGTTTGGGGGTTGCTCAGCTTACTAGTCCTTGCAATTGTTCTTTGCCTAAGCAGATTTATAAAGTTTTATGTTCCCCTTAAATGATGTTCCAATAGTGTAACAAAACAGGGACTATTTTTTGTTTTGTGAAAACCTCAGATTGTCATTCTTCTTTTAGGTGTATAGCTTCATCCGCTCCACATGCATACCATCATATGACAGGCTTTCCTTCACTTTTTATTTTAATTTCACCTCACATCCATACCATCATATGACAGGCTTTCCTTCACTTTTTATCTTAATTTTTGGTGTAATTTTTCTATGATTCAATTTGTCAATTTGAGGGTGTTGTGTTTTTTTGTGGATCATACTTTCAGTACAAGTTTATGAGCTCTTTGTGTAGCCCCAAATTCTGAAGACGTTCTCCCACTCTTGTTTTTGTTTTGTTTTGTTTTGTTTTGTTTTCTAAAAGTTTCAGAGTTTGACAGATTGGTGCAACCACTGTGGAATACAGTATGGTATTTCCTCAGAAAACTAAAAATGGAACTGCCTTTTGACCCAGCAATTCTGCTGCTGGATATAACCCAACAATCCCCAAACACCAATCCAAAAGAACCTATGCACTCCAATGCTCATAGCAGCACAATTTACAATAGTGCAGTGCTAGATGCAACCTAAGTGCCCATGAGCAAATGAGTGGATATAAAACCATGGTGCATTTACACAATGGAATACTACCCAGCAGAAAGAAAGAAGGAGCTCCTACCCTTTGCAACAGCATGGATGGATCTGGAGAGCATGATGCTAAGTGAAATAAGCCAGGCAGTGAAAGACAAATACCAAATGATCTCACCTATAAGTGGAACCTAATCAACAAAAACAAACAAACAAGCAAAATATAACCAGAAACATTGAAATAAAGAACAAACTGACAGCAACCAGAGGCAAGTGGGGAGGGGATGGGGAAAAGGGGAAGGGTTGTGAAGGAACATGTATAACAGACACATGGAGAGTACTTCTAACAACATTTGATGAAAATATCATGGATTAAGATTAAGAGTAGGGGGTACACCACAGTGAGGTGGTGTCTGTGTTACTTCTCCAGCCAACGGTGAGCTCAGATTTCCATGCAGTTAATCGTGTACATTATTGCCACGTGCAGACTCATCTCCATGGCCACTTCCTCATCTTCACACTCCAGATTGTCTACTCTAACTCTTCTTGGACTCAGACAAAGGGAGAGTTGAGAAGGGGAAGATTTTTAATGGTTAAAAAAATAAGCTGTAAAAATTGCTTGTAAGGGAAATATAGCTTACATTTTTGTGTTTAATTACAGGATTAAGATGTGTAAAGTCAATGAATTCAAAGGAACATATTCCACATGGCATTTAGTCAGACTTTGAAAGAAATAGACACAACAGGGAAATAGCTGTAGAATTTTAGATTTTTTTTTTGTTTTATTTTATTTTGTTTTTCATTTTCCTTACAAAAGCAAGATCTAATTGAGTGCACAGTTGGAGGTAACCAAGGAGAGCAGGTCTGGCAAAAACTAAAATGATAGTCACCAAATCCAATTGTCTCAGTGACAACAAAGCCCCAGCAAAGTCTCATTATAGATAAATACATATGAAAATGAAGCAAAGGATTACTTGAAACAGAGGGAATTTTCATAGATCCATCTTGATGGAAGATCCTGGTAAATGTTTGAGAGTTCTCTGAATAGGACACAGAAGGAGACCTCACACAAAAGCTTGTGGGTGGTCAATTGGAAGTGTTTACTGATCCTGTGTGCTAGGTGAATCTGCTCCTGCTCTCTGCTGATCCTGTCTCTTGCTGGCACAACTGTGTCCTGTATATACAGGTAATCCAAGGGTTGGTGATTTTTGCATCACATTCCTTTTCTTCCTGGTCAACAAGACAGCAGGGTGTGAAGGAGTTGGGTGTGGCTAGAGTGGATAGGGTAGGGGCAGAAATAGATTATTGTTTTGCTCTTAAATGTAGATGTTCCTTACCTGTTCTTAAGTTCTTATTCCAAAATCAAGCTTTCTCCAGAAGACTGGGAAAAAAAGTTGATCAAATCCTTAAGGATCCAACTCACTTCTATCCATTATGTTGGCTTTTTTGTCATTTTGATACTAGGAATACTACCTAAATACATTCTTGGTAAATTTTTAAAGTAATCTTTCTGTTTTATTCACAGTCAACTTGTTAGGCTTGCCGAGTTAGTATCTGTTTTTAATTCCTGGCCTGAAATCCCAGAAGGAACAATCAACTTGAAATCAAAGATACAGAGACTGTGGTTAAAATCTGACATCATGTTCAACAACAATAAATCTATACAGGCTTTACTCAACTTAGTTAACTATTTGTCTGCCAAAATAGAATTTTCAATGAATTGATAATGACTATTCACAAAATTGTGGATATGCTGAATGATAAAGATTCAGTTATTCTTTCTATCAGTCTCCCAGAACATTCATTAGTCTCAAACCAAAATGTCAGTCTTTCTTTCAAAGCTTCATAGATCAGCATTTTAAGTTTAAGTTTTTATCAAAAATATGCATTTCATCTGATACAGAATTATTAAATAAGTCATTTCCTTACCCATTAAATATATAGCAATCTACCTAATTATGACTACTACAATTTTTCTTCCTACTTCAGAATGCATTTAAGCCTCTTTCATATCAAGAAGTGTCATCACACATCTTGATACTGTAAAAATTGGTAAGTTGTACATCTTTTGCAACATTAGTTACCAGCCATAATTTTTTTATCCTCACCCAAGAACCTTCTTTTCATTATTGCTATTTTTGAGAGAGAGAAACATTGATGTGAGAGGGAAACATTGATTGGTTGCCTTCCTGCATGAGCCTCAACCGGAGATCAAAACCGCAACCTGGGCATATGCCCTGACCAAGAATTGAACCTGTGGCTTTTCCATCTATGGGAACATGCTCCAACCAACTGAGCCACATGGGCAAGAGCCATAATTTTTGTTGTGAGATCAATATACTTACTTGTCATTTTTAAATGACCTTTTGAACTTTGATTGAAATTTTAGGTCAAACAACTTATTTAAAAATTGGGATTTTGTATCCACTCTTTGTACACATTTTCATTTACACAGAAATATGCTGTACTTTAAATCATTATCACTGTGATTTTAGAGGCAAAGAGCTTTTTCCATCCCTTTTACATATTCCTATAATTCACCATATGTTTAATGGTTGAAGTTGCAAATCATATTTATCTGCAATGATATGTAACCTTTGATCATCTTCAAAATTTTAGAATACTTTCACTCTTTCCTTCTAAACTAAACTTTTAAACTTATGACTTGTCTGTGCACTAGACAGCTTTCCCATCATAAATATTCCTGAACCGACTGCGGAGTTATGAATATAATCTGGTCAAAAGAGTAAAATGACTGAACTAGACCATAAATATGACTACTGGGTGAATAAATTGATCAACCCAATTGATGATGAAAACAGTTGCTTCCTAATGTATGAAAGATGCAGAATTTAACAAAATTATGTTAATGAGCAGTACTGACTTGAAGTTACCCAATGACTTAATTCACTGCTGGAAGGAACATGTTACGTCTCTTCACATGTCTATACATGATAAAGAACTTCCACTCTGGACCACAGGAGAAACCAACCCCCCCCCCAAAAAAAAGAAAGAACTCTCCTATCCTTAATTAGCCCCATAGTTTCTCCTCCATATGGGATATGGGAGAAGTGACATCTGATCAGATTTGGGAGAAAGCTTTGAGCATATATTCAAGGTGAACCGCCTGCAGCACTTCTCTTAGATGTGGTAAGAAAGCTCAGTCTCCCTACAGAAGCTTTGAGGTTGTCCAGTTTGCTGCTCATTGGGTGGACACATTTGTCTAAGTCAGAGGTGAAATACTAGCAACTCCAATTGCATATGGGCTTAAACATATATTTTTTTCTCCAGTCAGCTTTATCAAAATAAAATAGAAATTTTATTTCTATATTCCTCTTCTGTCTCATTTCTCAACTAGCCCCAGAGCAATGTATGTGTGATCCAGTTTTTAACGTATTGCCTAAACAGAAATTTTTTTTAAGAATTGTTGTCATCTTTGGCTTAGGAAGTTTCCATCTCTACACAGCCTGTCTTTCTTGATTGTTTTTGGAACCAATGAGAAATACATAAAATAAATACATAGGCATCATAGGCACAGATTGTTAAGTTACAAATTGTGTAACTTGTAAAATATCAATATTATCCAAATTGTCACTTATATTCAAACTGTAGTCCTGGCCCTGGGCATGTAATCATTTCTATACGAATTCCTTGGTTGAAATTGTATAGAATCAAGAAATTATATCCTTCTTTCCAAAGTGAAAAAACCTTCGAGAAATAGACCCAGAAGTGAAGTCATATGGAAATCAAAATGTCAGCCCCATTCATCTGATAGCACATCAGAGAATGTAACCTTACATCTGCAGATATATGGGCTCACTAACACTTTACCTGTGAACTACATGAAATCGTTTGCCATTAGACACAGAGACTAGCATTTTCCATGGAATTTCTACTGGCTCTGAAATAGGAAGGCTTGGGTAGAACATGCACAGGTACTTCTTCCAAATTAGGTTAAATCACTGTTCAGATAAGGCAATTTTTCTCTCCTACGTGAAGAGGATGTGAGGGCTGGGGTGAGAAGCCAGGAGTGTTTTTGCAGTAAATGCCCTGCATATTTCCAGAAGGCTGGAGTGACGGAGGTTATTCACCAATTTCTCAATAATCTATTGTTTTATCCTTGATGCCAGTGCTTTGAAACTGTTAGTCACTCGGCCTAATCCCGAGCTCTCGGCCAGACCCTGGCTTGCCTTCCCATCCTCCAGCACCTCTGTCTCACCACCTGACTGCAGGTCTCTGTTCTCTCTGTGGTGGCTCTGATCACTTTGCTCTGATCGAGGTTTCATTTTATTGATTTTTTGACTATGGAGACGCATTGAATCTTCCGCTCCACATTGCATTTTGTTTGCTAAAGGTGGCTTCTAGGTGCCTTGACTTGTAAAATTTGACTCTGTCATTTTTATTAATTTTCCTCCACCATTTTTTGAATTTTGGTCTGCCATTTTGCAACTCAAGCCATAATATGAATTGTCTGTGTGTTCGTTCATATGGGTGTGAGTGTGCAAGGGCATGTGCGTATGTTTTCTGATTATGTACTTTGTTCAAGCCCTTATTCTTGTTTTCTTGAAATACTCTATTTTCTCTATTCTACCTGTTACAATTCTGCTATTTCTTCACATCCCAGGTAAAGAGGTATCAGAGCAGTAGAAGTTTTACTTGGATTTTTGGAGTTATAGGAAATCCTATTTTTAATGTTTCCTTCATGGCTTTCAAAGATGTACAATCTTAAACAAGTCACATATCTTCAACTTTAGAAACTTTATTAAAAAAGAGTTCTCACAAAAAGTCATAATTATTAATTAAATTCCTGTAGAAAATTCTTAGGAAACTGTCTTGGTTCAAGGCCAAAGGTGCCCTAAAACATGTTAGATTTTTATAATTTACCATGAGTTCATAATATTTAAATTCCTTTCTCTCCCAGAAAAATAGACTACAAAGGTCCAGTTTTTCTGGATTAATGGTATGTTTTACCTACATTTCATCATTTTTGTGTTGTGGCATTTCATTTTCTTTCATTTAATTTATTCATTTATTTACTTAATTTTTGGCTTGGTTACTTCTTTTATTATTTAACATTTTATACAATCATGACTTATTTTCCTACAATCTCATTTCCTCCATCATTAGTATAAAATCTTTATAGTTAATTAATTACAAGACCAACAGTATAATAAGCTCAGTGGTTTCCACATTATAGAAATTTATTAGATTATTTTAATAAATGAATGTTCAGCAATAAATAAAGATGTAGAAACTGAATGAATTAGGTTAATGTATTCTGCCAAATTTTCCAGGATAATTTAAGAAACTGTTTTTTTACATAGTTATTGGGCCCTAGTATGAACACGAATGCATGGCGATAGCAGGAAATGTTGTAATTACCTCCTTTTCTCTATTCTTTGAGTACAGATTACACTTCATATAAGAAAATAATTATGATAAGGTGAATTAAACAACTTAAAAATTATAAAACATTATGTAGTCTCTAAGCTGTCAGAAGACAATACCAGAAGATTACTGAGAAGTTCAAGGTTAGGATGAAACATACAAATCTTCTTACAAGAAAGATTTCAAATCATGGAAATCCTATTGTAACATTTGAAATATGATTAATCTATTACATAGGGTTGTAAGATTATATGGGTAAATATCTATGAGATTTAAAATTTCTATTTAAAAATCATATCCTCACAAGATATAAAATTGAAAGTATTAATTTAAAATAGACAATGAATAATTTCCTTATTCTCTTTGTTTCATGTAAATATAGGTCCTAAGTGAAGTACCATTACACACAACATAATTTGGTACCAAGAAAGGTATGTTGGTAATCTTTCATTTATCAATAAAGTAAAAAAATTAAGGAGTAAAAATAAAGAGTAAACAATTTGTATAATAGTAATAATTGTAACATGTATTGAGTCTATGATGCAGGCTCTCTTCTGGACACTTCATAGACCTCAACCCATTAATCCTCACAAAGATCCCCTGGCCTTGCTATTTCCATTGACAAAAGAAAGAGCAGAGGGTAGAGGAACATGAGGGGACATTTAACATGGCCTTGAGACAAAGAAATTAGAATGTATAGTGCCTGGGTTTAAGCAGCTCAGAGTATAATGGATGGAAAAAGAAACCTGTGATTCCAGTTCAGAGGGATAAATCTCATTCAGCTCTATCCCAGATGCTCTCTCAGCCCAGAGGACACAGCAAAAAGGCATGGCCAGCACCCACACATCTGCTGAAGGGGGTTAAACACAAGATGTTGGAAACCCGGTAAATTGACCCTTTGGTTGCCCTGAGTTCTAACATTATGGTACCATCCCAACATCCTGTATATTCACTTCCATTTTGGGTTTTATTGCTGAGCCATTTTTTCCTCACACACAAAACATGGTTTTTCTTTTCCTTCTTCACTTTCATGTAATCAGCACTGACAGGAATTTTTTAATCACTTGGAGTTAAGACTTACAAAATTCGCTGTCTATAAATCAAAATGAATTCAACATGTATTTGTCTTGAAAGAATCTCATGAAAAATTCCAATTAACTTGGAATTTAAATCCCTGCCTCCAGAAAACCAAACACTGTAATGTTTTATCTTTGGCATTTCTTATCTTCTCTCTGTACTTTTTCTCCAGGGGGAATGAGAGAAGATGAGGAAAAGAGATTGGTTTTGTCAGTCCCGGAAATACAAATGTACCTACAAGTTGATATGACTTTATGAACTACTTGTCTCTATGTGGTTTCTTACTTTTATGTCCACAGAGGAAGACAGAAACAGGTTCACAATTTAGGTTGATAGATAAGCACGTTTACCATTAGCATTTTTAAATGAACTAAATAAAATGCTTTTACACTTCTAGTCATCTCGTTTCACCTATTTTCTCTTAGCCTTTATCAGCTCAGCAGAGATTGAGTAACTGTGAACTTCAAATCTACAAGCAACGCCAAGCTGTCACCAGCGCTTCAAAACCCAGCTGAAGATGGCACTTTGATGAATTTCTTTCCCTGCTGTCTTTGCTCCAGGCAAGAGGTTTTCCCACCTGTTTGAGAAGAAAATTAAGTGAAGCTATTAATTTCAAAGCCAAAAGCTTTCTAAATGCATTTATAT
This sequence comes from Anoura caudifer, assembly GCA_004027475.1. Lineage (NCBI taxonomy): Eukaryota > Metazoa > Chordata > Mammalia > Chiroptera > Phyllostomidae > Anoura > Anoura caudifer. Next base: position 135,301 of record PVKU01000709.1, read on the forward strand.
TATATTTCGAAGAGTGCCAAATACCTTCTAAAAACACTTTTTCTTTCATTTTTATTTTGTTTTGTTAGTTTATGTATGTTTTCCCTAAAGTAATGCCTGATGATTAAAAAGATTTAAGGACATAAGTACAAGGTTTTATGAAAGTGCTTAAGAATCTCTCCTAAATAAAATTACCATTATCTCTAATTTCTAAGTGAGGTTAGTATTTGATGTAAATAGCACAATAAAAACTTTACAGGGAATTTTTCTCTTTGCTGTAAACATGCATAAATGCAAAAAAAAAGCATTGAAAACAAACTCATGTTTAAATTACTTCAGTAGACAAATTAAAAATTCTCTTTATCCATAATGCACAGTGCAATAAATACAAGAAAAATTATTTTACCCTTTTAAGTGAACTAAAGCAATAAGACATGTAAAATTCTCCCATAGTTAATAAATAGCTTCATAGATAATGTGTTTTAATGGAACTGGGGGTATGGAGACAAATTAATAGTTTATTATGAGGCTTGTCCATGCAAAATATATACCACTTTGAGTGACATTAAATAAAAGTGTTGTGATTATACAAATATAAATGGTTCTTTTCACATATAAGTAAAATTTCTGTCCAGAGCTATTACTTTATTGCATTTTTCTATGTGTTTTGTCTTCTCACTCTTTATTTTAAGCCTATCTTCTGTAGCTGGTCTGGTTTTTCTGCCTAGACTCCCTCCCTTCTATTGGAAAATCTGCTGCTCTGTTCTGAGGAGCTGTTTCTCCCCCATTACCCATTTTACTTATGGTCTTGTAAGGCACATTTATCTCCAGGCATAACTCTGACCTTTTCTGGAAAGATTGATTGGCCTAACAGTAATTATGCAAACCAAGCCAGTCTATCAGCCTCCTTTCCTGGAATTTTTGACATGCAGAAACCTATTTTCTCAGAAGGTGAAGTTGGAAATGGGCAAACTCCCAGTTTCCGAAAACTAGCATTCTGACACTGAAGAAAGCCTGCTTGATGCTGTAGTAGTCCTAGCAGTGAGGGTCCTTACAGAAAGGGGACAGTTCTCCTGAGACCTAAACATACTGCATGTGCTGTGAGTGTGTGTTTTGTGATGTCAAATAAACCCTATAAATCAGAATATGTGAAGAAGGGACCTACTAGTTTGTTGTGCCTTCTGAATGCTTTATCTACAAGGCCTACTATAGCAGAGGCAGCTGGTGAGTGACTTCTCAGATTTCCTGGGCTAAGCAGGTTAATGACCTTACCAACCAGTCAAGTGTCCTGAGATCTCATCCAAATCCTATGGCCAGTATTTCTTCAGGGAGAAGAGATTTCGTACAAAGCTTCATTTCTGCATGTTGTTCTTAAAGCTAGGTGAATCATTTGTTTACCTATGCAAATATCTCTATGAAACTGATCAACTTGCATACAAAATAACAACTTTCTCTTACAGAGAATAAAGCCAATATCAAAAAGAGACAAAGATGAGCATGGAAAGAGTCATGACCAAGCTCATGTCGCTATTTACAAGGCCTACGGGTGCTGGAGTTGTTTCGTCCCCATCTTTCCTACACCTGAATGCCCTAGTTTTTCCTTTCATGAATAGCACCAGCAACTTCCCAGTTAATTCCTTTTTATTCTGCTTTGAGTTGTGAATCTTTAAAAATCAAAAGAGTCCTGATTGATAGAGAAATTACCAGCAGAACTGGGACACTGCAAGTGACAGAGTCTAGAATGTGAAAATGGGATGTAAAGTAAGTTTCTGAGGCGGCAGACGTTCAGGGTTGGTAAAGGGGATAAATGGGGAACACTCATATATGTGTCATCATTTGTGCCACTGTTGTTCAACATGAAAGTGCAGTACTACCCAATATCTTACCTTGACTTCAGTTAAACATAAATTCAAAATATATACACATTTGTTCTTTTTTGTTACATAGCAGATGATGTACTCTTTTTTTGAAATTCATAGCAATAACAGCATGAAGAAAATGCATCTTCTAGAGTCTTGATGAACAATAGCTTCCAAGTCTTGAAAGATTTCCAGATGCATTTCAAGGAAGTTAGTTTCTCAGCATTGCTGGTGAAGATTGTTTTGAATGACTTTAACTACTATCAATGTAATACTCAGTTTATGATAATAAACAACTCATATAGTACATGGAAGGACTGCATTCCTAGTTTGATTCTCTGTTCTCACCATCGTGAAGTTCTTAATATTTTTTGAACAAGGGGCCTCTTCGTTTTACAACTTTCATCTTATACTAGGCCCCCAAAATTGTGTAGCTGGAACTTTTAAAGAGAGGGGGAAGTGGACCTCAGGACCATCTGCAAAGCTGATGAATTCCTTAACAAAATCATTTTTATAATCTCATTAGACAAAAATAAATGTGACATTAAATTAAACACATAAAACAAAATGTAACTATATAACATGCAACATCAAATACTTAATATTGATGATTGTAATAAATATTTTATATAGACCAACAGAAAAGAAAAAGAAAGTATCCATTCAAATTAGAAATTTTACTGACTTTAAAGCTAATAAATTGTTCTATCAAAAGAGTTTCTAATCACATACTATTTTCAGTGAAAGATCAATATTAATAGAAAACTACTTCAAACATAACTTTCATCAAGCAGTGCATAGAATACAGAAAGAATTCCAAAAATCTTATAAGAGAGCTTATTATTTTATAAATAAGAGATCAAGCGAGTTAATTGATCTGTTCAACAGTATAATTCATGAATGCTTCAAATTTAATTGTGTACTGATTTAATAATTCTTGGCATTACATTTTAAAAAGCATTTATATATACACATATACTTTCAGAATGTAGACATGTGCATATATGTGTTTGTACATATATGTACTTATTTGAAAACAGAACATAAAACACAAAATGAGTATCTTTGAAAAGTGCCAGGGGGGCACCAGAATTGACAATTAGGCTGCAGAACTAGAATAATAAAAAGAAAAGAGCCCTGGCCAGCTTGTCTGGGCCTACAGCCGTAAGAATGGCCCAGCCAGGGTGGCACTGCACCGCTGAGCACCACTGTTGGAAACACAGAGTGCTCGGATGACGGTAACAAATTAAAAACAAAATTGTGCTTCTTTGCGTCACTTAAATTAAACCTCCCAGGTAGGATCATCCCAGTGGTGGAGCTCTGGAAAGTGACCGTGCTGTAACGTTCTCCTGCCTTCATTCGTGGAAAGCAGATGCCTGTCATTTGTAGATTCCTCATGGGAAGTGAGGACCGATTTCCATGAAAATTCCAACAATGATGTGATCCCTAAATATAGAAAGTAGGTACCGTATATGTTTAAATTAAATGTACCTCAAGAATATGAGAATAGCCTTTGACAATTGCACCCACGTATACCCACTTCTCATATCTCCTCTTCTCAAAAAAAAAAAAAAAAAAAAAAAACCCTGCTTGTCATAACTACGCTACCCCTTATATAACCAAAAACAGTTTCACTTGGAAGACACAAGCCAAATCTCATCAGTGACTGAATTCTCTTCCAAATCTAAAATCTTGATTTATTGATCTTTTTCCTTGGATTCATGAAATCCTGTCTCTGCATTGTCATCTCTGAGCCGAATTACAAAAGTTTACTACTTTATACGTTTATAGTATGTACAACTGTAGCTAGTCCAAGGGCTGTAGACAGTATCTATGCATTTGTTCCTACACGATCTGCTTCATGAACCTTTTAATTCTTGTACGAAACACAGCTACTTGACTTTGGCTACTTACTGCTGTGTTGTTACTTTGCTTGAATCCCAATTACACTTCCAAAGATTCTAATCACTTGCACACAAGTCCTTTCAGCACATGATTGCACCAACTCCATTCTGCACCAGCAATTCTACTTCCGTTTGTTAGGCAGAACCATCCACCAAATCTTCACGATAACACAATTCTTCCTGTTTGGGTGAATTAGGAGCTTACATTTGCCAGGTTGTGATGTTAACTCTCAACTTAACAAAACCACTTTTGTTCACTAGATAGAAACACTTTTTTTCCCTTTGGGGGTAAAAATCTCAAACAAAGAAGATCCCATATGATTGAGAAGAAAAAAGACATATTTTTAAGTAGATCAGTAGGTGGACTAATGAGAAATGTTGTTCACTGATTCCAAGCATCCTCTGCACCCTAGATGATGGATCCCAGTCTCATAAACATCAAATATCCAGCTAGATCTGCACCTGAATCTTTGTCAGCCATCTCACTACTTTGTGTAAGGGGAATTATGTTTATAGGAGCAATAAGGAGAGGTAGCAAGACATCATGCAGAATGGAGAAGGCTTTAAAATTCATGCGTACCAAGGAATTACTCAAAGAGAGGGTAATGCATGAGTTTTGGAAAGGAACATTTGGAGGTGGAGATAATGCTATTGGTTTACCAAATGTGTTCTCAAAGCTGTCTCACTCACTCCGACATTTGGTGCTAGCCACAGTTCCTTCCGCCCATCCATCTGTTGCCAATGGTTAACTAGATCCTCTTTAGCCATAAATGTAAACAACTTGCTTATATCAGAGGTCATGTATGTTGGCAAATAATATAATGTCCACAGTTTTAAATAAAATTAAAACTAGAAAATGGTATGAAAAGAAATGAAATTTACATTTTAGCTTAAGGCAATAGATCAAATGTATTTAACAGCAAAGTTTATCTTAAGACTATAGCAAGACTATTATGAAAATTGATGCTAGCCTTTATCCGGTCATAAATCACAGTGGTTTCCAAAGTCTGCTAATGGTTACATTTAGAAATATACAAGGAAATTGGCAATGAGTTTTTCAGAAAAATATGGGATAATGTTACTTCTATTCAGTTAAAGGGGTTTTAGTGTTTCAAATTATGGCTATTACCTGAAGACAATTTTTTTCTGCCAAATACTTTTAGGAGATAAGAATATTTCATAATTAATTCCAAGTTGTTTCTTGTTGTGCTTCTAATACTAGATTTCTGTACTCTAATGGGTTGGGATAGTATTGCAAAACAAATGTCATCCACATTTCCATTTGTCAAAGCCTTCTCTTCGGAAACATAAAACATTCTGAGTTAAAATGGGAAGTTAGGTAAATTACATCAAATAAATAATGATTGTTTGGTAAGTATCATGTCTTTTACTCTGTGTTGGTTTGGTAGAAAATTAACTCCTGTTTATATCAATTAGTCTATGGTAAACTTAGATTCATTATACATTAAACCTTTCCACGATGTTAAGTGAGAAGTTCCTATACTGTTCTGTTGGGCTGATACCATTGAGGGGTTGATACAATCCATCCTGTAATTATGCTGGATTCTGTTTTCTTGATGTTGCCATTACCTCATTGATCCATAAGCTTTAAATTCTCCCAGCAGTAGATTGCCACTCCCTGGTTCTTTATATTGGTGCAGTACCTTGGGCTCAAGACTCAGATGAAGATGACATCTACCTCTCCCTTCAAATCAATATGTCTCATCTCTGTTTAGTTTCTGTGGATAAAAAACTTTGTTTTCCCTTTCCCAGTGGCTCACGGACTTTGTTTCATGTGAAAGAACATTTCAAACAGAGGGGATAGGGTCTCCTGACTGTTCTGCTGTGGCAGCCAATCACTACCTATTTGCCTCAGTTCACCCACTTGTTACTCCCAACCTTTCTCATGAGCATCTTATGGAGAGCTGTTAAAAAGAACTAGCCAACTGTACTTGAACAACAATAAAAAAGAATAGTATCAGAAATGGAGAAACCAAAGAACTTATATGCATACCCATGGACATGAACTGGGGGGGTAGGGACTGCTGGAGGGAATGGGGGTACTGGGCAGAGGGGGGCAAAGGGAGAAAAATTGGGACAACTGCAATAGTATAATCAATAAGATATATTTTATAAATAAATACATACATACACACATACATACATATGTACATACATACATACATACATACAGCTTTAAAAGAAAGAACTTGCAAGTAATTGCAAAGTCCCCTTGTGTTTGGACTCTCAGTTACTCTAAACTGACAGGTTTGCTGTATTGGGTTCTATAGTGTCAACTGAAAATATGTCAGCATTCAAATTTCCAGAACCTGTGAATTTTAGGTTATTTAGAAAGTGAATCTCTGCAGATATAAATGAAGACTACTGGATCAAAAAACATCTTGGACAGTCTGGGTGGGCCCTAATTACAGGTGTCCTCACATGAGAGATGCAGAAGAAGGTCGAAAAGAGAAGAGGAAGCCACGCATGCACAGAGGCAAAGGAGACTGAAGGCAGAGGTGGAGATTGTGGTGATGCAGTTACAAGCCAAGAAATGCCAAATATTTCTGGCACCTACCAGAAGCCAAGAGAGGAGCATGAGAGAGTTTCTCCCTTATAATATATTTCCAAGGAACCAACCCTGCTAACAACTTCATTTTAGGGTTCTGGACTTCAGAAATCTGAGAGAATAAATTTCTGTTGTTTCAAGCCATTCGGTTTGTGGTAATTTGTTACAACACCCTAGGAAACTAATATAGTTGACCTTCAGAAATTCACACGTGTGTTAGCTCATTTCTTCCTACATGCTGCAATGGTGAAAACTTTCTCCCCTGCATTCTGCTAAAGGTACCCAGTCTCTCCTTGGAGGGGTTTGTCCCTCTTGGGATTCTATTTGTTTGGTTGATTAATAATATCAGTTTCTTTGACAGATTAAAGAAAAATTATGATGATGTTTTTCTGCAGTTTCCTCTGTCTGAATGAGAACGTTCTTCTCTTACTGCTTTCAATCTCTAGAAGCCATTCTTTTACATGAAATTCCCATGTATAATCTTTAAAATACGTTCGTGTAAAAAAAGTACCCATGATAGATTGTAGGTTTGAATGTAAATTCATAAAATACTAGATTGTCTTATTTTTCTTTTCCACACTGTAAATGGAAAAACTCCAAATACACCACTCTTAGGGAAGGAAAAAAGATAGTATGTATTCCCACAGGAAATACTGAAGGGTGTTAGTAAGCAAGTATTTACCTTAAATGTGGAAGTGTCCTTCACTTGTGCATTATAAACTTATTACTTTATACTCCATGGCACACTGCCACTCATTTCATTGAGATTTCTCATAAAAGATACAAATCTAAGTATTGATATGTTCCGAAACAAATCGATTCAAGCTAGTGGTAGGTAACATTTCCACCGCTTGCTTGGATTTACTTCCCAGTATCCACACTGTAAGTGACAAAACTAAGGAAGCTTGGGGCTGCGTGAATGGCCTGAGGCGTGTGAAAGCCGGAGAGCATGAGGGCTCAGGAGCCACACTGCAGCTCCTTAAGAAGCCTTTTGTGAAGACAAAGCATCAGACTCACAGAAGAGCCTGTGGTAATGACGGCTGTAGCACCAGGCTGAATAGATTGTACTTCCTCTTCAAAAAAGATAAAAGACGTGGACTAATTTGACATTTCACAGAGGTAGCTTTGACGTGATTTTAAAGTGTTAAGTGAACAATGCTGAAATCAAGCAGATAATACCCTAAACTGTGACTTTCTGCCACTTGTTCAGAATACTCTGCATTTGTGGGTAACAGAGTAATTATATCTGTATGTGATCTTTTACCACATTGATAAATGTTTGAAAAATCAACAGGTATATCACAAACGGCCTGCAGATGCGCTCACTTTGTTTTAAAATAAGTCGAGTTTGCTAATTAATTTAAGAAGTCAGATTATTAGAATGAGAAACAAAAACATGAACTTAATGCTTTGAAATCAATATGATATACTGGTTGCGTCCAATGGAGAGTAACCAAGTCTAATGAATTTGTGATAGAAATAAGTATTTGAATATTTATAATCACTTGGGAACAACAAATACCAAATTTATTTCATTATTAAAACGTTTAACTACTGCAATAAAAGAAATTAATTGCAGCAAAATTTGTGTAGAAGCATGAATCAATTTTACATAACCTGAGAATATGAAAAATTTCTTTTTGGGGATGCAAGCGAAATAAGCAAATACCAGCAAGTTCTGAGACAGCACCTAACATGCATGCAGAGCATTAAATACCAGGTTAATGAGCTTTATTAGGGATACACAAAATATAGCACTGTTACATTTAAGTATGTTGCATGCAGCACTGGGCCAATTTCATCCTATATTTCTCTGTAAGGTTTTTTTCACTTTCTTTTCTTTTAAAAAATTTCCTTCAGTGATACCCATAGGAACTGCTCACATCACTATTCTAGTTAAAGCTACGGAATGTATACCCATGTTTTTTGTCCAGTAGAAAATGGCGGTGGTGCCCTAGCGACAATGGCCACCTTCTAGTTTATAGCACTTTCGGCTTGTGCTGGTCTAGGTTAGATCATGATGTTTATTTTTGTTAACCAAGACTATCCTTTTAATACTTGGTGTTGTTTTTGTTTTGTTTTTTTCTATGTCACTTAGGCAGCTTGGCCCATCCTAACACTCTGATATTGAGCATTTCATTTTTTATACAGAGCACACTGACAGTAACAAGAAGGGAGGGGAAAGATGGAGAATGGGGGGAACAGGGAAAGAGTCATCAAGAAACATGTATGAAGGACCCCTGGACAAAGCTAAAGGGGGTAGGTTCAAGGGTGGGAGGTGGGGATGGGTAAGGTGGGAGAAAAATAGAGACAAATGTACTTGAACAACAAAAATAAATAAGGAAGTAAATAAATAAATAAATAATTTTTTAAAAAGAAATCCTTCCATAGCTTTAAGGATTTTGGCCCTAAATCCTTAGTAGTACACACCAAGAACTTGGTTTTGGCTCCTGCTTTCCTCTCCAGGGCACACTTTTCACCACTGTCACCTACTTTATATCCTTCACAAGAAGCTGTTTACAGTTCTCTGGAACATGGCATATTTGTACTTTTTTTGTTTTTCTTACATGTGCTCCCAGGTTTGGGTCGCATGCCCTTCCTCTGTGCGTGCATGCCTGGTTCTGCCTGCATCTTCTGTGGCACTGGTATGATGTTATCATTGATGGTGTATTTGTCCTTCTTCCCACCAGGCTCTAGCTTGTGAAGTAAAAAGACTGACTTCTTTCTCCTATCCCCAGCATCTATTAAAGTGGATTACCAATTAAATGTAAATTTGCTTAAAATGTAAAAAAGCATTTCATTTAAAAATATTTTCCCATAGTTTTTATTAATATCATGTTGCTCTTAATAAATTAGATTAAAAAGGTATCCCATTCTTAAACTGTCAAAATAAATATTTGATTGCTAAGACTTCAGCATGAAATATTATTCTCATTTTAGTATAGGAATACAAATTTGACTTATAAAATTGTGAGTGGTGAAGGTTTTGAAAATGAGAGGCATATAAATGTAATAGATTTAAGTTCTGTGATATCACATAAATTTTTTCCTCTACTTAAGAAAGCAATTTTGTTATATCCTTTGCAAAATATGTTCTTACTCCAGATATAATAAAATACAACTCAATCCCAGATGCTAAGAATTTGACATCAATGGAAATATGCCCTACTTGCTTATGTTTTAAGCCATATAATTCTGTTTTATAGCAGAAATATCCAAACTGAAAGCATCTGAGTGAAGCAAGCCTCCTTTTATGTGACACTTGAACACATAAACAATTTTAGAAAAATGCCAACAAACTCCCATCGATTCTTACTGTCAAGCACATTCCCAGAGATTCTCTAGGTTTCTGGAATAAAGTCACTTCTGAAAAATAGAAGTGTATTCGGTGACATTATACTTCTCTCAGGAGTAGAGTTGGGAGAAATGGTTGATAACTAAGCACCCAACTCGGCGAGAGTGACCTGGAAGACAAGGATGTCAGACGGCCGAGGCTGTGGAATACTGGCTGAGAAGTGAGGCCTGGCTATGTGTACTTTGAGAGTGAACTTTAAATAACAGAAATGTTGGCAGGCTGGTATATAGTGGCTCTGTTTCAGGGAAATGGAAGGACCATCTGCAAGACTAAGCTGAAGTGACAAGCTTTTGAGGCAGAGAGAGTAAATGTTCAATCCATTTGGCAGGCAAATCAGGTCATGGATTGGTTTATTTAGCTCCAGTGTCACATAAACAATACACAAGCAGCGGCAATGAACCATTGCTAATCCAACAGGAAATTCCATTTGAGGTTAAATCTATGCTCGAGCTTCAAATGGTCTCCCTTCTCTCTCTCCATCTCTGTGTCATGTTTCTCTCTGCCATGGCTGCCAATGTGTTTGGGTAGTTTAAACAGAAAAATCTATTTGCATAACACATACACACTAGCCAGAGAATAATCTGAACCTTCACCATTCCAAAACTTGGCTAATCATATTTCCGCTAGAGAAGTATATGGGTAAAGGTGAAAATACAAAGAATGCTTTACACATTTATGAAAAGGATAGTTGATGTATATATCTAACCATGGGAGAAATGTACTTTCCTAGCATGGCATGGCCATGTGCCCGTAGCAATCTTAAATAGCCTTCAGTGCCCTCAGCAATTAACCACCCACAGTGTCAGCCATGCATGTCTTCTTCTGCCCATGATCCTTAGGCGTAATTTGACTTTGCCTTGGTTAGTGTAATGCAATACTAGATTCCAGTTCTGCTTGACATTTTTTGTATCTATTTTATAGAATTGTGTGCCATTCTAGAGAACAAAGGCGTGCTTACTTTTTCAATTTTGATGAAAGAATAATAACTATGTTTCACTTTCATTCTCTTTGTGAAGGTCAAAGTTCAAATGTGATAGAGCACTAAGATCCAAGTTCTTTTTCTAGTCTCCTGTGATCCAAAACAACAAATTTAGCTTAACAACTTAATTAAAATAGTTCTGATTGTTCTATCAGAATATTTTATTCTATCACAATAGTTTATATTAGTTGAATTATAATAAAGTACTATCATAATAGAGGCAGAAAGACTCTGTTTACTGCCACTGCAAAAATCATAAAGAAAAGAATGTTGTTTAGTTTCCCTCTTATTTTGACAACACATTTTAAAAGGATTTGCTTCTCTTTTCCTGTAGTTATTCATTTTGCTTTTCCCCATAGAGACTATTCTCAGGCAATAATAAAACCTATAAAATCCTTAATTTATGGTTTATGTGTTTTGCCAAATTTGAGTATCAAAGTATTTACTGCCATAGGTAGGATCAGTTTCTCTCTCTCTCTCTCTCTCTCTCTCTCTCTCACACACACACACACACACATTCTGTTTTGCATTGTATAATGATTTGTATTATATGAGGTTTTTAATTGTATATGTTGTATTATATAATATTTTGCAGAACATTATAATTTGATTCAATGTGAAATCAATAAAATTACTTGATGAATATGGCATATGAGATCTGCCTATGAGAAAACTATATGTATCCAGCTACACTTTGTTGTCAATCTAGTAAAAGATATTGATCCATATATAATTAATATAACTATTCTGCACTAGTACAGGCTAAATTCATCATTCATTCCCACTACCATATTATGCTGCATCCTAAACTAATCACACAGATCCTTCTTCAGGACAGAGATTTCTAGTTCAGATCCTGGTAATGCTGTGGCCAACTATGCTCAGCTACTGATCTCCATCCCTTTCTTGAAGAGGGCTACCATGCCCATGTTCATGCGTCCCTCCAGCAAGCAGCCCACATGTAATGCCTGGGCTATAAAACCCTACTTCTCCTCCCAATTGCCAGAGAACTCTGAAGAGTGGTGATTCTTAGGGGTCTAGGACTTTATTGGGTTGGCACTGAAGTCCTGATTCTCCTTCTGCCACACCCTGCTTTCTACCCTTCCCTCAAGTACTGTTGAGGCTGAGAATACCACCATGTAAGTTCCTTGCCCTCTAATCTATGTCTCAAGGGAAACTGACTGCAACAGTTTGTACGAGGATGGGTTCAAGAAAGTAAATGTTACAATGGGATGTTGGAGCCAGATTACTCACCATTGTCACCACCCAGGTGACACTGAGGACCTCATCTCTGGTAGCATGTGGACCTGAAAGTCCCAAGTCCCCAGACTGAAATGCAATTGCCTAAATTTCAATAGCAGTGAACTGGGATGGTATACCTGTGGAATGAAACACACTGGTAAATGTAATAAAAAATATAGTGGAAAGTGTAAGGTCAATTATAACATGAGGGAATTGGATGGTTCTTGTTTAGGGTAATTATGATTTAGTAAAAACAAATGTGGAAGTCAGAAGGTTTTCTTTTCAGCATATAAAGAGACTCCCATTTTCTGAAGCTGGAAAGTAAGGAAAGTGAAAGTCAAAACACAGAACTCAATCATAAGAGCTCCAAATAAGGATAAATTCTCAAATTTGGCAGATCCACTATGTTGAGGTCAGGACCATGATAGAAAAGAATGAGACACTGATACAGAGGATGGTGACAACTATATTACTGTCCTCAAAAGTTTTGCATCCCGCACAACCAAAATTAAGGACAACAAAGAGTTAGAAACAAGAAAACAACCAGAACTGACAGAAAATTGAACTGTACAGAAGTCCAACAACCATTCATCCAGACCTGTAAGAGGGGCAGAGTCACGGCAGGAAAAAGCGGAGGTTGGCAGACCCAGGCGCACAGGAGCCCCAGGCGTGCAGGTGGCAGCTAGCAGACCCCAGGCACGGAGTGGCAATGGGGTAGCAGACCCAGCGAGGCCGTGCAAGGTGGCTGGCTGACCAGGTCATCCCACGTTCGTGTGCAGATAATCCAGGCGAAAAAAGGGAGCAAGACAGACCTTGCAACCCAGGGCCCTAGCGCCAGGAGATAAAACCTAAAAACACCAATTGAAAACACCTGTAGGGGGTGAGGTGCTGGAAGAGACTCCCAGCCTCACAGGAGAGTTCCTTAGAGAGACTCACAGGGTCCAGGAATGTACACAAGCCCACCCACGTGGAAATCAGCACCAGAAAGGCCCAATTTGCTTGTGGAAAGTGGTGGAAGGGACTGAAACACAAGAGAGCGTAGATCAAGTGCCATTGTTACCTCTCAGACACTGCCCCCCCCCTTACAGCATCACTGCCCAGCCACTGGGCTTCCCTGCCCTGGTGAACAACTAAGCCTCTGCCCCTCACTACCTAACAGGCATGATCAGACCAAAAAAAAAAAAAAAAGACTCAAACAGGAGAACAGATCAAAGCCCCAGGCCCAACTCATCTAAGCGATGAAGAGATAGCCAATCTATCAGATGCACAGTTCAAAGCCCTGGTGATCAGGATGCTCACAGAATTGGTTGATTTTGCTCACAAATTAGATGAACAAATGAAGGCTACACTAAGTGAAATGAAGGAAAACGCACAGGGAGCCGATAGTGATGGGAGGAAAACTGGGACTCAAATCAATGGAGTGGACCAGAAGGAAGAAAGAACCAAACAGAAAAGAATTAAGAAACAAGAATTTTTAAAAAAATGAGGAGAGGCTTAGGAACCTCCAGGACAACTTTAAATGTCCCAACATCCAAATTATAGGGGTACCAGAAGGGGAAGAGGAAGAGCAACAAGTGGAAAACTTACTTGAACAAATAATAAAGGAGAACTTCCCCAATCTGGCAAAAGAAATAGACTTCCAAGAAGTCCAGGAACCTCAGAGAGTCCCAAAGAAGTTGGACCCGAGGAGGAACGCACTAAGGCACATCATAATTATATTAGCCAAGATTAAAATGAAGGAGAGAATCTAGAAGCAGCAAGGGATAAGGGGACAGCCACCTACAAAGGAGTTCCCATCAGACTGTCAGCTGATTTCTCAAAAGAGACCTTACAAGCAAGTAGGGGCTGGAAGGAAGTATTCCAAGTCATGAAAGGCAAGGACCTACATCCAAGATTGCTCTATCCACCAAAGCTATCATTTCAAATGGAAGGGCAGATAAAGCACTTCTCAGATAAGGTCAAGTTAAAGGAGTTCATCATCACCAAGCCCTTATTATATGAAATGCTAAAGGGACTTATCTAAGAAAAAGAAGATAAAAAATAGGACAGTAAAAAGACAGCAAACTCACAGATATTAACAACCACACCTAAAAGAAAAGCAAACTAAGCAAACAAGTAGAACAGGATCAGACACACAGAAATGGAGATCACATGGAGAGTTAGCAACAGGGAAGTAGGAGGAGGACAGAGAGGGCAAAGGTACAGAGAATAAGTAGCATTGATGGTGGGTAGAAAATAGACAGGGGGAGGGCAAGAATAGTTTGGGAAATGTAGAAGCTAAAGAACTTATGACACATGGACATGAAATAAAGGAAGGAATGTGGGTGGGAAGGGGCATGCAGGGTAGAGGGGAATGAAGGGGGGGAATGGAATAATCAATAGCATAATCAATAAAATATATTTTTAAAAAGTGAAAAAAAAAGTTTTGCATCCCCAAAACCCACATTATTGAGGGAGAGTGAGTGCCTCTTCTCTCAATATTGCCCTTAGGCTCTCCCTCACAATAAAATGAGAGTTCCCTCAATATCTGCTCCTACATTTCTTCATGCAGTCATGACATAGCAGGTCTAGAGAAGCTCTAGACATTTCTAGGGGAAAAAGGAGCTATGGGCACAAGGAATTAGAGGACCTGACCAAATTTTGTCAGCAGGACACTGGCAAATGTTTGTAGGACTATATCTTAAAGCTGATGCATCAAAAAGGAGTGGAAAGTAAATTTGGCAAGAGAGTGTTTATCAAATTGGGATCACCCTCCGGTATGCAACCTAAAGTCCTGGCAAGAACCCTGGGAGATAGAGTACATATGCTATTAAGATTGATCAAAGCAGATTACAGAGAATGAAGGCCCACACTAAGTGAGGCATAACTGTCTGAATTATCATGGTAGTCAACAAAAGAAAGGGTTCAAAAACTTAGACAATAGGACATACATAGAGTTTTTATTCCATAGAAAGCCAAGAACTCCACCAGATGACCAAAGGATATTTAATGAACAAAACAGTAAGCGTGCACAAGTGTCAGGGGCACAAGTCCCACTGGGGGACTCAGTGGCAGTTGTGTTCTGTAGGCAGGACTGCTGACTGTCTAGAAATGAGCATCCCCGTCGCAATGGAGAAGTTGAGAATATGATCAGAAGGGGAACGACAGTTGCCCTAGTATAAAGTTATGTCCCTTTGCCCAATTTCTAGACCTGGACCAATTCTGAGGCCTAAAACTCATTGTGTGAGAGACTGTCATATTCCTAGACACAGAGCCCCGAAACACCAAAGAATGTATGTACAAGGGTGGGCAAAAGTAGGTTTCCAATTATTTGTATTACAACTGTAAATCTAATTTTGCCCACTCCTGTATAATAACATTCCAGTCTTTTTTCAAAGGGATTCATGATGACCTGCTTGAATAATAGTACAGAGAGGGAAAGAGAATGTCCAGATACTTTAAGGACAATTGGAGAAGGACTAAATTTGATGTGGATCCTCTGGGATGTGAAGCCTTACCATGACTCCTCTGTTAATGTTGGGTCGAATGGAGGCCAAGTCATCAAATCCTGATGCTAGTGTACTGGGACCATGGATGCACCTGGTGGTAGCCTCTCTCACTGCCAGGGAATTGCTGGGATGGACTTACTAGGGAGTAGGGCGGAATTCGCATATTGGTTTTTGTATTGTGGAGCAGGACTTACCATTAGAAAAAAACTAAGTTGAAGTCTCTGAAACTTTTTCCTTTCACTCTGTGAAAGAAGGTATATTTTAAAAAATATTGTAACACCGCACTAGAGTAGCAGATACTAAATATAACCCTGTAATAGTTGTCTATTTTTCAATTGCAGAATTTTGTAGAAACCATTATATCTGCTTGGAAATCTCTTTTCTTCTATTTCTTCACACAAATTACTACTGGTGTTTCAAACTTAGCTCAGTACTCATTTCCTTCCAAAGCAGTCTTATCCTGCTTTAATTAGGTCACATCCTCCTCTTTTTGCCATCATAATATCACATACCTTTGCTCTGTGGTACTTGTCTTTCACATATATATTTATTTGATTAATGTACTTTCTTACTTACTGGAAAATAAGTTCCTTGGTGTTTAAGTGTATCTCAGGATCCAGAATGAATTTGATAAATATTATAATGAATAATCTAGTTTTTCTATAATTCTAGTACAGGGAATTCTACATTGTTTTAAACTTGGGTATATCATAAAAAAGATGGTTATTGCACATGAAAGTCTTATAGATTTCATAATACTTTCTTAGTAAAAAAGAATACTATATAACATCCATCTTTGAAATAGGAAAGAGAAATGAATTTAAAACCATTTTAGGAACAAAGACTAGATCCAAGAAAAGTTAAATGCAAGTAAAAAATGAATATTATTTGAACTCTTATAATGAAATTCTACATATATCTGAATGGCAAATGGATAGATGGATAAATTTAATGTAATATACTTAATATTCTAGCAGAAATTCATGTGCACTTCTATGTGGGTACAAAAAGAGGAATATGTAACTGTGCATTAGCTAGGGGTGTTGGCCTGGGGAAGATTTGGGAGAGGGAGTCAGAATCTCAGCCGCTTTTTAAATGATGAGAGAGGTTTTACCTGAAAAATATAAAGGAAAAAGCAGGTAGAAGTATCATTTATTCAGCAGAAGGCACAATTTGAATTGCCTCATCTGCATAAATTTAGTTACTATGCACAATAACTCTGCAGACTACATTCCATGATCCTACTTCATAGAGATAGAAGGGAGAGAATTAATATTTATTACTCTGCAATGGGCACTGTGCCAGCTCTGAATGTGTTCTTTTTTTTTAAGACTTTATGTATTTTATCTTTAGAGAAGAAGGGAAGGAGAGAGGGAGAGAAATATCAATGTGTGGTTGCCTCTCGTGCATCCCCTGCTGGCAACTGGCCAGCAACCCAGGCATGTGCCCTGACTGAGAATCCAACGGGGATCCTTTGGTTCGCAGGCCCACACTCAATCCACTGAGCTACACCAGCCAGGGCTGAGTGTGTTCTTATTTAATATTCAGAACAGCACAGGGATGTAGGTATTCTTACTGCTGTTATAGATGCAAAAGCATTAGTTAAAAAGAATATTTAATTTGCTCAAGGTCACAAATACAGAATAAGAGTCAAGAGACTTTGAACCTAAAACTGTTTATTCCTGCTCCACCGATGTGGAGAAAGTCTCTTCAGCATCTGAGAAAATCACATGTGAATTTAAAGAGTTAGAAACAAACTTGGTGGAATATCAGACTTTTATTGAACATATTATTCTACCTGCTGTACACAAGATTTCTTGCATAAATAAGTGCTTTATATGGGGTCTATAGAAATCAACTGTATCCCTGTGTTTGGAAAAGTATGCATTATCATTGAAAAATGATAAGTTATTCAAAGTATTTCTATATCTCATTTTTATAAGATTTTTCAATTATGTATAAGATATAGTTAGATAGGAAAATATAGATGAAGAAAAATGATAGATTTAAATAAGAAAATTATCCACATATTTTCAAAAAGTACATAAATATTTTAATGTCTTTGCTTCCAAATTACAATGCAAAAGATGTCAATTTGAGAATAATGTGCATAATAACCTATCTAGTAAATTGTGTACTAGAATCTTCCTTAAAATCTTCCTTTAAGATTTTCTGCTTTAAACTTTCATTAATATTACATGAGTTTATCTTACCATAGTCACACCCAAGCAATTAAAATGTAGGACAATGAAAAAAACTAATATTTATGAACCTAAGACCTTGAATCCTATAAGTTATTTATAAGCCATCTGGTTACATAAACATGATAGTATGATCAAATGTTCTTAAAATGCATGAAAAGAAAGAATTGTTTGAAAAGAAATAATTAGATTTTATGAGCAAAATCCCAAGGCAAGCTGTAAGATTAAGATAACACAATTTTCTTACAAGTGAAAAAAATTATATGAATATAATATACGTAAAGAACTTTATGTTTATGTAATAGAATATTCTCATATATAATGCATATATATACATATACACTTATATATACATATACACACACCTATTGCATGATCTTACCATATAACAAGAGAGACTTAGAACTACAACATTTTTCTATGGGATTATGAATGCAGACAGAAACAGTGAGTATGACTCATTGTGGATTCCTAAGGGATGGCAAGGGAACCCAAGGGAGCACCGCCTGCCTTCCATTTGTGTTATTACCGCTATTCATCAAATTCTACCGCTCCATCTGCCACGTGTCTTTAATGAGTGACCAAGTGCAAATGCATGTGCAGGGTTATATGTGAGATGGGGTGGGCGCTGTGTGCAACAGATCAGTGCTTGTTGTATGAATTCCTAACTTAAGTACTGCTTATATTTGGGTAAGATAATTTTTCTATGTATTTCCATCTAAAAATCATTTTAAACTTGAAATAATATAAGCTATTACATTTTCTGTTAAAATAGCATGCGCTATTATAAGTAACTGTTTAAAGTATTTTTCCTTTTAAATTCACATTACATTTATTTACTCTTCAATTTGGGCTTATTTAGATAGGAAGTTAATGATAAAATATCCAAGCTATGTATTTTCATTATTTATAACCAAGGCACTCTAGTTTTCTCCTTAGTCTTGTGTCAAATTCTTACCAACACTTCCAAAACAAGTAGGACATAAATTATAACAAGTCCAAAGTCTTATTCATATTAAAAAATGACACTCTAGACTATAGCCAAAATAAAAAGTGTTCTCTAGTCTGTAATCAATGCTGCAAGCCAAAGCAACTAAAATTTGAAGCAAAATTTGGAACAACTTCAGGACGTCATGAACACAAATTAGGTAATAAGTTGGAAATATACCGTATCATAACAAACTACTATGCATGTTGAACTCTGCACAATTCAATTACCCCATTCATTTTCACTGTGATTTTCATGGTGCTCCCCACCACCGTTAAGTTCCGTAACATGGTAGCCTTACTCAGTGATACTTTATGGACACTTCTTGTATCTATAACAGTGAAAACAGAATCTTATTAAATTCCATGGAAGTTTCAGTGTCTTGAGCTTTATACAACAACAAACACACATGCCATTTATTTTTTTCATCTTATTACCTATATTTTGGGCACTACCAAAGCATATTTTTAATGTCAGTTGAGTAATATAAACTTAAATAGTCTGTATAAGTAAATAAATATGTGTAGAAAATGGATATTGATTCTTACTTAGGCAAAAAAAAAAATTGTTTTATACACCCAAGAATTGTTGGGTGAGAGGAAAAACTTACAAGTACATATTTGCAAGCATTTATCATGTTCTCAAAACAATCTTATAATTTAAATAATTTAAATTAGTATTCATATATGTAGTTTAAATCTAGCAATAAATCATGGAAGATATAGTGCAGAAATTGTCAATAACAACTTACACCTCTACGTTTATTTCCTGTAAAGCATAACAAAACCATCCATAGCCCTCATTCCATGAGTCTCTTACTTGTTTGTCCTGGCGTAGGGAGCTCGAGATGCCACTTCTTCACTCCAAGTCACACTTTCAAACATTAGAACTACTCTGCAAGACAGGCTTTTGGTTCCTAATCAGCTTCTTTAACCAATCTTCTCTCAG
This sequence comes from Anoura caudifer, assembly GCA_004027475.1. NCBI lineage: Eukaryota > Metazoa > Chordata > Mammalia > Chiroptera > Phyllostomidae > Anoura > Anoura caudifer. The sequence continues at coordinate 154,813 of PVKU01000709.1, forward strand.
CTGAGAACCATATGATTTCACTCATTTGTAGGATATAAAACTGAAACTCGTAGACACAGACAACTGCATGGTGGTTACCGGAAGGAAGCGGGTGGAAGAGAAGTAAAGGCTAAAGGAGTTCACACACATGGTGACAGAAACTGATTTAACTTGGGTGGTGAGCACACAATGAACCTATATGATCTTAATAACCAATTTCCCCCAAATAAATTTAATTTTAAAAAATTAGAAAATACTTGGGATGAATGAAAATGAATGTAACACATCAAAGAAATTTATATCTGTAAGTTATATATTTATATAGATGATAGATAGATAGATAGAAACTTCTAATCAATAACCTGGCTTTCTACCCCATGAGACTAGAAAAAGGAAAGCAAACTAAATTTAAAGTAAGCAAAAGGAAATAAATAATGCAGATTGAGAGGAAATAAGCAAAATAGAGAATTATAATGATAAAGAATATAAAAGCCCCAAAAGCTGGCTGTTTGAGAAGCTCAACAATAAACTCGGCCTTTTAAACTTAATTTTAACTGAAGAATAGACTCTAATTTCTTGTTTCAAAATTATATGTGTGAACTAGCAAGTGGAAAAATATGTTCTTGGATGTGGAGTTAACTGGTACTCTTGGGAGCATATGGCAGAGTAAATTTATGGCAGTACAAATATAAAAATGAGAAAAACATTTCGGGTGAACTGGATTTATTGATATCTTTAGGACCAAAGTCACAAGTACAGATTTATTCTAAATATGTAACACAATTCCTAAGGGAAGGAATTAGTTACAGGGACAGCTCCGTGTATGCCTTCTCGTAGCTGAACAGTAATGTGGGGTGAGGTGTGTAAATGGACATGGGGAATTGCACAGCAGCTAAGAAACAAAACAAATACAATTTTACTAAATTTCCCATGGTTCTCTGGCTAACAAATCTGAACAAGAGTAATGAGCCAGTTATTTTTTCTGAAATATTGGTTATTTTTCCATTAAACAAAGTTATTATTACAGCTATTCTTTTATTACTATTTTCTATAGATAGAATTTTTATTCATTGATTGATGGGAAAAACATATGTTTCCCGGGACATATTATTTTATTCATAGTAGATTAGGGCTATAGGCAGGCCTATAATTGTTTAACATTAATCAATGATACCCAAATATGCTGATTGAATTAGATCAATTACTAGTATATAAACAATATGAACAGAAACCTTCTTATGACACTGTATCTTCAACATCTGGGAGAGTACTTGGCATATAATTTGTGCTCAATAAATATTGGATTAATAAATTGATGGATCCATGATGTCAGTTCAATATATTCAACACAATGAGCCTGCAGTATTTAAATAAATTATCAACTAGATGATGAAAATTATCAATCTAAAAGGCATAAAACACTTCAATGTGTTGCAACACACTAAAATTAGTCAGGCATTGCTGACCTGTTGCCATATTCTTTTCTGAATTCATGCTTTTCATTTAATTCCTTATACCCAGCTATGTAACACTGTCACCACAAACCTAATGGCTTAAAGCAGCACACAGTTACTAAGATGGTTTAAGTGTGTCCACTGCCAGTTGGCTCAGGAGGCTGCAGGCAGGGATCATCTAGGACCGGATTCTCTATCTGGAGATTTTCCGGGTTGGCTATTCTTCCATGCTCGCATGATTATTGGAGGAATTTCATTTTTTCAATGTGAGACTGAGAGCTTCTTTGCTGGCTATTCTCACACCCCCAGCTCCTGGAGGCCACCTGCAGTTCCCTGCTGTGTGGGGTCCCACAAGGTGGTTGTTTGCTTCTTTCCAGACACAAGAGAGAGACTGCAGCAAGACCAGCACTACAACTGTGTGTAATATAAGTACACAAATCATCCAAAATTTCCATCACCTGTTATGTGCTATGGGTTAGAAGCAAGCCACAGGTCTTGCCTACCATCAAGGGGAAGGGATTATACTTGGTCTAACAGTAGGAGGCAAAGAATGTGGCAGCCACTTTAAAGTTTGCCTGTCACATGCATGTAAGGGAAAACTTAGAGCTGCTTACAAATATATTTCTGTCATACTGAACACTAAAACAAAAATAATGAGATAAACTGACCATATCCATCTGGGAAGTTATAGCTTATCTTAAAGTATATATGAAAAGAAGATTTTAAAAAAGGATGTTATGATAGTTGATACCAGAATTACTAGCAGATTTGAAAAGAAAATTTTAAAAACAAAAAAAAAATTATAATTAGCCCAGAAAATTAACAACTGAAAAAGCTAAATAACTTGTTTACTTCTCTCAGCCCCAATTGACCCACCACCTGTGGGCATGAAGAAATTGCTTCGCTTAAAGATGCCCACTGAAAATACAGAAATTAGTAAATAATGATAAAAAGTATATTAAGTTGCAGAATTAAGATGTTAAGACTTAGCTAAGCCATAAATTTTAAATCATAAGAAAAATATTCAAAAAAAGGGATGAAATTTGCATGAATGGAGTAGAAAGAAATACACACACACACAAAGACAAACTAGAACCTTAGGAAGGTGATCTCCTAAAATGTGAAAGACTCAGAATGTAGGTAAAGGGTCCTAAGGACCTAATTAAAGAAAGCAAGCTCCCTGTTGAGATCAGTCTTGGCTACATAGGGAATGATGGTCTGTAGCTGCTCTTTGGCTCTCTCCTTAGAGGGAAACTGAGCTTCAGCTTCTTTCAGATGCACAGGCAGAATAGTAGCTGACTGTGTCTGTAAGCCTGCTTGAGAATTCATGAACATTGTAGGTATTAAATCAAGTGATTGAAAAATTTTACAAAGAAAGTATTTTGAATTTGAAAGCAATTTATAAGCTGCTGTGTAGGTATTTGAAGTGACATAAATCAGATCAATCATTTGTCTAAGACTTCTTAAATGTAGTTACATATTTATAGATTTATAAATAGAATAGGATTTATAACTAAACATGACATTATAAGAAAGAGCTAAAGCTTTCCCCTTGTGTTTTAATAAATTTAATATTGATCTCAAAAACAAAATTCCAAGTTGTCTTTTTCTAATATAATAGCTGCTAACCTTTTAAACTAAAAGCAGGTATTTTAAATCATTGAAAATTAGTTTAAAAGTACTAATTCTTTCCCTGGATTAAGCCACGATTATGAAAAGACTTTGCTTGAGATTAATAAAAAGGGGCCTGGCATAGCAGGAAGCATTGGATAGACACTGAAGGGTGAATAGATTCTCTACATTAGCTGGAGAGAATCAGTCAAGCTGTTCCCTCCCCTCCCGGGTATTGGATGCCCACTGGCCCGGTAGTGTATCTCCCATAACTTCACTGGAGGATACCATGGCAACAATGTCAGCATGTGATAAGGTCAACCATTAAAATATGGCTTCAGAATTATGGAAAATATTCTTGCATATCAACATTGGGTTACCATAGTGTTTAATAGATATTTTTTCTTAAAATACATTGTCAGATCAGAAGTATCATACCTTCATATTGAGACTCACAGTCACAATTGTTCCTTTAAATAATTAAAGGTCCACTATCAACTGCAATGAGCTGTCAGACTTACTCAAATCTCATATTAAATATGTTAATTAGCACTTACATAGCATTAACTTTGAAAAATATACAAAAGCTGGACATATGGAATCCAATCTTTCTATTAATTAAGAAACTGTGTGTGGTTCTTAAGACCAGTTTTCTACATCACAGTTACACTATGAAGTAAAATATATATATATATTTTTCAATAATAGAAAATCTTCAAAAGTCCTTTATGTGAAAAGTAGAAAACTCTTCCCCTGACTTCCCATATAATACATTATGCATTCTCCCTTCACAACCCCCAAAGACCCAAACAATAAAAACGCTGACGCACTTTAGATTTCTCCCCCTCACTGTTGGTTTAAGTGGTACCAGAAATATAATAGCAGCATTTCAAACGACATTAGCCTATGAAGATAGTCCTCTGAAGCTCTTCAGCTTCAAAACTGAAGTGCTGATATGCCATCAGCAGGATCTCTGCTAAGATACAGCCACAGCGGTGGCGGTGAATTACACAGCGTGACTTACGGCCAAGTCCTTCAAGGGTTTGCTCAGTTGGTACCTGCTCAATGGGGTCTGCAGTGACCACTCTATGTAAAAATACTCCAAATAACAATTAAAATAAAATCAAATTTAAAAAATAAAAATAATAAAATAAAAATGTACTCCACATTTGACACTATGATTTCCCTTACCCTGTCCTTTGTTTCCAGTTTTCTCCAACGCATTTTCAACTTCTAACTTAGTATATGCTTTACTTACTTACTGTGTTTGCCATCCATTGTCCATGTTTCCCAATACAGTGTAAGTAAGCTCCACTCAAAGAGATTTTGTTTTGTTCACTGACATCCTATGTGCCTGGAACAATGGATGGCATGAAATTGGTGCGTGATGTTTGCTGAGCAAACGAATAACAGAAAAGTCCATAAAGTTTTACATAAGTCCATTAACTAAGCAGAAATCAATTAGCCGGCATCCTCGATGTTCATGGACAAACAGCGCTCAAATGGGTTTGAAAACTAGAGTAAAGTATGGCTGCTACTGGTCCCAAATCATGAACACCTCCAGTTTCCTGTATATAAGTATTAGTGAAAGACTACTTTAATAAGCACTCCCATTTGTGTGAGACAAGGAAGGATAAAGTCTCTCTCTAGCCACTGGTCTCTACATTCTGATCAGTGCAGTAAGAGCCAACCGTGCTTCCACACTCAGAATTAGAACGAAGGTGTTGAGGCATTTTAGAAAGAAGTTTTTGTTGCTATTGTTTTTATAATTGACCTCCATTTTCACACCTCAGAATGACTATGGTAAATATTTCCTCCCTGGACTCTGCACCCACTTATTTCGGGAGGGGTTTGAAGGCCGAAGAATTGCTTTGGGATTTGAAATATCACCAGCTCCTCTCTATTTCTGGTGATTTTTTTTTGGCGGGGGCAGGGGGGGGGCAGGTAAAACCTGGATGGGTTGACGATAACTTTACATACTTTACACTTAATGTTTTAGTAAGGGAGATTTTAAAAAGATAACTTGCAAGTCATGGTCCTTGAACTTGAATCTAACCTTAAGATTTTTGTCTCACAACTACATGGTTGGTTCTCTGTCCATCCTCTTAATGCTTTGTTTGTGTGTGAACTTCTCTAGAGCCACAGTAATTGGGCAGGGTAATCTGCTCCTGGCTTCCAGGCACTTGACCTCTAATAATGTGGGCACTTTGCTCTGTTTTGGTAAGAAAAGCACATACTTTTTCTACCAAAGCTCAGACTTTTTCTAAGAGCCAGATAGCAAATACTTTTATCTCTAAGGGTCACAAAATTTCTGTCACAACTACTCAATTCTGCCATAACAGCACCAAAGCTTCCATAGCAACATGGAAGGAATGGGTGTGAATGCGTTCTAATAAAATTTTACTGATAAAAATGTGCAGTTGGCTGGATTTGACCTCCTGCTCAAACAGTCTTTAGTGCCAAGTAGGGATTTTGGCTCCTCCCATTCTGCTCAGTGCACAATCACCTTCATCTTAGGCCTTGTGGAAGGTGACAGCAAACAAAAAGCTACCCTGGCTTTCATATTGGCTCTCATGAGCCTGTCTTAGTTTTGGGAAAATATGAGACTCTAATTATGATTTGCCTTTTTAAGATTGGAAAGTGAAATGTTTGTCCTAGTCTGATCGACAATAAAATAAGTGACTATGTTTTTGTTGGTTTCCTTTGGTTTAACCATATTAAAATTACTATTTGTCAAATTCTTGTCACCCAAACCAAACTTGATAAAATTTCTCTCTCGTAATGAATGTGATAGTTTCTATTTTGTTATGTTTACTAAAGATCCTTTCTGTGAACTAATTGTTACATATGGTTTTGAAAATAGTTTGATAATTAAATAAATTATAAATGAGAATAAATATATAAATTAATGCTGTTTTAAATTTAATATCAAATGATATAAAATATCCAGCTGTTAGCTTACTGAGATTTTATTAAATTTACATTGTTTTCTAAATCTCAAGATTGATTTTTTAACAATGTTAAGATTGTCAGTTTACTTGTTTATCTTAGTGGAACTGGAATTGTTATAAGTGAAAGTAATTTTGGTGTTCCTGAATCTCACGCAAATTTTAAAAATCTGTGTTTGAATGATTTAACTCATCCTCCTTGGATTGAACAATGTCCTTTAATTGCAGGAACTGATTGCAAAATGAGATAGGCAAAAATTACAAAAATTCTGAAAACTTTCTACTCTGTTCCTAAACCTTGGTAGGCAACATGGTCTGAATAAGGGTTGATTTAAATCAAGAACTTTGGTACCATGTAACAGGACCTAATAATTTCCTAAGCAGGAATTATAAACTTATTAGTGCCCCACACTTACTCTTGACTCAGAAAAGTCCATACAATTTAAAATGTCATCATTAGGGTGTGCCTCTTCCATTGTATTCCCCCAAACAAACAAACAAAAACAAACCCTTCTACCTATCAACTTCTGTGTTCATTAGGGGTCTGTTATTGCAACTGAGTAGATGAAGCCTGATTCAAATTAAGCAAAATAAAAACTGAGGGGCCCATTAAACTGGAAAGTCCAAGGGTACAGTTGATTTTTGCATATTGGATACCAGGGATTTGGTGATGTCAGCAGAGTGCTGCCCTTCTGTGCATTTGATATGGCTCTTCAATCGTGTATTGCATTGGCCAAAAACTTCGCTTTTTCCCACAAGATGGCTCTAGTAGCACTTAGTTGTCTTCATTCAAAACAATTTTGTTGTATTGTGACAGCTGTCAATTAGTATGTATTTAAAAAAAACTTATCTAATTTGGTGAATTTTTGTGCAGCCATTTTAATATTGAAGGTGAAAGAATATACACCACAGTCTCAGAATATCATGTTTTATTTCAAGAAAGGTAAAGACACAATTGAAATGCCAAAAAAAAAAAAAATGTACAGTGTATGGACAAGGTGCTGTAACTGACCAAACGTGTCCAAAGTGGTTTGCGAAGTTTCGTGCTGGAGATTTCTTGCTGGACGATGATGCTCCATGGTTGGCTAGACCAGCTGAAGTTAACAGGGATCAAATCGAAACATTCACTGAGAGCAATCAATGCTCTACCACATGGAAGACAGCTAACATACTCAAAATATCCACACCAAGAAAGTTATGGTGAACATTAAAAATATGTCCTTTACATAAAAAATAAAGAGACTTTTTGGACAACCCAATATAAAGACTTTCATTTACAAATAAAAGCATATTGACCCTATAATAGTTCAATATATAACATGACACATCATGTGACAACAAGAAAGTCAAAGATAAGGAGCCACTAATTCTGGTCCAGCAGTTCACAGATATTGGGACCAACAGTTTTTGGGGTTTTTTTTTTTTGGCCCTTTCCTCATGATATTGAGATGGGAACTAAGCTCTAGCTACTACATTTATATTATAAAAAAAAATATGTGAGAGTAAAAGTGTTTGGTGATATGACTTCTATTTAAAAAGAATGCAAAAGCATTGCCAGAGCCCCTTGGCAATTACACAGTAACATGTAATTGGCTAGAACCATGTCACATAAGTTTACATGTCGATAAGGACATTAGGAAAGCGAGTATTATTCTTTTTTAAAAAAGAGGGGTTTGCAAAAGGTGTTCAATCAAACGGTGTATGCCAACATGCTCTAAGAAGATGACAGAGCCATGGATATTGACAGCCAAGGATCAAGTTATACCAGATTAAATGGAAAAAGAAATTTCACCTTACCAAGGCTGACAGAAAAGGCCTAGAAGGATGCTGATAGGTTCATCTTGGTTCATTTTTCTATTTCTGAACTCATCATTATAATCAGAGAAATGGGATACACTGATAAGGATTAATTTAAGATCAATTCCAACTGAATCATACAAAATAGTTTCCATATTGGAATATGGGATCATTTTATCGAAAGTCAGTAAGGGAGTATAGACTGCATTAGTTTTCAGTTACTGCATACCAAATTACCAAAATTGTAACAGTTTAAAACCATACCCATTTAGTATTTCACAGTTTTCATGGGTCAGGAATTCAAGCACAGCTTAGCCAAATCCTCTGTACAGGATCTCAAAGGACTGCAATCAAGGCATTGCCTGGGGCTGTGCTTTCATCTGAGGCCCAGGGGCTCCTCCCAAAATCGAAGGGTTGCCAGAATCCACTCCCTGGCAGCTGTGGAACACAGGGTGGATTGCTTCTTCAAGGTCAAGAGGAGAATGGTGTCTGTATTCCTAGGCCCAGAATGATATCTCCTTTGATTAAGTTTAAAATCTACTGATTAGGAACCCGAATTGCATCTTAAAAAAATATCTTCACCTTTGCGATATTATATTACCCATATTTTGCAGTATATAATGAGCACTATTTTGCCCAAATTTTTGAGGGAAAAATAAGGATGCACATCATATATGAGTAGTACTAATTCCATATCTATATAATTGATTTTAATTCTTTTATTTATACTTATGCATTAAAATTGTAACTCTAGGAAGTAATGATATCTGTATGCAAAATAATACACTGGAACATGATAATCAGTTTTGTTTCTAAATATTAATAAAAATTGAATTAAGAAGTTAAAATGAAAGGTGTTTCTCCTATAAGTTTGGGCCAAAAACCTGGGTGCACATTATACATGGCAAAATATGGTAAAAGTGACTTCCACCATTCTCACAGTACCTGTCCACACTGAAAATGGGGGGAGGAATTGTACAGGACCTGAGTTACAAGGGATGGGAATCCTAGGAATCTTCTTACATTTCTTCCTACCACATAGGAAGAAATTTTCACCTTGTGAAAATTAACATCTCACAAGAGTAATATGAAAGAAAAATATTGACGTGATATATTCAGCAGTTTGCATGAGTTAAAAAATTGAAAAACTGAGTTTATATGGTAATCTACTTTACTTCATCATACTTAAATGACCTAAAAGTACAAGAAAGTTTTCTTAGAGTTCAGTTTTTCCAAAATGATACATTTATTTACTGTAAGTTTAAATGGTAGAAGCAGAAAACAAAAGTTAGTTGTTTGTTACTTGGAATCTTCTGTATAACTGATATCTTTGATGTTGATTAAACAGATTTTATATCATAATTAGTAACAGTCTATTTGTGCCTAAAGGAAAAGAAAATTCTCACAGTGGTATAAATTTCATTGTGAACAAATCAAGCTACAATGATTAAAAAATGATATTTTCTCTTACCAGGAATAAGCTCAGAGACCATGCATATCATGGAAAATATTAAAATCTAAAACAAAAGATATTTTAAAATTTAACTCTCTCAGCACAAAACAGAATTTTTCTAATTTTATTTTTGAAAGGTTACTGTTGAGCCCTGGCTGGTGTGGCTCAGTAGGTTGAGTGCTGGCCTGTGAACCAAAGGGTTGCCAGTTCAGTTCCCAGTCAGGGCACACGCCTGGATTGTGGGCCAGGTCCCCAGTGGGGGATGCGTGAGTGGCAACCACACACTGATGTTTCTTTCCTTCTCTTTCTCCCTTCCTTCCTCCCTCTCTAAAACTAAATAAATAACATCTTTAAAAAAAGATTACTGTTGAAGTGAGCATAGAAGTCTGAAAAATAAAATATTTATTGAGCAACTGTCCATAATAATCTACAATATGATAAAGATATTGAAAAATATGTACTCTATATCAAGGTGGGGCATTTAAGTAAAGATTTATGTCCACAGGAATTTGGTGAGGGAAATAAAACCTTACATTTACTCAGAAAACAGATTTTGCACCCTATTAAGGAGTTTAAAATGTCCCAATTAATATGTGTAGTTCTTCTGTAACACAAGCCAAGCAGTTAAAAAAATACATTGGTAGATCTTCTAATAACCTTACCTGAATTCCCTGATAATGGTAAGAAGTCATCTCTGACACTCCAGTAGCAATTTGCATATGATTAGAAGCAAGCTTTTGCATTTCATTCTGAATATCCCTTTTTAACTTGTTAAATATTGCTCTAGCAGAGTGACCCTGCATACTCGTGAGGATCAGGAGCAACGCTTGTTACTGTAAAGGAAATTGATTGGCCTGAATATAATCAATTAATTCTAAATCATGGGTCACAGGGGATTTTTTTTAATATGAAAAACAAATACGCAAGAGGAAAAGTTAGAGAAGCATTAGAAATTTCTAATTTACAGCACCACGGTGGGACCGAGAGCGCATGTCAGAAGCGGAGAAACTATTTCCTTGCCTTTTCCAGACTTTACAGACAGCCCGATTCCTTGATTCAGAGTGCCCTTCCCCTTTCAAAACAAGGGCCCAGCGGCCAGTGGAGTCTTTCTGTGCCTCATGGCGCTAACATTTAGTCTCCTGCTTTCCTCTTTCACCTATCCAGGATTATCTTTTTATCTTAAGGTCATTTTATTAGTAACCTTAATTCTAACTGCAACTGTAATTCCCACTTGCCATGTAACTTAACATACTCGTAGGTCCCCAAGTTCCAACGTTCACACCTTTGGATGGGTCACTATTCTGCCTACCACAGTGCAGCATTCGCCTAAGCACCATGCCTAGTTTTAGTCCTCCAAACCAAAGAGCTAAAAGGTATCATCTATAAAATCTGAGTCTAAAATACCTTTTTAAAAATTACATAAAAAATGTCTAGTTGACAACATACATGTAAAACAAAATATTTAAAGGTAGCATGTTCCCTTGGGGAAAACAAAAGACTTATTTCCATGTATAAGGTTTAGTGGATTTTATAATCAAAATCCTATTCTGTTAGCTGTGTTAGACCATTTATTCGCTTTCATTTTAAGTCATATTCTTTAACTGATGCAGAATTTACATATGCCTTCTCATTCAAGTGGGTCTTTAAGATGCAGGCTATGTTACAGGGTTTGGAAATGATCTTCAGACATCTGTCTCTGAAATACTTAAGGAGCTAGCTACTCCAAACAGACCCACACTTCCCATGAAAATATATCTCTGATGCTCAGCATTATCATGAAGAAAAGCTTAAAGGCAAAATTGTATCATTGTGTGGGTAAGGTCAGCTCTATCAAGTTTACGGAAGGAATGCAACATGCATCTGTCAACTCTAGGGAGGGGTGATCCTGCTTTGCATCGTTATTCCTAACCAAGAAGCACCTAGCACATTCTAGAAAGAAGAGAAATGGAATTTTGATCAAGAAATCTAAAATCCTGTTACAGGAAAATTTTATTTAGGTTTAATTCACAGCATCCTCATTGGTCTGATCAAGCTGGGTATGGTGAGGGGAGCTATAGAGAACAGAAAGCAGAATTTAATCTTTATGGTAATGATATTTAAAAATAGTTATCTGTAATATTAAATTTTTTTAAAAAATCACTTATGAGTTACAAACCCAAAGGAGTCCGTGAGTTTGTATGCCCATACTACTGATGATCAAAAGTATAAAGAAAGCTGACATTCGCCCCAAGTTAATTGATGATTAAACACCCTGAACCTGATGTTATCTCTTGTATCAGTTTTCTATCACTGCTCTAGCAAATGATCACAAACTGCAGCTTAAAACAACACCCATTCATCACAGCTTTGTTGCTACCAAGTCTGGAGTCTGGTTGGAGTTGACTGGGTTCTTAGCTAAAGATCTCACAGTGCAAAAATCACTCCCTTAGCTGAGCTGGGCTTGTACTGGAGGCTCGGGGTGGCACAGGAATGGGGAAGAAGTCTGCTCCCAAGCTTCCAATATTGTATTTATAACAAGAAATATAGGTTTGGTCTTCATCCTCATTTATGGCACAGAGCTCCTAAAACCATTGGAATTTCCTCAGTGAAGACAGCAATAAAGTTGTCTTTTATGTTAATAAGGTGATGGGAAAAGCCTGTAAGTAGCCTAAAGATGTGAGCTGCTTGCCAAGAGCACCAACCTCCTGACTGGAGTGTTGAAACTTTCATCTCTACCTCCCTACCTCTGAGAGGTGAATGAGGCTGGAAGGTGAAACAACCAGCAATGGCCAATGCTTTAGCCGATCACGCCTATGTAATGAAGCCTCCGTAAAAACTCAAAATGGCAGAGTTTGATTAATAGAACTTCTGGCTTGCAGATTTGGGGAGAGTGGCGTGGAAGGTCTATGCTATGCCTTTCCCCCATAACCTGTCCTAAGCATCTCTTCCCTCTGGCTGTTCCTGAATTATATTCTTTTACAACAACCAGTCACATAGTTAGTAAAATGCTTCTCTAAGTTCTATGAGCCTCTCTTGCAAATTAATTGAACCTAAGGAGGAGGTTGCTGGAACCTATCATCTACAACCAGTAGGTCAGAAGCACAGTGACAACCTAAATTTGCAGTTGGTGTCTGTGGAGGGTTGGGGGAGACTCCTGCGGGACTGACCCCTTAGCCAATAGGATCTCACACTATTTCCAGGTAAATAGTGTCAGAATGGGGTGGAATTGTAGGACATCCAGCTGATGTCAGAGAATTGCTGGGTGATATGGGAAAACACACCCCACGCACAAATGCACGTTGGAATTTTGGCCCCAGAATCATGAAATTTGTTCAGATTTTTTAGCAGTATTCAGCTCCTTGCTATTGTAGGACAAAGGTTCTATTTCCCCACTGGCTTTCGGCCAGAAGCCTCTCTTAGCTCTGCAAGACCGCTTACTTGCCTGCCCACGTGAAACTCTCCATCTTCAAAGCTGGGAATGGCACATCAAGCCCTTCCCAAGCTTCACATCTCCCTGACTTCTGCCATCAGCTGCTTCTAAGGGCTCCTGTAATTAGGTCAGGTCCATTCAGATAATTTTCCTGTTTTAGGAACAACTGTGCCATATAATATAACAGAATTAGGGAAATGGCATCTCTTCATATCCATAGGTTCTTGTGATTATGACTGGACATCTTTGGGAGGCCATTTTAGAAATTCTGCTTATCACATTTCTCTTCAAGGAATCGGTGACACCCAGCAACATCCGCCCTATTCCATAGTCCTTTCCTCTCCTAATTCTCCAGGGCCAGAGATACTGCACCAGCTAACATATCCCCTTCTACCAGTATCCCATTTCAGTTCTCTGTTGGTGAAGATTTTAACAACGGCATCATTACCACTTGCAATGTGGCTATCCAGTGTCTGCCTGACATCAGTGATGGAATCCTCATTGCTGGTTAGATAGTGAGTATTTCAGCAATAAAATCCCATTTTATGGTCAGCTTCTTAGAACCATTGCTGGAATCACAATGTTAGAAATGCTTCAGTGAAAACAAACTAAGAGCAGACTGAATACAAAGATGCTGGAGAGAGCTCTCAAGAGATACACAGATCAGAAACTATAGAAGATAGAACTGGGCAAAAAGACAGGCTGGGACTCAATGTAGAGGCAAATGAGTTCACAGGTGAAACTACAGCAAGTTCTGAATCAAGGCACGATGGCTGGGTCTTTGCATCCTCACACCGTCCGGTCATGGGAGGCCCTTACAGTAGTGAGTGATTCCCAGTGAGGTCTCAGCTGGTAGCCACTAGGGGCTGATAAGGCAGAGCACTGCAGTATTTGCACCTGGAGGCTCTGGGGTAAAATCTGCTTCACAAAACGTTGCAGTTTTTACTAACACTGTGGTATTACTAACCTACCATATCCACTAACACTCTATTATTACTACTGTATTTACCAACACTACAGAATACTAACACTGACATGTATACTAATACTATACATCACTACTCTTTTCCTACCACTCGGTATTTATTAACACTACAGGATGCTAACACTGCCTTATCTACCAACACTGTAACATTTGTACTATTTAAAGGAAGACGGTATCTTCATTGCTTTACTAGAAGATTTTTGAATTCTATGCCAAATCAGACAAAATATTCTTGATTTTTTAAATGCTTATTTTATTAAAAAAACAATGATGCATCACACTCAGTTGCCATCAGGAGAGTCGAAGGACAAATAACAACAGATATCATAAGTTTTAAAAATGGTATTCTTTCTGGTAAGAATCCGGGAATTTAAATATTCTTCTATTTAAGCAATTTTTAGATCACAAGTTTTTTCTTCCCTCTAATTCCACCCACTAAATTAAGTAAGCATCACTTTCTAATGGAGTTGGTTTGTTTCATGCTTAAATTCAATGGGCTCCATGCATCAGAAAGACTCTCGGCGCCAGAGATCTAAGCTTGAGCTCTTCCTATGCAGTGTGACCCTGAAGAGGTCATCTAACATCATCCTTTTTTTTCTCATTTTAAAAACGAAAATATTGAGATAATCTTTAATGTTCTTTCCAAGCTGGAAACCGTAAGCTAGATAATTGATTTATTCTTCCTATGAAAAATCTTCTCCCTTGAGCTTACATTCCACAATCTGTTTTCCCCATTTGTCATCTTCACCACTTGAGCAGCCTTGACTTGAAATATAAGGCCACCCCCAGACAAGCTGTTCTGATCTGCCGTGCTGCCCACTCTCCACCCCACCACTGCGTGTGAGTGTGCGTGTTATTTACATATCCTGGCAATAGGAATTCACCGCAGTTTTCATTTAAAACATTAAATAGCCATGGAGGGTTTAGAAGCTCCAAAAGGATAAACTGTCAGTAAATACAAAATTAATACAATATAAATAATATCTTTTTAAAGGACTTTTTTACATTAAACAGGCAAAAAGTTTTCCTTACTGAAGTTGCTGATTGGGGTCCTAAACATTTGACTCATTCCTCGACAATGGCTAATTTGGGGGGAGTTCACTTGTTCCCAAGGGAAAGCCTGGCCTCGGCTCTGCTTGCCAGCGCCCTGGCGTGGTGCCGGTCACACATGGCCGCACTTCCTCTCCACTCGCTTGCATTTCAGTCACTTACTGCTTTCTGTGTGCTTGGAAAAATACATCGATAAGGAAGAAATCATCTCATCACCTAGACGTAAACACTGGTAGCATTTCGACATGCTTTTAATTAATACGATGTTTTATCATATGCTCAGTTACAGATTTTACGTCATCAAATGTCCGACCCTTTGGAGACTCTTTTAATTTGGAATTGTTTTTATTGCTTCGAGAAAAAAAATAGTTATGTGATAAAATCACATTGAGGAATGTATAACTGGATATATTCAAGATATAACTGGAGTATATCTAAGTACTTTGTATAGCTAAGGGGACTTGATAGAAATTAAGTCACACTATATTATTGACTTCAGAGGCAAACTATCATAATTGATAAAAGACCACAAACTTTGGAATAAAAAAATATTGGTTTCAAATTCTGGCTTTGCCAATGATAATATGTGTGACTTTTGGCAAATTCCTTAACTTCACTAATTAATCCACACTGATGTAAAGAAAATGTATATTTCCTAGAACTTTTATCATGATATTCATGCATTTTACATTATAAATTCCAAGAATAAAAATGTGCTCAGCATATATTTTTGTTAGAGCAATAATGATAAAAAAGCCAACTACTGGTTTAGCAGTTGCTAGGTGACAGTACTGTTCTAAGCACTTTACATACTATATTACCTCTTTTAATTCTCACAACATTTCTATGAGGCAGCTACTCTTAGAATTAAGCCCTATTTTACAAGTTAGAGAAGTGAAGATCAGAGAGGTTAAGTAACTTTCCCAAGATCACATAGCTGTTAAGTGGTAAAGCCAGGATTTGGATATAGTCTGTACTTTTACCCACTAGTCCAAAGTTCAAAAACTGCTTCATCAACTTTATTAGCTTCATATTTGAATAAAACTTCATCTATTAAGCATGATTTATTTAAGATAAAAAATTATTACCTAGTAAACATGGTTTAAGTTTATCCATTTTGATGACTAAATAAGATAGATGCATAGATTTATTTGTTATTGGCTAATCAATTTTATCATCTGCTTGGAGAATGTTTAAAATAATGTAAATGTTGCCCTGACTGGTGTGGTTCAGTGGATTGTGCACCAGCCTGTGAACCAAAAAGTCACCTGTCCAATTCCCAGTCAGGACACATGTTGTGTTGCAGGCCAGGTCCCCCGTGGGGGTGCACAAGAGGCATCCACACATTGATGTTTCTCTCCCTCCTGTTCTCTCTCCCTTCCCCTCTCTCTAAAAAGAAATAAATAAAATCTAAAAAAATAAAAATAAAATAATGTAAATGTTTATATATTATATATTTTAATCTAAAAGTATTGCTATACTGTTAATATACACTTTTGTGCAGAATATGCCTGTATTATTATCAATTCTACATTATTAAAGCCCATATTAATAAAGGTTAAAAGCCAAATTCTAACTCCAGGGTGCATAGTGAATGCAGCAGATGTCTGTGAGTTTTCGTAGTGGTCTAACATTTACCACTTCCTCCTGGTGGCAGCATCTTGACTTCTCTTTAGAGAACGACTTCACCTTAGTCTGAGCACAGGTGATTTAGGTGAGGTTGAGCCCACCCTCCTGGACATGGAGGTGGACCTGTGAACTGCACATTAGGATACAGGAGCTCCTATCCTCTGCTCCCTTTTTGGCCATAACCCTACTGACACATGAATAGACCTAAGCAGGGATGGGCCCATGACGTAAGCCAGGCAGTGAGATACGATGCCAGACATGTTGAAATTGTGCAGAGATGCATTTTTTTCCTCTGTTTGCCAAACAGAAAAGATGTGAACAGGGGATTTGGGACCACTATTTGGAGAAGAAAGCAGAGGTAAAAAAAAATGGACTAAGAGGAACCGAATAGTGTTGATCTAGCATGCATGTAATAAATGACTCTTCAATGAACATATAACAAAGTAATTAAATAAACATAGAAAATTCAGAGCCTACAGATTCTGCACTTGGAGCTGGGTAGAGCAATTTCAGGCAGGAAGAGAAGACTTTGATGTTGGGTGCATCAGTAACTAGTGTAAAATAATCATTTTTCATACTTGCAATGAATTATAATCTTGTGAGCTTAATTTATTTTATACCAGACACAAAGGGGGATGTTGCAATCTCTCTTGGTAACTTTTATTTAGAGAAAAATTGTTTTATTTACTTATTGTCATAGAGACACATACTGCTGATAAATTGTTAAAGTTTAGCTTACCTAAGAAAATGTTATTTTAATACATTTCTAACAATATAAATATAATTAATATCGTAAAATAAATCACAGTGTTGTGGTATTCATAGGACAACAGTTGTATGAGGATAGGCAAAGGAAAGATAATTTTGCTAATTTCCCAACAAAAGACAATAAAAATAAAACTGAAATAATTCTAAGTCATTTATTACATTACTCTATGTAGCAATTTACTGCAGTTTTAGAGAGAGGACATCTACAATAAAATAAAAATTTCCTGTAACTATGCTTATGTAACACTGCAAAAAATTTTTACTAAAGTAATATTTTAATGTAACGTTGTGTATTCAGTTTATGAAAAAATATCAGTAGTAAATTAGAATGTGCTGCTTCGAAGATAAAAAAAATCACTCTCATCAATGATTTGTCTTTCTCACTGACCCCGTACTGCCTTCACAAGTGAGTTGCTTAACCTACCAACAGAATTTCGTGTCCATCTTGAGCTTCTGGTTGCTCTTGCCTATAAGCAAGAACTGGAATAGTGGTTTCTTGCTGCTGTAACTGGTCTGACCTGGCCTCCAATGCCATGTACTATCCTCTCTTGCATTGGATACAGACCTCTTTTTTGAGTTATCAACCACCCCAATTCCAGTGTCTTGGCTCTGCCTTATTTTCTGTTAACACTTTGCTGACTTGATAAGCTACTAAATGACCCATTTCCCTGACAACCACTTCCCTGCAATTCTTCTGTTGTTTTCTCCAGGATTAAAGTCCTAAACCATCACACAACTGGAGTCTTGTGACTTCAAGGGGTCCTGCTTGACTTCATTAGCACTCGCTGCTACTAACTTGCCATCTTACTAATTTGTTTCAGTGCTTTGCAGAAAGCAGTTACTGTGCAAAGTACTGGTGATATCAATTGAAATCAAGGTAGATTACTTCTGATCTCAAGAAACTCATTATCGGATGGGGAATAAAATCATTACAAAATGAGAGGTCAGCGAGAAACACTAAGAAGTGGCTAACGTGAATTAGCTTCCATGCTTAGTCCGTACATTGACTCAATAAATTGGCAACCACTGAAGGCTCTGATTGCAGAACTGAGTGTTACAAAGCTTCAGAATGCAAAAATGATGTGGAAGACAGAAGCTAGGAAAAGAGAAAAGTAGGTGACACAGAAACACTTCATTTAAAATAGATCAAGTCATTACATAAAGTCTAATGTTGATGAGTGAAGGAAACAGAGGACTGAGTACCTCAAGTAGATCAATGAATTTAACCAAGAGAAGAACTGAAATTAAAAATGTTAACTAGCAGAGAGACAAGGATATGGCAGAAATCAGTTTATGTAAGTGGGAGTACTCATGTTTCATAGATGGAGGCAAAAATATTATTGAAATTTGGTAAATCATGAAATAGAGACATGCATATTATTTATATTTAAGAAGAGAACCATTGGGAAAACATGACAGAAATGTTTAAAATCGAAACCTTCTGAAGATTGGGACTAGGACTAGGTTTGAGAAAAGTAAACAAGACTTTACTTTGTATTTAATATCTTCCTTTACTATTTTAGGTATCAGTTTGTGTATTACCTCAAAATTATTAACTTACTGAACTAAGTTACATAGTAACTATAAAATTAAATTATGAAAATAATTTAGGAGTGCAACTACCTAAATTTGAAACAAGCTGCCTGAGAAGGATGTATATCCAAATCCCTAATGTAGATATTCTCATTGTCAACATTTTATAATTTGAGAAACAGAGGCTTAGTCATTTTTATATAAGTTTTCCAAGGCTTAAAAGGCAGCAAGAATTTGTATCCACTGTCATCTCTACCATCCTGAATTCAAAGTGTACACCCCCTTCTAAAACTCTCCCAAAATGCACGCCGTTCCAGCTCACTTCTGTGCCCGCCATCACATCCTGGCAGCAGTGACCTCCCCTAGTCAGAGTATTTGGTGAATGACTATTGAATTATTTCTTTCAAATGCAATTCTCTCAAGATATAACCTACCTTTAAATGTATTTTGCTTTGAAAACATTTATTGAATGCTATCTATGAGCTAAGCACTTGTCAGATTTTAAAAGGGAATATAAAAAATGCATAAAATAATGCCCCAGGAGCTCAGAACAAGAGACCATGCTGCGCAGGCCAGGCCCACACCAGAGAAGGAGGAATCAGCAGGGTGTGTGGTCTGTTTCCTCACATGGTTTATTTCCAGAAACATGAACTAACTTCAAAGTGCAAAAGTCCACAATAACTTCCAAGCCATGGAAGCAGTTTTTATTCCCAACGAGGTAAAAATGTTACTAAAACTCTAATCACACCTGAATTTCATGTCCAAACATTTTTCAGAATATTTCCGGTATTTTTTGATTTGATACATTTCCTGGCAATTGGAAACTGTCAAACTGTTTAAGTGTATTGATTATCCTGCTGAGGATAAAATCTCTCCTCCTTTGTTAGGTTTAATGATTTCCAAGTTTTCTCAGTTGACATCAGTTTGCGAGTCACTTTATTTTTCTTGTTTCATCCCCCTTTGATTCTCATAAAAGAATGAAGAAAATACGATAAAACAATTTTCTAATTTTTTGGTGGAATACATTCTTCAAGCCAATTATGGTCTGGAGAGCCAACATTGCACTGTGGATATAATGCAACCTCTTCATTTCCCTCTGTGTTTCCCTTGGATGTCTTTGAGGAGCTCTGCAGAAACTCTGGGCTACAAAGAAAGTGGTAAGAAATAGTCTGCAGTGAAATACTGAAATACAAGCTCACAGAAACCTCCCTATTTCAAGATGACAGAACTATATGGAGTTGTTTGCTGTTACAGCAGGATACCAAAGGATAGGCCAAAGCCGACTGGCTGGGCGTATTAAAAACACTTGGAGTGTCAATGTTGAATATCCTAATGTTTGGGTTGCTTGAGGGTCAAAAGTATAAAATTCCAGGAACACCTCGATGTGGGAAACCAGACGCACTCACAGAGAGCCGGCACTCTGGAAGTATTCAAACACAGACAGCTGGACTAAGACCACAAAAAGAGGCATTTCTACATTTGGCTGTTTTCCATATTAATCATTATTTTCATCTGTTTCCATTTTTGTCCATCTTTCTCCTTCTTGTGCCATATAGCTGCATGTCTTTGTTTTTAGTGCAGCCATGGCTAGATTTTTGTTTATATCCATTGTCCAAAAAAAAAAAGAGAGAGAGAGATAACATCATCTTGTCAGCAAATATGGAATTATTCTCTTGCTTTGGAGTCATCAATTACTTTCACCATTACTGACTGCAATATTTAACCTCCAGTACTATCCCTATTTCAGATAATTTAAGTTATAAGGGTTTATGTACTCCTAATGGATATCTACATTTGAAGTTATTCTGGGCAACAGCCACTAAATACAGACAAAAGAAGGCTTCATCAGTCTTTACCAACTTCACCATTCTGATAGAAGCAATGTGATATTTTTGGGGGAAAAAAAGAGAAGAACAGGCTATGGGGTCTATCTTTAGTTTAATCGTCCAACATGTATTTGTGTATTCATTTATTTATTATTTATTTGTTATTGAGGAATCCTTCCAAGTCCTTTACATAAGTTACCTCATTTCATTTCACAACAACAGGAGATGGTTTATTCCCCAGGGTTCTGATTACAAGCAACAGATACAAACACTGTTTAAGGACGCCCAGGCACTTGCAGAATTGCTGGGGATCCTGGAGACAAGACTCAAGGCCTCAGGTTTCAGACTAATTCCTGAAACTACAAGCAGAACTCATTAAAAGAGAAATAACTGCTCTAGCCCAGCATCAAAAGATACAAATTATATACCAGCACCTTTGGTGGTAGGAACTCAATATTTTTGCAAGTTCTACGCATACGGACATACAACTTCTTTACTTCTGTGCCAGGAACCCTACCTTGCAGCTTTGCTAGTAGAGCCATGTCTCTTATCCCAAGAGTGAGCTCCCCAATTGTTTTTCTTCGTCAATACCTGTTCAGTGAAAGTCTAGCATAAGCAGGTTGTTTGGGAGAGTAGATATTAAATACTTCCAGTCCAGCTGAAAGATTGAGTGAGTGGGCAAGCAAAAGTCTAGACTTTTGCATTTGCATTTGCAGCTACTACAATAGAAAGGCATTCTTTGCACCCCCAAAAGTCGTACATAACCAGAGAATTTCTTCATAATAAAAAGAAGTTAAGATTTCAAGATTGTTTTAATTCCTCCCCTCCTCTTCCTCAGCTCCTCCTTCCTTGACCCCTCCCCTCTCCATAACTTTAGGTAAGTAACTTAGCCTCTCTGTGCGTCATCGTTATCATCTGTTAAGTGGGGATGACAATGACACCTACCTCATAAGATTTGTGGAGAGATTATATATATTCACATGAAATACTGCTGTCAAATGCAAATGGCTACATAGGGATTTGCTAGTTTTTATTAAAATTCTCATTATTAGCATTTACTTTTGTAATAATGAGCATTTATTTACGTAAACATGGCAAAGTATAAAAAATCAAGTTGGCATTTACATATATTTCACTATGTATTTTGACATAACATTGGGATTGTGCCAATGAGTTTTTCATGAAGTGGATTTTTATTCACCCATCTAAAAAAATTTTCTTAAGCCCCCAGTTTGAGCCAGACACTCCCCTAGACATTGAGGAGACAAAGATTTATAAGAAAATGCTGACCATTTAGCTTTTTAAATCTAGTCTAAGGAGACACAAAGACATTAAACAAGTGCTAACAAAAGAAACTGAACAAGTGCTAACAAAGGCACATAAAATGAAGCAGTAACATGTAAACCCAGGAGATGAGGCAAAGGTTACATGCTTACTCTCCCTTAACACACAATTTTTTCAAAAAAGACCTCAATCCTTATGCTGCTAATTTAGTTTTTATGGTAGGATCTAATTTTAAACTGAGCCACCAATATGTATCTAATATAGAAAAATAATCTTAGAGTTAAGGTTTGGCATTACAAGCAGATATTAGCTTTGATAAAAGAAATCTACAGACAATACAGAGGCTGTTTTATCAATTAATTTCAATATTACCCATAAACAATGCTATTTGCCATAGCTTCCTAAGCTGCAAAAATTATAAAATTGAGTTTTATTATTCTATATGCTACTAACACAGAATTGGAAGTGTCTACACCCACAAGGCAGACAAAAGACGGGAGCTGATAATTAAAACCATTAAAAATTTAAGGATCTTAGAGATAATTTAGTACAAATCTTTAATGTTAGGGACACAGGCACCAAGGTCCCATGTGGGCTCGAATCAATGTCACTCAGCTAGTTGGTCACAAAGCAAAACTATAACCCAGGTGTCCAAACAGCAATGCTCATTAATTTATCCTAAAGAAAATGACAGCTGTGCAACATTTCAGACACATAAGCTTTTCTCTCATTCTCTAATGCATTCCACAGTTCAAGGTCAGTAATTAAAGGAAAGCTCTTCCACCAATGGATTCACTCCTGGAGAAAAGAACGTAGAAGATGGGGGTGGTGGGGAAAGAATGGTAAAAACCCAAGGGGTTAGGGTTTGGTTGTAGGATTTGCAAAGGACTAACAAGCACAGATTTTAAATTAAGCTAAGTCAACAGAAGTGGCATAAAATTTTAAAGAAAGACCTAGGGAATGAGAATGTTTCAAATAATGAATTTAACTTCAGAACTGATGTATATATGAACTAGCTTTCATTAAAATGAATTCACAGTTGGGCAGTGAAAACTGTTGGATGCCTAGAAAGATTCTTATAACATTATATAAATATAAGTATCTTGAAATTAATAGATTTTTCTCTTCTTTCCATAAGGATATATGTTACTTTTCAAGCAAGTAAAATAATTTTTCTCTAATACTCACATTCAAAGGTTATACTTTAAAATATATAAATAATACATAACCTAATATACTTTGTTTAAACTCATAGAAAAATATCTCTGAGTTGAATGAATAATTCTTTTACCATTTTCTTGCTTATTATTAGGTTTCTTCACATTTACATTTTACAAAATGTAAAATTAGTAAGAATTTATAAGATCCTTTGTATTTGAAAATCCTGTGTAGTTGTGGGGATGTTGAAACACCACCTAGCTTCTTTAGTTGAAGGCACACCTCTGAATCTAGCTTTGTGATAGCCATATTCTTCATAAAAATTGCACGTAACTCCTTTTTATTTTATCACTTGCCAGTGGCTGGGTAGATCTTCACATGTGATTGATAGTCTCTGGAAAAATCTCTACAAGTAATATGTTATATTAAATGTGTGTGTTTTTGTGCTACTAGTTACATAACACTACACTTAGAATTAAACTCATTTAAAAGGTGTTAGCAACCAAGAAAACCAATCAAGCATCAAGACAAAATAGGGCTTGTCCAAGAATTTATGGTAAGATTTACCTCCTAAATAACTCAACACATTAACTACATTAAAGAAAAAAAAAACATGATTACCTAATAAATGCACAAGTCTTCTGATTATATTTAACAACAATCTATCATATCAATTCTACAAATCATATTACAATTTAGGAATAAGAAGAAATATTTTATTAAACATATGGTAAATATATTTAATTTCTTAGTAAATCTAACCATAAATTACTTTGTGCTCTGGAAAATACTTGGTCTTAGCTTAGAACATTTGAAAAAACATATTAGGCCTTCAGAGGCAATGGTTACTAGCAAGGATATATCAATGAATTATACTGCAGATTTGTATTTATCCAAAACTTCCTACCATGACATTATCCTACCACTTAGCCAAGACAGTCTAAGTATATTCTATCACTTTCTTTCCAACTTATGAGATTCTTTAAGCTGTCAAACTTCTATATAAAATTCACTGGATTCTGTGGAAGAGAAGTGCCCTAATGTTTATTGTTTTATTTTTCTTCCAGTAAAGATCATTTTACATAAACTGTTTTCCATAACTATATTTAGACACCTTTTTTATCTCTGTATTTCCCTTTTGTCACTCTTCTCATGGCTCTCCATTTTACCTTGTTCATGCATTCAATCCATCCATTTTTCCATCCTCCATTCATTCGGTTTAAAGAAATAAGTTACAAGCTGTGGTAAATGTTACAAATAGTAAAAGCAAAGCTGAAAGAAAAGAACTGAAACCAAATCATGAATAGAGTGATCAGCAACCATTTTTTTTCCTTGAAGGAGACATTGAAGCCTAAAAAGAGAGCAAAAGAGGTGGGAATAGGAAGGCAAACCATTTTTTCAATTTCCTGGTTTACTTCTTTGCACTGACGTTGGCTGGTAAATTTTACAGTGCTGCCTCACATGGCCTTGCATAACGCCCCTTTTCCATCGTCTGAAGCTCAGGAACATTACACGGCCCAGGTGGCCATGTGCCTCACCTGGACCGGCCTATGTTTAAGGGTAGGATTCAAATGAATAGCTCTTTGTTTAAAGTTTATTTTCCCCATGTTACTATTTTTACTCTGCTATTTACAATAATGAAAGTTCTTTGTAGAAAACAAGAAATATAGCAGGTAAACAAACAATGCATTTGAAAAATCACCCCATTCAGCAAATATCACCATTGATATTTTGGTATATATCTTTTGGGGAAGTTTACTATGAGTTTATCTATGAAAATAAGTGATGTCATTATAAGTGTATCTTTACTTAATAACTATTTGTTTTCACCATAATAATACACATATCTTTTTTAATGGCTTCATGTGGATGTGGCTGTTTTCTTTCTTTCTTTCTTTCTTTCTTTTTTTTTTTTTTACCAGTTTTCCGTTGTCTTTTTCCTAATTGTCCACTCTGATTAATGAGGTTGCAAAGAAGTACTTACACACACATATTTGTGCAACTCTCTGATTATTTTCTTCTTGTAAGTCCTTAGATTTGGGATTTTGAATCAAGTAATATAGTAAGCTACCTTTTAATGTATTAATAAATTAAATTTCAGGAGTTTCATAGAATCTTCCATTTTCAACAGAGTGATATGTATTTGCTTATTTCCTCAAGTTATACTCATCATGAAAATTGTGATTTTTTAAAAAATTTACTGATCTGATATGTAATTATGTACTTGCAGTATTGTTTAAAGTTGCAGTTTTTCTTTTAAAATTTTTGGTTAGGATATTTTGTATGCTTTTTAACTATTTTTATTTCTTGTTTTTAAATCTCTACCTATTTTTTGTAAATTTTTGCCTTGTAGGTTATTCATCCCTTCTATTATTAAATAATATAATTACAGCTTTATAAATCAAGCCCTTTGTATTGTTTTAACTAATTTTTCATAGATTTTTAAATTCTTATTTTATGCACTGAACAATTTTTGTTCAAACCCATAAATCTTTCTCATTTTGTGTTGTTTTGAGAATTAACATATGTATCAATTTATATGCCTTAATTTTTACTTTTAACCATCTGTTAAATCTCCCAAGAACTGATTTTGAAATTTAGTGTGGTCAAGGAAACTAGTAATATGATTTATTTTTTCCTCCAGATAGATGGTTGTTTTAACACCATTTAATGAACAATCTATGCATTCCCAATGATCAAAATATTATCCTTATTATGTACAAAATGTATATATAAATGTGTGTATACATACATAGATGAAGTATCAAATATATACAAATATATACTCATATTTTGTTTTATATATCCAATAAATATAAATACATTATGTTTTCTTTCACTGATTTGTCTGTTTATTCTTTTATCACTATGTTTTAACAGGTAATGATTTGAAACATGATTTATAAATTGATTATGCAAGATTAGTATCCTTTCTTTAATTTTTCAACTATTCAATGACATCTCAGACATATAGGCTAGAAGAATAATTTAAGAATAACATTTAATTGATCCTTCTCTCACAAAGGCCTTAACATTTTCTCAGAATTATGTTAAACATATAGAACTTTAGATAGAATTTATATCTTTACAAAATGGAATGAAATGAATATGGCATGTCATTATTTGTTATTTACTCAAATTACCTTTTAAAATTGCTCAGTAATGGTAAACATGAATGAATGTGTACATGGCTGGAAAATTATGTATTTATGTATATTTATCTATGTCTTTTTAAGTTTATTTAAAGTAACTGACATTTTCATTCACACTATGGATAGCTTATTTCTCCCATTCTGTTATTTATTTGGCCATTAATCTAAAAAGAAAGTTACTGATTAGAATGATTATTTTGTACTCAGTCACCTTATTGTAATCTATATTAATTAACTATTTTAAATTGTAGATACACAATTATATAATCTAAAATTTGATGATACTCCTGCTATTTATGCTTTCATACTTAACTAGAAGGATGGCTAAGCTCCTTTCATAATTACATAGTCCATCCTTACATGCCTGAAAATATGGAAGACCTATCTCTGCCTGGATTTCTGTTGAGACATTCCCCTCTTTGTGGGGCAGGTTTTGGTTTTAGAATTAGCTATGGTTCTCCATTAAAGCCCAAATGAGAAATGATCTTTGTTTCCTTTTAGGTATAGAGGTCTATATCTCTATGTGGTGAAGTATTTTCTAAACCTCCCTTCCAAATATAAATTCTCCTTCTTTGGAACCCTTAGGAAAGTCCTTCTACTTTATGCCATTTCTTTCACTCACACACTGAATTACAGGTTGGTGAACAGCGTGACTGATATAAGTGAAAAGCACAATCATTAATGATGAAACAATGCCAATTGCAAAACCTAGATTTCTTGTTAGTTTGTTTGATTTTCTGTCCCAGGTTCCCAGGATACAAGAGAGGCCTCACAAAAGGAAGAGAAAAAGGAACAAGCATACATGTGTTAAAAATCTAGCCTTCAGGCAGTGCCCTTGATTTACACTGAGCTGAAGAGGTATTTCTTGGTTAATTCACAGACCTGTAAGCAAAAAGACCTCTTTCACCTTTAGTCTGACCAGTAATGACATCTTTCACACTTTTTGCTTTTCTAACCCAAATAGGACACTGTAATGCTGCCTAACTATTAAATGCATTCTCACAATTGGAATGTGGGAATAATTAAAAATATACAAACATACACTTTCAAATGCACTAACACATCACATTATTTCTTTTTTACTGGCTTAGGATTGTACTCCTCTTTGAAGAAATAGTCTGTATTTGTTATTAATCAATTCTTTTCAGATGAGCAAAATCTGAAAGTACACATTTTAAATGCAAATTTCTAAGGGAGCAAACTAACAATTACTTTCTTTTATAACCCCGGAGACCAGATAATACCCTAAAACGGTCCACTCTGGGAACTAGAATTTATATTCCATGTATATAAATGGAATCACGCACTACGTACTTTCTTTTACATATGGTTATATATAAACCATAACTGAATAATCTGTTTAAAAGTAGATTCAGCTATATGTTTTGTAAGATGATGGATTTGCCTCTATTTTAGATGGTAATGACTTCTAAAAAACATCTTTCACTAATCTGTATTTAGGTACAATTTTATAGGGAAGAGCTCTGTGTATTTCTAAATCATATTTAAAACAAAAGAATTATTTGTACATGTAAAAATTCTGCATTCAAACATAGGAAGAAAAAAGATGATAATTTTCCTTTGGGCCAGTCTAGAAGTATTATGTACTGAATAATAATAATAAAATATATATTACGTATATGCACACACACAAAGGTATGTTTATGTGCATGGGTCTATTTCCACATGTGTACCACATGGACATGAGGGGAGCACCTGATGTACTGAAGCTACACGGTACTTATAATTAGGCTGCAAATCATTCAGAAAGTTGTGAACTTTTATTTGTATCTATATTTATACCTTGAATGCTTTATTTTTTTAAATTTATTCAATTAAAGTAAGTTGAAGGTGGATAGGTTTCTCAGTATCATTAATACTAAACTCATTTCAAAATTTCTTTTATTAGGGGATTTCCGGCCAAGATGGAGGCATGGGTGGACACACTGTGCCTCCTCTCACAACCAAAATTAAGGACAACAAAGATTTAGAAACAAGAAAACAATCAGAACTCATAGAAAATTGAACTGTACGGAAATCCAACAACTATTCATCCAGACTGGTAAGAGGGGCGGAATCATGGCAGGAAAAAGTGGAGGTGTGAACCAGGCATGCAGGCAGCAGTGGCTAGCAGATCCCAGGCATGGGGTGGCAACTGTGCAGACCCACTGAGGCCCGTGCAAGGCGGCTGGCTGACCAGGTGGTCCCACATTCATATGCAGATAATCCAGGTGAAGGGGAAGCAGGGGAAGGGACTGGAATCTGAGAGAGAGCAGAGTAAGTGCCATTGTTCCCTCTTGGACCCCGTCTCCACATACAGTTTCACTACCCAGTGACTGGGCTGCCGTGCCCTGGGGAACACCTAAGGCTCCACCCCTCATACATCACAGCCACGACTAGACAAAAACAACAACAACAAAAATGGAAACAAAAATGGCTCAAACTGGAGAACAAATCAAAGCCCCAGAGCCAATTTATCTAAGCGATGAAGAGATAGCCAACCTATCAGATGCACAGTTCAAAGCCCTGGTGATCAGGATGCTCACAAAATTGGTTGATTTTGCTCACAAATTAGATGAAAAAATAAAGGCTACAGTAAGTGAAATGAAGAAAAATGCACAGGGAACCAATAGAGATGGGAGGAAAACTGGGACTCAGATCAATGGAGTGGACCAGAAGAAAAAAGAAACAACCAAACAGAAAACAAGGAAGAAACAAGAATTCAAAAAAATGAGGACAGGCTTAGGAACCTCCAGGATATCTTTAAATGTCCCAACATCCAAATTATAGGGGTACCAGAAGGGAAAGAAGAAGAGCAACAAGTGGAAAACTTATTTGAACAAATAATAAAGGAGAACTTCCCCAGTCTGGTGAAGGAAATAGACTTCTAGGAAGTCCAGGAAGCTCAGAGAGTCCCAAAGAAGTTGGACCCGAGGAGGAACACACCAAGGCACATCATAATTACATTAGCCAATATTAAAATGAAGGAGAGAATTCTAGAAGCAGCAAGGGATAAGGGGACAGTCACCTACAAAGGAGTTCCCAACAGACTGTCAGCTGATTTCTCAACAGAGACCTTGCAGGCAAGAAGGGGCTGGAAAGAGGTATTCCAAGTCATGAAAATCAAGGACCTACATCCAAGATTGCTCTATCCAGCAAAATTGTCATTTAAAATGGAAGGGCAGTAAAGCGCTTCTCAGATAAGGTCAAGTTAAAGGAGTTCATCATCACCAAGCCCTTATTATATGAAATCTTAAAGGGACTTATCTAAGAAAAAGAAGATAAAACATATGAACAGTAAAAAGACAGCAAACTCACAGGTATTAACAATCACACCTAAAACAAAAGCAAACTAAGCAAACAGCTAGACCAGGAGCAGAAACACAGAAATGGAGATCACATGGAGGGTCAGCAACAGGGGAGTGGGAGGAGGAGAGAGGAGGAAAAGGTACAGAGAACAAGTAGCATAGATGGTGGGTAGAAAATAGACAAGGGGAGGGCAAGACTAGTGTGGGAAAAGTAGAAGCTAAAGAACTTATGACACATGGACATGAACTAAAGGGGGGAATGTGGGTGGGAGGGGGTGTGCAGGGTGGAGGGGAATGAAGGGGGGGAAATGGGACAACTATAATAGCATGATCAATAAAATATTTTTTAAAAATTTCTTATATTAGCTATATAAAGACAAATACATTAGTGCCCTCACATTAAGAATGCAGAAGACAGAGCAAAATTATATATACTAGTTCCAATAATGTGTAAAGGTTGTTCTTAGCTTCATTCACATGTTCATTTAACAACTTTTTCAAATGTTAATATGAATCAGACATTGTGCTAGGTAGGAGAGAACAATCACACACTCAGTTAAGTTTGTCATGTTGTCATACATGCTGCCGTAAGATATACCCAGTACAGTAGGAGTTCCAAGAAAAGGGCTTAATAACTTTCTATTCATTTTTAGAGAATTATTTATATTCAAAGAAAAAGGAAGTATATAATATTTCAAAAGAAATTAAAAACATTGGATTATTCATAGAATCACAAACTATTTCTATATATCTAGTGCCAATATAATTGGAGAAGTGTTCAATATGCCCACTTTACAAGTAAGCAAAACTCAACTAAACTAACAGATGACTGAAAAGAATTCTGACTGTATATGTCAGAGACAAATGGCTCCCTTATTGCTGATATAAGAAGCCCATTACTGATATCCTGAGGTATCAAGTACAATTTTATAAACTGTTTAATTTCAGATTGCCCACAAAATGGCAATGTTAAATAACTACTCTAGTAACACCCTCTACTTCTTTAAATCACTTATTGGAATTATATTCAGCCCTGGCTGCTGCAGCTCAGTGAATTGAGCACCAGCCTGTGAACCAAAGGGTCACCAGTTCTATTCCCAGTCAGGGTTGCAGGCCATGTCCCTGGTAAGAGGTGTGTGAGAAGCAACCACACGTTGGTGTTTGTTTCCTTCTTTTTTCTCTCTCCCTCCTTTCTGAAAATAAGTAAATACAATCTTTAAAAAAAGGAATTATATTCAAAGTCCATTTTAAGGAGTTCGTGCTTTGGTAAGTGCTAAAAATTATTTAAATGTTTTTTGATCTGGGAAGTAGCATGATCATATCACATAGTGCTAGAGAATATTATTCCAAGAGAGATTTGAAGAATGGAATTAAAGAGAAAGAGATGGAAGCCCAGAGTACAGTCAGAGGATATTTCTGTAGTACAGATGCTAGATAATAAGAGTACTTCTTTTACAGAAAATACAAGCCAAGTATAAAAGAATAAAATGCTTAGAAGTTTTGAATCTTAATTACTTGTAGAAAAATAGTTATATTAAAAATTATGTAAATTTAAGAGAAAGGATGCAATTGGCTTTTGTTGTTGTTTATCCTTTAATTTTTAAGAAAAGAAAAAATCAATTTGTTTAGATACAAATCAATAAAGAAGAATACCCAAAATTTTGATAATGCATGTTAATATTTTAACTACCTATTATGCTCCTTCTAGACACTAATCTAATTGCTCATTTGCTGCTTTCCACAAATCCGTTTTTCAAATGAGGCAACTGGGTCCCAAAGAAATAATGTGACCAATGTTGGCTCCTCAGTGGTAGAAGCAGAGCTTGAGTCTAGACATTCTGGCCATAAGTGACTGTGTTCTCACTTAACTTTTCACTTACAGATAAATATCTCCTGTAAGGCTTAGGGAAAGAGTCAGAGCTGATGGACTTTAGAGAGAGGAGGAAGATAACTGTGGAAAGGAAGACAGAGCAATTGTTCTCAACAGTGGCCAATTTACAGCTTTACAACCGGATTCATGGACACAAAAGCAGGATTCTTGATCAGTGGGCTTTGAGTAGAAACGGATGTTTCTATTTAAAAGAAGATCCACAAGTGATTCTGATTCAGAGGCAGGGTGAGAATCACAAATGTACGAAGGGAAATGTAGAGGGCAGAGGTATAAATATTGAGAATCACCATATGCATTAAGAACACTGCTAAATTGTCATTAATTCTGCATACCATCCCTACATCTCAAGTTTACCAGGGAATGATAGAGTTTAAGCTTCATCCATGGACACATAACCTCTAAGTGTTCAGTCGAGATTCAAATGAAAATCTGACTTTAAAGTCTGTATTTTTTCCAGCTAGTGCAGTGTTTCTTTTTTATTTTATTTTTTATTGTTTTTCAAGTACAGTTATCTCCATTTTCACCCCACCATGCCCCCTACCCTCTATCCCCCCTCCCACCCTCAAACCTACCCCCTGTGGCTTTGACCATGGGTCCTTTATACGTGTTCCTTGATGGCCCTTCCCCTGTTTCCCCCCGTTATCCCTCTTCCCCCTCCTCTCTGGTTACTGCCAGTTTGTACAGTCTGAACACATTTGTATGAGCCAGGTCCTCCAGGCCACCAAGTTTCTCACCACTCCTGGGTGTTCACCCTTGTGTTACTACCTGATCCCTGTATCTGCAAAGGAAGAGTAGGAATGTAACATCATTCTCTTTTTAAGTAAAGGAAAAATTGTATGTGCATGTGAGTGTGTGGATCATTTTTTAATCTATTCATACACAAAGGAAAATCTTCCTTCTGCCTATCATTACAAAAATTCTCACTCCTTCTCCCCCATCACTCCAACTCAAAATATTTTTTGCTCCCAAAGAAGCAGAACTCTGACTGATCCTACATTGATGCAGTTGTGTTATGGTTTCCATTATACTCTTTTACTGGGCATAATAAAACCAACAACATACCTGTAGCTAGTGAACAATAGAATCCTATAGAGTAGATGACTTATACTTAACCAAGTTTTTTCCATCTGACCTGTATATACATGTTAAGTGATGTCTCATTAAATCTAGGTTTGGTGGATATATTCATCATAAAATAATTGGAGTACTATTAGCAGAATTTTTAGTTTAGAACACTAGTGGTACCTGGAACTATTAAGGTCACTATATTGCCAAAATTTGTTTGGGGTGGGATTTTTTTTTTCTGGAGTACTAGAGCATGAACATAAAGTCACAAACAAGAGAATAAGGATGAAAATAATAAATTATGGAAATAAGAACTAATTGTGACTTCAGGGGTTTGATGGTTTATTATTTTTTCAAATGGAGAGAAAAGCTGGTTTTTTGTTTGTGCAATGCTGAGATGAATTACCCATGACCCTATGTAAACCGAAAGCTTGTATTGACCATTTGAAGTGAGAAAGCTTGTAACCATGGCAACGAAGGACAGTGAAATAGGTTTTTGCTGCAGTTATAAATAAGGAGAAAAAAAACAGTGGACCTTTCCTCCCTCAATTTTTGATCAAAACAATGCAACAAATAAAAAATACCATTTTCCTGTTTATATTTTTTCCAGTCATAACATTCACGTCGTATTTTGGATGAAAACCTCTACAGAAGCAGACTGTGATACATCATGGGAAGGAAGGGAGTTAGGGCACAGAGACAGGGAATGAGGAAGGAAAATGATGTAGAGGACTGTAGGCAAGATCCCTGTTTAAATAATTCATTCTTTCTTAGATGCGTGACATAGATAATTGCAGTTTTAAGGTGGTACATTGCAGAATACCTAAAACCACTGAAGCCAGGGGAAAAGAGAAAAAATCATCAAGTTGTTTGAAATTTTTATGCTCTATGTCTCTTTCAGCTAGAATAAAATGGATATTAAGTACAGTGTATTTTAAATATATACATAGTATTTGTGCTGTGTTCCACAATCAGTGATAGATGAACGTGGCATATAAGGCTTCAAAGTGTGAATGCGTACAAGCCTAATACCACTGTGGTTAATTCTGTTGGTTCTTTTAAATTAGAATTTTAATCAAATATCTTCCAAAAATTGAAACCTCTTTCACCCAACACTTGGTGGCACTACTACTACATAAGGCAAGTCCCTGCAAATGATTCCCAAATCTCCAAGGCTTTGAAAAGCAGCACATCTGCCATTCTGCAGTGAAACCCTTCAGCTATAATGCCTTGAAAGAGCAGCTCAAGATATTGATAATATTCCTCTTTTTTTTTTCTCATGGCAATACTGTTGTGGTGATTGCAAATAATAATAATAACTTGTTACAAGCACCGATTTGGATCACACTAGATTCATAGGAATGAGAATTGCAGGAAGGGCACTCTCACAGAACAGGAACTGAGTTGATGCTATGGCAGCTACACTGTCTCATGGAACCACGTGAGATGATGGAAGTCCGTTGTCTAACACGTAGCCACTAGCCATACTTGAATGTTAGCTAGTGCAAAAGCAAAACTGAAATTCCAAATTTTTTTTATGAAATTCAACCTAAATTTGAATAATCACAACTGGCCAGAGGCTACCCTCTTGGACCACACATGGACCCTGCTATGCATGGACCTAAGATTTGACTCAAGAGAGAGGTCAGGAAGAGATGCAAAGTATGATTAAAAAAAAAAAAAAGAAGTACCTGTTCCTTAATCAGTGGCAAGAAATGTAACAAAATTAAACAAACCACTCTCTGTATAATAAAATCAGCTCATTATCCTTTCCCTTCTCAGGAGGGATGTGTTTTCTTTGCCGTTGTATATGAAGTCATTAGATTTTCCTTCTAAAAATTTCTCCTTCTCAGAGATGTTTTCCCCACCAGTATAATAGGTAAGAGAGAAGAAACATTTGGTGACAGTCACTTTGAAGTGTGAAACTCTAAAGATGGTCCCATGGAGCTCTGCCTCACTCAGGCCTACTACTCCCAGTGAACTAGACCAAAGGGCAGAAAGGAGGCTTTCCCAATCAGTTCTTTCTTATTCCACTGAATGCTAAATAATTGGAAGATATGGGTGGTACACCATCAGTTGCACCAGTGAGAGGAATGATTCAAAGATGCGATTTGTCCCCAGAAATGAAGGCATATTTGGAAGGAGAATAAGAGTAATGATACAGTGTTGCCGCTTGGGAGCCCTGGACTGGATCATCCTTAGTTTTAACACTAATTTCTCCCCTTACTTCTTTAACAGACTTATTCAAGTTTTATTAAATTAATTCTGTCTTCCTTATTAGGAGATGGGCTCTCAGAGAAAACAGGCTGGTCTCTTTGTTTTCATTTTTTGGTTTTGCAAACTCTGGTCCCTAACCCCATACCTCTACAGTCATTCTTTTCCTATTGGCAGATGAGGTAAAGGGATTAGGAGAACTGAGGTGTCATGAATGGGAATTCCTCTCCTCTAAAAGCAATGTACCGATAACAACCTCCTAATAGTGACAATGCAATTAGTCTACTGACAGTTATAGATGTGCAGGGACTGCTGCCAGAACCTTGCAGGAAATCCATTCTGAGTTCTAAATTTGAACAACTGTATTGCTGTGATAAGAAATACTGTGGCCTATCAAGAGTGACTCTACAGGTGACTGGATATTTTTAAAAATTTTGTTCTGCAGCTCTATCACTTTCTAAAAAAACATCCTTCTGAAAAGATGTTTTTCACTCATCCGCTTCCTGTTGCTGTCGGCGGCTCAAAATCTGCACTGTTTTCTACAGACCATATGCTGAGGCGGCTCCTCCACTTTCATCACACGCAGTTTTTCTTTTTCTCTGCCACGTCCCTATAAATAATCGAATCTGTTTATAATCCACTTCTTGTTCAAAATTGGTACAGAATTGATTTGATGATTAATTGATCTTCACAATGTTTTCTCACATTTTCACTAATATTTTCATTGATCATTTTCTCTCTTTCTCATGTCTCTCCAATCCTCTATCTCAAAGAATCACTGAATTTTAGACCATACATGGTTTTAGAGATACACTGGTTAAACACTCCTTGGGGTCATTTAATTTCCTGAAAATTAATGAAAAAAATTTGTTGGCATCAGACTATTTATTAGTTAGGGCCCATTTGACTGAAGGAATGCTACCTACTTGAATGGAGAAATTAATATGAGGAATTGTTAGCAAAGTATAGAGTATAAAAAGAAAATGCTAAAGTACCTATCATGCAGGGAGTGACTGTAAAAAACCACCAGGAGCAAGAGTGCTCAGGAAACGAGAGAATGACAACACCTTAGAAACTTCAAGAAGCTAAACTCAGACCATTCTAAGGGGCTGAACTGGCATCTCTGGTCAGGAGGCAAGATGAGGCTGATTCCTTAACTGCTGGCAAAATTGTTGACTGAAATTCAGATGCTACTGTGGAAATAATTGCTGCTACCAGTGTGAGGAAATATAACAGTGATTTTCACAGTAACAGTAAGCAGAGAGGAAGCCCATGGGAAGCAAACAGAAAACAAACGGCAATGAACAAGTTGCTTCTTCTTCCAGCCTTGCAGTCTCCATCTAATAATTTTTTTATTGGCCGAGCCAAAAAGGAAGATAGTTTGTAGCACAGAAAAGTGGTCTGGGACCAGCTTACAATCAGCAAGCAGAATGTGGAGAATGGACACAAAGCTGAGATTTTATAGCTTTGTAATTGCCACAGTGTGTGTGTGTGTGTGTGTGTGCATGTGTGTGTATTCACACATACATTATATAGATTACATATATATTAAGGAAAGATAATTCATAATTTTATTAGCTTCTTGAAGGAATATATGACTTTCAAATGCTTAAGAATCATTGAGTTGTCAATAGAGACAAAAGAACCTCGTGGTAACAGAGATGGCCTGGTGTTCTTTACATTCTTTGATACTGCTTTTTCCATTCCTCTCGTGTTTATACTCTCACTAATGAGAAGGCATCTTGATGGAAATTTGAAAACATTATTAGTGTTCACAACACTGTAGTGTTTAAAAACAAACAAAAACAAACCAACAAACAAACATTCTTCACAGACTAATTGATTTCTATGTCCACAAAAAGATTTACAAATTCCCCGGAAGTTATTATTTTAATTATATCAAAGTCTACAACTTGTCTTTTGTGTTTAAGCATTGCTACTGTGTTTGATAAACTAAAACAATGACGAACATGTGAATCCTTTAAGGAACAATATAATGAATTTTAAAATAGTAATTAAATTTTTTAATTACTATTAAAAACTCTGTTTTTTGTCTACCTGATGATGTCCAAAACAACCCCTTCGGAGTGCTTGTTGTTACTCATGCATGCATAATTGCTTGGGTGAGCTGCAAACTCAGAGGCTTGTCAGAGGAAAGGAGAGAAAATCAAGGAAAGAGTGAAGGTTCGGAGTGTTCATCTGTTTGCATCACGAAGACCAGACATCATATTGAAGTCCTAGGTAGTGTGGAAATCTTGAACTTGATGTTCAAATAGGCCAATAAATTGTGTGTAGTCAATTTGCAGTTGACATTCAAATGAGACCAATATGATATTTTGAAGTGTTAATAGATGCTCAAGATAAGTCAGTAGTGTTGTCTCATTTTAAAACGACCCTATAATTTTGGAAATAAGGTAGATGTAGAGTCCTGGGGACAGGGTTGGCATTAGGAGGGAGTGGGCAAGAGTTAGAAAGTCTATTTCAAGTCAAGAAAATGAATTCTTCGTAATAACAGGTCTCTAATCCTAAAGTAGAAACTGTAGACGGAAGGGAGAATTCAAGCAGAAGTGCTGTCATTTGGACCAAAATAATTGTAGGCAGGTTGAAATAAATGACTACAACTTAGCTTATACTCAGATGCCCAGGGTACTAGATATGAATTTTGGCACAACAACGTTAACCGTCAACCATTGGTAGAAAAGGGCTTCCAAACACCGTTGGGCTTTGTTTAAGAATTTGACTGAGCCTGCAGGAGACATTGAACAGAACTGGAGAAGGAAGGTGCTCATGGTCATCACCACGGATCATTAGAAAAACAATAGTTAGACTGATAGATCTGAATGTAAAATGGAGCATCTCACTAGCTGAATTGACAAGTGAAACCCCCTAGTGAT
The DNA here is from genome assembly GCA_004027475.1 of Anoura caudifer. NCBI lineage: Eukaryota > Metazoa > Chordata > Mammalia > Chiroptera > Phyllostomidae > Anoura > Anoura caudifer. The sequence goes on from PVKU01000709.1 coordinate 192,221, forward strand.
TAAAATTAGAGTATGGCTTAGTTTTGCTGCATTCAGGAAACTTCTCTGAGAACATTCCTCTATCTCACAGGCAGAGAAATTCCACATGGACATCTTTTCATCTATTATGTCTGAACCCTAAATATTACTCGTATTATAAATACAGTGCATATACTTGTTTGCCATGGCAATCTCAGTTGCAAGATTGTAAAAATCCCCCAGCACAGGGCATATGTTCCCTTTATCTTGGATCTCTTGTTACCTGGCGCTATGCCTGGCATGCAGCAGGCATCCATGCAGTTGAGTGAGTTTGTTGAATTTCAATCTGTTTTCAAAACAGATTCAATTGAATCAAGTGAAAAGGCCCACTTGCTCTGAGTGATTTGTTATCACTCTTAGACCAAAGATCCAATTCACTAAATTCTGTATTTTGAGACAGGAGAGAACATGAAAAGGCATCTATTTTACTGAATCCTATTTTTTCACCTATCTGTATATGTACATATAGATACAAATATAAACTAAATGTATATGTACATACATACATTTCACATATATTATACATTTTAATTTACATTTTGTTGAGTGGTTTTTTTAAGTTTCAATAATTTGTCTTCTTCAGTTGTTTAACAAAGAAAGGTTGTGCTCAAATTTATTTTCAAGAAATCATAAAAGGTCAAAAGAAGCATTAGTACTCACTAGGTTTAAGTAAATGTCATAAATACTAGCTGCTTTTAGAAAAAAGACAATAGTTAATGTAGAATATTTTATTGCAGTATCAACCTAGAATATGAGGCATATTTTTATACTTTATGCCCATTTGTAAATAGTATCGACAATGTTATTATTGTGGATCTAATAAATGAATAACGGAAAAATATTTTCATAAAAATGATTTAAAAATAAAATGTCAAAACACTGGAAACAAAAATTAGATTAAAAATAATAACAAATTTGATATTCAATTTTAATTTTTTAAAAAAGAAAAATTGGAAATTTATACTGCAAATTTATGACTCTTTTGAAAATACTGTTCTAAACAATCTACATCATGAGTCGTTGTCTGGAAAACAAATATTCATTCATTCAAGAAATAATGATTTCCCATCTACTAAATAATTTGACCTTCAAATAGGACCAATATGATATTGTAGAGTGTTAAACAGAACTTTCTAGAAATAGAGATGTTCAGGGTAAATTGCAAGTGCTATTTTATTTTGGAATGATCCAATAATTTTAGAAATATGGCAGATACTGAGAGTTCTGGGAATAGAGTTGTCATAAAGGAAAAAACTGGCAAGAGTTAGAAAGCCAATTTGGACTCAAGAAAATGGATGCCTCATAATAGTGTTTATCCCTTCCTCTTCCAATACTATTTAATGTCACCAGCAGGCTCAGTCCAATGCATGACCAAAGCCCACTGGTGTATTGGCAGCCCCTTCTTCACCAGTGGTGGGTAGGTTAACCTTGCTGTGCCAAAATCTATATCAGGCTCTAAGGATAAAGTGGTAGGTAAGACTAATGAGGCTCCAGAACTCATTTAACTTACATTTTAAAGGAGAAAATATACAAGAAATAAGTTAGCTTCATGTAAATTAAACTGCACATAAAAATTAGTTCTGAAAATTATGGACACTATAAATGAAATACGGTGCTGTAATATTGGACAAGGGATTGTATAACTCTAGATTTAGGAAGTAGAAAAAGATTTGAAGTAGGAAAGGATTTGGGAATACTTGGAAAGCCAGGATGTGTCTGAGGCTTAGAGTAAAGCATGGGAGATGCTGTGGGGGGGGGGGGGTGGAGCGAGACTGAGAGAGCCTGTAAGCATTAAAATGGCTTTGGATTTTATTCTAAAGGGAAATTAATGAAAACTTTCAAGAGAAAATATCTGATGGATATTTACAAGAATGACTCAATATTTTGAGAAGAATAAATTGATAGGAATAAATTATAAAAGGTATAAGATATAAGGAAATTATATAAGATATAAAATTATAAGATTATAATTATATAAGATATAATTATAAAGGTAAAGATATAAGGAGACCACACAGATTATTTTAAAAATCCTGGTGAAAGATAATTTGACTTTTAATTATGCTCTTGCAGTGGAGATAGAAACAATTAGTGCGATTGAGATAAATTTTAGAAATAAAGCCCAAGATATTTATCTTGAGTATCCAGGTAAGATAATGGGTAGTGTGAAATAAATAGGTTTAAGTATTGTTAAATAAAAACAGCAATACAATGTAAGAAGTTGTACATAAGAATTCAGAATGTCAAAGTGTGGAGTGAAGCATACATTTAAGGTTTGTTAAGCACATAGAAGAATGGACAAGACGGCAGATAGAAATGAGGGTGCTGTCCTCAACACAGCCCCAGCAATTCCAACATTTACCAGCCTAGCAATGAAGGATGCTCCAGCATAAGAATTTGGGAAGGGAAGGAATCACTGAATTAATAGCTAAAACAAGAATCCATGGTGTTAAAGAGTCCTGAGTGGCAGATTGTTCGAAGAAAAATGAAGGTTGAGAGGGGGGTGTGAGAAATTATATCATATGAGGAACTGGAACCACAGAAGTCAAATGACCTTTACAACAAACTGGTAGTACAATCAGAAGACAGCTTGGATCTTGTGCATTGAAAAGTGGGTGGGAAATGAAAAAGTGCAGAGTGAGTGAAAACAACTTTGTTGAAATATTTTTGATGTATATAAAGTAAAATTGTGCAGGAATTAGAGAGGAACATGGGGTGATGAAAGGAATACCAACGCATTGTCCAACACAAAGCTCTCAAATGACCTACATTGCTTGTAACTCACATTTCACAGCCCAGTTATAGTTTTCAGTATTTTCTCACACTTTTCTCTGCATGGCCCCAAGTACTGTGTCAGGTGTCTTTCTTCTTTAGGCAACACTTTATTCATCTGGTTTCACTTCTGGTTCTAAACCTTAAAATACTCTCCTACCTCCTATTTGCCTGTGCTATTCCAAAACTCAACTCTCTCCTGCCATTCACCATGAATGCCTCCTTGTGACTCTAATCAGTAATGAATGTCTTATGAACCTTGACCTCTTATTGCTTGGCCCTTCTCAAGTTTAAAGACAAACAAGAATTGTGGCCATGAATCCAGGAATTTCCAAATCATACACAGCCAAAAGCAGAAAGAAAGAGAAAGAGAATGAAGAGAGAACCAGCTTTATTTGGGAAATTCTAGTTTGTTTTTCTACTCAGGGTAGGTAGAAAATGTAAGAGAGATGCTTCCTAGGTATTTGTATGACACACAAAGCAGAAAACACGGGAAGGCATTTACAAGAGAGAAAAAAGAAGTAGGAGAATAAAGTGTATGTACTTCAGAGCCCTGAAAGTAGATTATTTCTGTTTACAGTCTCACCAAATCTGTATCTCCATCTTTGACCAAGAATATTAGCAAACTCTTCTCTTTTACAAAATAGTCAAGATGAGTCTGGTGTAAAAATAGAAAGAAAGCCTACCCTTTTCTGGCCATGTGTTTGTCCTTCACCAACAGCTCTTGTGGCAACCCATTGAACATGCTTTATCTTTTCATGTGTTTATCTTTTCCTAAAAACAATATACACTTGTAATCAGCAAGAAAGTATTATAATACATCTGTGTAAGTATTTTTGTTTATATATTTTTATTTTTGTAGGGTCCTGTAAATTGAGTGTTGGTGTAATAAATCAACAGATTTAAAAGTTTTCAGTTTAATTCACTATTTGATTGGCAACCAAAAAGCACACTTACGGGTAGAAATATTTTCCACTATATTTTGGAATGATGTTATGTTAGACATAATAAAAAATTGTACCGCTACACTGCAATTAGTTCCCTGTAACCCCTGAGAGCAAGTTATTGAGCATTTTGTTTTCTGTAATCTAGTAACTTGATCAGTCAGTATACATGATGGATTAATAGATGTACTGATGAAATGCTCCCTTCAGAGAGAGAAATATATAAAAATGTGAGCTCTTCTAATATCTTCCTCAACTGTGCTCATCATCTTTCTGGGTTAATTTATCCAATTGAATTAAGGATGGATAATTAAGAGCTAGAATTATAGTTAATATATCAATTGAACACACTAAAAATGAGATTTAGAAAAGTATTTCCTAATTTCTGGAAATGTGAGTTGGTTCATGAAAACAAAAAGGTTACCAAAAAAAAAAAAAAAAGAAAAGAAAAGCATGAGTTACTAAACAAAATGTGCACTGGTGTAACATGGTCTGAGAAGGATACCTTAGATGTGTTGAGTAAGTAAAATCTTTTCCCTTGATTTTTCAACAGAGTCTATAATCCATTCTAACTTTTGTTCCTTTGCTCATGTTGTTCTCTGCATCTGGACCCCTCTTAGTGTTTTCCAGGATCAGTTAGGTTCAGTGTCTTAACACAACAACTGCATTACCAGAGGAGATGACTCTATAGGGCAGCCCTCCTCACTGCAGCTTCAAAGGCAGCAACCGCCATGCCGCTCAACCACCTTTACTGCTAAGTCATCTGACCATGAGAACTCCATTTTTGCCATGACATTGGAAGAAACCCCCTGAAAAATTGCTTGGGGACTTTCAATTGCCTTAGCATGGGAGACAATCACACATCCCTACTTCTCACTTATGTTTAGAAAGGATCACTTGTGTAGCCCTGCCTAACTGCAAAGAGGCTGGAAGGAGGAAAGAAACCAGATGTTAGTGAGAAATAGAAATAGCTGTTGTACCTACACATTTTAACCACGTTTTCATGATTAAGTCATCATATCTGCAACTTTAGAGCAGCTATTCCAGAAGCGTACTTGCCACAATAAAATGCATTTCCAATCACAGTACATCCTCTCTACTCATCCATCACCATTTCCAGTGTCTTCCTATTTTGGTAGCGTATATTCCCAGATCACAGCCAGTGTTCATTCACTTGTTTGTGTGTTTGTTTTGAACCTGCAGCCCAGGATCTGAAATCAAAGGGCCTGGTTTTGGATCCTGCCACCAATACTTACCAGATATGGGACCTTGGGAAAGTGACTCAGCAACTGAGTGCCATGAATCCCTCACTTGTGAAACAGATAATCACAACTTCTTGTTGGGTGATTATGGCAATTAAATAAGAAAACATATGTAAATATTAACTACTATTAGTAAAAGTCCTTAAATCTTTGGCTCCATCTTAAGGTATTTCTACCACCTTTGCATTTTCACTGAACACTGGTTTCCACCCAGTGAAGCGAGGCTTTCTGTTTTACACATTTTGTGAATATCCCTTTATACCACAGCAACAGAAAATGTGGAAAGTGTTTTCCTAGCTCTCAGTTACCTCCTCTAAACAATTTGTTTCTCCACCTCCTCCTCTAGGAAAGAAAAAGTCCTAAAACCTTGAGCCATAGGCTTTCAAGCTTACTACACCTCTTCCTTAATTCTGCTATATACCCACATCTCTGTCACCTCTTCATGTTAGAGATTTTAATTCCTGACTCCTAACGAGTCTTGGTCAGCCCAAAATCCACGTGGGTGTCTCCTCTCATGAACCTCTTCTCCATCCTGCGTGTCTGATATCAAATAACTTTTATTTTCATTTAGTTCCAGGTTCTGCTCCCATAATTATTACTTACACACTTCTATCATCAAAAATGTTATTATTTGAAATATCCAAATCCTATACTCTTATCTTGCTAATTCACTTGTTTTTATATCTACATATCAACAATGATTTTACCTCATCAAGATACCCAACCACTGATCATATCAGTTTCTTAATGTCAATAACCTCATCTTATTTTCATGTCTCTTTTTGACCAAGTTATATATTATGATCAATTATTACAATTGCTACCCTGAAGGACACTTAATTCCCTTACCTCCTTCTTTATTCTTTACGTCACAGTAAAGAAGAACCTTATCAAAAGGATGACCAAATATCATCCTTTCCTTTACCGTAGGAGAATATCTCAAAGAAAATCATATAACAAGCTGAGCAGTTTCAATTTAAAATGCTTGATCAAGAACGTGAAAGGTGTTTCAACATTTCTTAGAAATGCTTTGTTGTTTCATTAGCATTGTCTCTTTCTTACTCTCTTTTAAAAATTCATCTTGTTTCTCCCTTTCCCTTATGCTAACACCTCATTTATTAGCAAGCTCTATTAATTCTTTCTGTAAAATACAGGGTCTGGCAGAAGTAAAGCCTGCTTGAGTGTGGCTGGTAGGTTTATAATATGGGAGTAATAATTTATAGTTTTAATTTGAAAAATTCACCTAAATTATTGTATGGTATGTTTGCATGTGATATTGCTATGTTACAGAATTACATGCTTATGATTTTGTAATAACAGATTATGTAACAAAAAGGGGCATTATTTGTGCCAGACCATGTATATTTGGGCCCTCCCAAATTTTCATAGTTCCCCCGCTGTCACGTTCCCAGCGCACATTTGTTTTCTCCTTAGTCCTTGCAACAGCTTCCTTTTTATTGTCTATGTTTCTACTTTCACTTGCCTCCTAATCCACTTTCCTCCCAATATCAAAATGGTGTCTTGCACATATATTGGATATTATAATATTTAACAGACTTGTTTAACTTACTAGTTCTCTAGCGTAAGATGAAAACGGTCTATAACACCTCACTTAAATGGGACCCAGCTTACGTTCCAGGCTGTCTAGTGATATCATCCACCCAGCTCATATCATTCCTGATTCACTGGCTTTTTTTTAGGTTCACATAAGTGATCCGTTCTTTCCCAACTCAGGACTTCTACTCAAATCTCCTAATCTTCTCTCTTCCCTCAGGTCTCAGTTTACATATTACCATTTTGCAGCAAACAAGGCTAATTAATTGGAGTATGTTGCTAGACATAAATGCAATGATTCATTTGGAAAGAGTAGTTCATTGACCTAAATAGGGAATAGATTGTTTAGCTAAGATTCTTTTTTTTTTTTTTCAGCATATTTGTCAACATTTTGTCTTAAAACTCAACTATATTTTCTGATAGAAACTATACCAAACTTCTATCTAGACATCTTTTGGTAATATAATAATCTGAAACCCCATTGTCAGCATTCACATTGGCTGAATTCAGACATGAGGCAGTTCCAGGTGTAACTACATACACCAGCAATGTGGATCATCTAGGTGGCCGCTTTTTAACTTAATGTGTAGAATTTGCAGACCTCTCAAAATACATGTCAACATATGCAACATTTTAAATTGTTATTCATTTAGCATATCAGTGAAAGAATCAAATAATGATATGTCCTGAGTAAGCTTTGCCAGATCATGACACATAAGATCTGCCTTCCTGACCTTTGGATCTTACAGAATCAAAAAAAAAAAAAAAAAAATTAATCTTCTTTATATATAGCCACCGAAAGCCATTATTTGGGAAATAAATAAATGCTACATTCTTTCACAGAATTTCAAATTTGAGGAAAATTTTCTACTGTGAGAGGATACTCTTGCCATTTTAAAGCATAATTTTAACACACCAGAATTTTCAAAAGAAAGTGAGAGGCCCAGAAGTGAGAAGGATGTTTTCTTGAATGAGGGTTTTTCTATCTTTTATTTTTTGATGGTTAATCTCAAAAGATAGGGACAGATTATGTAAAAACTGAATGCTACCAAAGGAAATGCTTGAGATTTAAGCATTTAATCTCATGGTCAAGGAAGAGACTAGGACACAGTGATTCAGTAATTTTAACAGAGTTATTCAAGGCATGCCGATAAGGACTCCCAGCATGCAAAGGGACGAGGGTGGGAGGAGAAACTGATGATGTCACAGAAACACCAGACAAGCTGTCATTCCAGTGTTCCTGGCAAGGGAACCAGAGCCCATTTGATTATAATGTTTTAGAGAAACTGCGCAGAAAAACAGAAGGATATGAATCTTGACAGAGCTTTATAACTTACTAATGAAAGTGGATGATAGTGTTAAGAAGTTGGATAGAAATACATAATGTAGTTATTTAAACAATTGCTAAAGTTCCAAAGAAGTTCATCATATACCTGTCATTTCTACTCACTAAACTCTTTTCATTCTGTGGTTAGTTCCAATAGCAAACTGCAATTTATAATCTCCTCAATGTGACATAAATGAATGTCTGAATTGATGGCACTGCATATAAAATTTCACAAAAAACAACTATTTCAGATAATAAACAGTGTGGCAAAAGGGGCCTGGGAGTCAAGGGAACAAGTGAGTGAGAGAAGTGACAGTTGAATAAAAAATGAATTCAGCAGGAGATGTAGTTTAAAATTTTAATGTGAAATGGGGCCGCACAGATAAGCTAGAAATCAGAATGAAGACATTTGGCTACTATTTCATAATGCACAATGATAACCAGCTGCTGTTTACAACATATTTGATTCTACTAAAATCAATTTTTCATTACCTCTGACGTTCATTTCAGCCTTTGCCTGGGAAAGCCTGGCATAGGACAACACCTCGGGTCTAGTTTTATTCACTCTGTGATTTGGTATCATTAAACATGTGTTAAATGTTATTCAGATGATAGTTATAGAATTTTGGAACTAATTGTAAACAAATTTGGAAAAGAAAACTGTTTCACGACCACAGCTTTCTTAAGTGGCATCTGTAATAAATTAAATATTCTCCTGAACGGCAACAAATTGCATGAGTATCTAGTGTGCAACGAGGTGCTAAAATGTTCAAATGAAAAACATGAGCAAGACTTTAATTCTATAATTAACTCAGTATTAGTTTTTCACATTTTTACTGAATATTCCATTGAAGAGTTATTTTTTAAAAGCAATTGATGCCTAAAAGTATGAGCCTGCAGTATAGCCACTGAGATCCGGGCTCCTTTTGGTTACCAAGGAAACCATTTCATAGACATTTACATAAATAAACTGTAGAGAGTTGGAGGAAACACCACAAATATAGAAACAGGTTCACTTGATTTTTAATTTCTATGAGAAAAGCTCTCTCTCCCTATAACCATACATGCACTAAAAAAAAAAAAAAAATAGAAACATGAAAGTAATACCTTTTGCCTGTCAGATGTAAGCAAGGTAATACTATGTTTACTCAGAATGTGAGAATTAAGAATGAGAAGTTTGCTAAAATTGCCAAAATTTTCAAAGTTTAGAGATGAGCATCAGGAAGAGTTATCTTCCTTGGAATTTTAAAGGGACCTCACTGACACATTCACCAAAACAGGTCCTCATATTTTACTTCTCTTCTACACCTATCTCTCTGGAAAAAACAAATACAAATCATATTTTCTCCTGCCAAATAATTTCAGTATTACCTATCAAACAGAAGCCTGGGAGTATGGCAAATTTATAGCCTCAATTTTTGTCTGCATTGGCTGTAAGAAGTGAAGTCAGCTTTATCAGATCTTGAGTCACACATCAAAAGTCAAATAATTCTGATTCCTAAAAACTATCAGGCATCGAAATATAAACAAAACAACCAAAAACAAAATTGGAAAAATTGGGGGGTTTATAATACCAGTTCTAGGAATTGATGTTTCATCCCTCTTTTCAAGGATTTCTTCTCATTAGGAACCTACCCTACCCCATTTAATCAGCCAATAGAATGGGCTTTTTTGTTTTCACCCACTTGCCGCACTTCCTCTCTGTTTTCTTTGCAGCACTAGAGGCTCCTTCATCCATCACATTTTCCCTGGGGTACAGATCTGAGCTTCAACTCAATCCAGTCTTACTCTCTATCAGAGTAACACAGCATCGTTTTGGAACCCAGTTCTTGCTATGAAAAATTCTGATGTTGCCTTATTATTTGTCTCATCCAAGGTCTGGCTTTTCATGGTTTCCTTTAATTCTATACGCTTCTCATCATTCTTCTAATATATTCACTGTTTTCCTTAAATTAACTAGAGTAGTCTTCATTTGAATTGGGCCAAAGAATAATCAGTATTCTGCCTCTGATTTGCAATAAAAAGAAAAAGTTTTGGTGTAATAACAATTACCCTGGCTTCCTCATAATAACCAATATAGAAAATGTTCTTTATTCACTAAACTTCCTTAATTGACTTTAGTCTGTCTATGTACCATTTATATTTAGCATCTTATGCAGAACTAAATAGAAACCTTCATTTAAGCTTTAAAAAATAAAACCCAGTTCATTCTAACTAGAATAAAAAGTATACATTCAGTCTCTCTATATCCTTTATTGTATTAAAAGCTAAAATTTTACTCATCCTCAGTAGTGAACAGAATGTCTGCCCCACTAAAAACTTCAGATTGAGCCCCAAGTGGATGTCAATGAATAGAAAACAATATCTATATTTAGAAAACGTCTATAAACTTAGGGAAAATGCCAATTTGTATGATGGTTGTAGCTATATGATATATTCACAGAGAATTTAAAACAAGGTAACACTTATTTCCATTAAAGTAACTTATAATTTTTAAAAGTGTTGGTATTTCATAAATGTTACTTTATGTTTTTATTCATTAATTCATCAAGTATTTGTTGAGTGTCCTTATGGGCCAGACAGTGCTTCAGTCCTGAAGATAGAGCAATGAACAAAAAGGACAAAATTTCTACCCTCATGAAGGTTAAATTCTGACTAGGAATACAAACAATTACATAACAACATTGTAAGAAAAGCAATAGTATGGTTGCTCATGATAAGTCCTAAGGGAACAAGAGCAAGGAAGGAGACACACTTCACAAAGAGGCCAAGAAACTCCTCAGTAAAGGAAACTTTTAATTAAAGATCTGAACTAAGGAGGGGGCGAGGAGAGAGAAAACCATTGTTATATTTGACAGAAGAATGAAGAGCGTGCATTTTATCCCTGATTATTTTGTTAAATTCTTCAACACGACCATTTAAAAGATGATGCAGCATAGAATTGTGCACTTGAAGTCCATATAATTATATTAAGCAATGTCATCCCAGTAAATTTAATTTTAAAAAGAACACCTGAGAGAGCATTTCTGAAAAGAAGACTAGCAAGTTCAAAGGCCCTGAAGTCACAAAGAGTTTGATGTATTTAGGAGAAAAATGACCCAGGGGGACCTCTTAAGGATGACATTTTAGTAGAGCAGAAGGAAGATTAGGGAGAGATTAAGTTGGAAGGACAGGAAGGAACAAGTAGCAAAGGGCTTTGGAGGTCTTGTTGAAATGTGGTATTAAATTCTAAAAGAGAATATATGCAAAGATTTTGAAGCATAGACATGATATAATCCAAATTAATTTTCTCAAAAGATTACTCTTAATCTTACAGGAATTGGAAATGAGTAGATGAAGCAAGACAACCACTTAAAGACTGTTCTTTTTAAGCCAGATTTGCTCACTCATGTTGAACATGTAGTTTTGAGAAAAACTCAGGAATATAAACTTCTTTTCTCAGAAACAGCTGATCATTGTTCAATCTAAATATACAGAGAGGCCTTCGTTAAGCATGCCCAGCCCAGCACCAAACCATTATCGATCAAGATGAGTACATACTTCTCAATGTCAGCATTTGTCACCATCCATACTCATCCTTTTATTCATAGTTTACCCCCTTCACCAAAATGCAGATTCCATGAGGATGGGAACTGGTCTATCATATTTACTTTTTATTAACAGATTTTTTTTCTTTTAAAGCAGTTTTAAATTTATAGAAAAACAGGGATAAAATGAAAAAACTTTCCACATACTCCCCTGAACACACCCTATATCCTGCGTTGGTTTGGTACATTTGTTGCAATGTTGAGCCAATATTGAATCATTCTTATTAACCAAAGTCAATAGTTTACATTTTGGTAACTCTTTGTGTTGCATACATTTTATGGGTTTTGAAAAACATACAATGGCATGCTTCCACCATTAGCGTATCATACAGAATCATTATAGTGTACTGTGTTCCACCTAGCCATTCCTGGCAACCACTGATTTCTTCAGTTTTCATAGTTTTGCCTTTTACGGAATGTCATATAGTTGAAATCATACAGTATATAGCCTTTCTCGGATCATTTTCTTTAAGTTACCAATATGAATTTCAGGTCCTTCCATGTCTTTTTGTGAATTGATAGCTAATCTGTTTTATCACTGAAAAATATTGCATTATATGGGTGTGCCACAGTTTCTTTATTCCTTAATCTACTGAAGAATATTTTAGTTGTTTACATGTTTTGGTAATTGTGAATAAAACTGCTATAAACATTTTTATGCAGTTTTTGTGTGAACATAAATTTTCAACTTACTTGGGTAAATATCAAGCAGTGCAATTGCTGGAAAATATGGTAAGAATACATTTAGTTTTGCAACAAAATGCCAACTGTCTTCCAAAGTTGCTTTGCATTCCCACCAGGAATGAATGAGAGTTCCTGTTGCTCCACATCCTTGCAACTTTTTGGTGTATATACTTTTCTTAAATTATATTTTATTGAGTATGCTATTACGGTTGTTCCAATTTTCCCCCTTTCCCCCCTCCACCCAGCATCCCCTACTCCCTTAGGCAATCTCCTCATCATTGTTCATGTCCATGGGTCATGGTATAAGCTCTTTGGCTACTCCATTTCTTATACTGTACACCCCCATGGCTTTTCTGTAACTACCTATTTGTATTTCTTAATCCCCTCACCTCTTCACCCATTCCCTTACACTCCTGTCTTATCTGACAACCATCAAAACACTCTCTGTATCCATGATTCTGTCTCTGTTCTTCTTGTTTGTTTAGTTTGTTTCTTAGATTCAATTGCTGATAGGAATGTATTTATTGCCATTTTATTGATCATAGTTTTGATCTTCTTCTTTTTCTTAAACAAGTCCCTTTAACATTTCATATAATCCTCAATATCTAGAATGATGCCTGATAAAGAAGGGTGTGTGTGTGTGTGTGTGTGTGTGTGTGTGTGAGAGAGAGAGAGAGACAGAGAGACAGAGAGACAGAAACAGATAATTTTGTAAAAAGGAATCAGAACTGATAATGAGAAGTTTTGGATATATTGCACACAAATTGAAAGTTTTAGTATTAACAGAAGAGAACCATAAATAAAATGACTAGAAATTTGGAGAAAAAAGTATGTAATTGCATTGAGAAGGATAAAATAGAATGTGAATATATCAACAAGCATATAGAGTTTTTAGATATGACAACTAAAAGTTATAGAGGATTCTCAAAATAATTTAAAAGATAAACTTTTTGAATAAAAAATCCAAATACTTTTTTTCACATTGATTAAGAGACTAGAATCAACTGACAGATTATATCAAGGAAAGAATATGCTAATGAATACTGTGAACCAGTTGCTCCTTGTCAATTGATAGTGCGTTCTTTGAAGGAAAAATATCATAATCTCATCTCTCTGATTGCTCTTTCCTCCAAGATTCAAATGATATTCTTAGTTGCCTTTCCCATGAAGTCTAAATAGAATCTCACTTTCTACCCATTTTTGAGGCATCTTGTTGGCATTAAAATCACACCAAATATCCTTTAGTTAAAGTAAAAAAATATTTGGCTTTATTGGTACTAATTTTGACAAATTTTCTTTAATAAGTAACACTACTTAGTCTAAGGAATGTGTCACAAAACTTACACTTATGGATGAGTCTCTTCTGTAGAAGATGGGAAGAGAAACCCACTAGTAATAGAGATAAGATTCGGAATTTTCTTTGGGCCTGATACAGAGCTAAATGTTTTGCTCATCATCTGATTAAATCCTCACAAGAATCCATTATCTCATTAATCCCTGTAGTTAATCTCATAGTGTTTAATTATGTCACATATACAGGATCAATGCTCATAGAGTTCGAGGCGCACATACATACTAGAAAGTGTTACAGTCAAAATATGCCATCAGGTCTGTGAACAATACTGACATCTTTTAGGAAAACAGTCCACAAGAGATCCAATGACATTCACAGGAAAGCATTTGGATGTGAGCCTTATACTCCCAAACTTTCCAAATGCTGCCCCCGTGTACAGCCTGTTCTCTTAATCAAGGACAGAAAATCCATTTGTAGAAATCATCTATCAAGTTACATATTAGGATTATCTGCCTTCTAAGAATCCTTTCATACAAGTCCAATGAAAGGAAAATGTCACCCTGCCAAAGCCTTGGCTGGGCCAGGCAACCCAAAGAGCAGCTGCTTCCACTTTCTTGTTTCACATCTGTGTCTAATAATTCATGCTTGACTTTGATGTAGTCCTTGGCAAGTTAACATTTCTCAAAATCCAGGACTTAACCCAAGAATAAAGCTTCAGGCTTTGTATTTCTAAGAACTTAACCCTTTCCCCTCACTTGCTTTTTAAGAATTTATTTATTTATTTATTTAGAGGGGAAGGGAGAGAGAAAGAGAGGGAGAGAAACACTGAGGCAAGAGGGGAACATCGAACAGTTGGTTGCCTCTGCTATGTGCCCCAACCAGGGAAGGAACGTGCAACCTAGGCATGTGCCCTGGCTGGGAATCAAACTGGTGACCTTTGGCTTTGTGGGATGATGCCTAACTAACTGAGCCACACTGGCCAGGCCCTTTCACCCCATTTAAATCCCCTTATTTCTCTTAATGCAATTAAACATGCCTGAAATGACTAAACATATTCCCAATACCAAGGCACATCGTTTGTGCAGGTCAGTCACACGCCCTCTGTCCTACACTAGCCTCATTTGTTTCTGACCATTCAAAGACACTCACAAATCTACTCCGACAACAGCTTACCCTGTTAGATCTACCCTAATAGGTAATGTTTTAATACTAGAATCCTTTATTCAAACTATCTACTGTCACACAAACTTCATAATATCTGTAGATAAGATATCATCTCATTAATTTATTCACGTAGAAAACCTATCAAAAGCTATCCAAATTTTCCAAACACTTAAAGGAACTAGAGACTTAAAAATTAAAAAAAAAAAAGGCAAATGGTTTCTGTCACTAAATACATGTTGAGGGGAAGATGAAAATGTTGAAGGAATAATGATAACATTTGTAAATAAAATTAGAACAATAACTATCATATCTTGCATCTGTTATGTCTCAGATATGTGGTAGAGTCCAGAATTTCAACCTTGATTTTCCACAGTCCAAAGATGGTTCCCTGATTCCCCTCGGCTTTACATATCACTCAGTAAATGGTGAGAAAGGGGGAGTTGCAGGTGTGCAGTACACCTGTGAGGGGGTCCCAAGAGAGGCACGTGGAGCGATGGAAGCCCTCATGGAAAATTCTCGTGTATGCAGGGTTTATTTGAAATCAATTTTTTTCTAAGTGATCTCTGCATACTCATGTTAATCTAGCTTTATGTTTTTGGCACTGCATTTTGACTCCTTTTTCCAACATAAAATACAATATTATGCATTAAAAATTGCTATAAAATATTGACTAAAACAAGATCTTCAAAATGTTACTACACATCTCTCTATTGCTGCTATTCAGAAATTATTTGCTTTAATTGCAGTTGTTGAATATTATCGCAATTGTACAGCATTTTATTCCTTATTTCTCTGCTTTATACACAAGATGTGTACAAGAAGCCTTGTCAAATCACTTGCTGTCAACTCTGACATCCCCTTGGTCTGCTGGTCTAACAAAAGAAAATTTGACTTCTCAGTGATTGCTATCTTCTCATTTTACTCCCATAAAATATTTTTTCACTAATACTTAGGATTCAGTTCTATCAGGTTTTTGTGTCCTGGAATGAATGCCAAAACACCATAATTAGAAGAGCGTCTGCCACAAAGTGGATGCTTACCCAATGTCAGCTGAAATCAACGAGGTAAATGAAGCCTGTAGTAAATTTATTCCAGAGCATAAAATACTAGTTGATCTAATGTTATGAAATACAGGGTCCAGCACAAATAACATCCATTTTTATTACAAAATTGTAAGCATGTAATTCTGTAACATAAAAATATCACACTCAAACACACCATATGACATTTTACGTGACATTCAAATTAAAACTATAAACTATTACACCTATATTATTACTCTATCAACCACACTCAAGCAGGCCTTACTTCTGCTAGACCCCGTACACCTTCCTATTCATTTTAAAAATCTGTGTTACTTGTTCTAGAGGCTCTGGTTCAGAGGAATCCGAGGTGATCCAATCATGAGTTGTAGACGATATAAAAGCAGAGTACACAATACAAGCCCTGGTAGGGGAGACTGGACTAGCAGACAAGCCAAGGGAACGCAGAACTTTTTCCGTGCCACTTGCTGTGAGCTCAGTCACGGCAGCATTCCTCCCTAATGAGTCCACATGGACATATACAATTTTTTGTATTCTTACTATATAGCATGTAAAGCAAAGCTCTTTACTGGGGTGAAGTGAAAAAGCAAGCAGTGGAACCAAGAGCCTCACCTCTAACCAACTTTTCCCTGAGCTTTTGATGCAGGTTACTGGGATGGCCAGTCACATTGTAGTTGATGAAGGACAACAACTCCTGCCTTCTCTTAGATCTTGTCCCCTTTGCTTTTTCAAGGAAAGTCAGAGAGTCAAGTCATGTTAAATCATCATCTCAATAAGGAATATGTACATTTAACAATAAGGAATATGTACATTTAACATTTAAGTGGGATAAGGGCTCAGCCTTTTACCCCACCATCGGAAGTACTGGTTTATTTCTAACTCTTCCATTGCCCTGAAAGTTGCTGAAACAGAAGTATATCCTCTTCTCTGGCAAATTGGATACTAATACATTTTGCAGGTAATATTTACGGATAAGAATAAGGTTTTACTTATTTTCTTGAGAGAACTTATAGAAATGGTGTTCACCCTCCCTCACTTATTTCTAATGAAATAAATAATCTTATAAAGGAAGTTCTTATATACCTGCATTTGCAAGTATCCTTGTAATATAAGCGTTAAGAGCACTGATGCTGGTTGGAATCCATATTTTCAGGTCCTCTCGGTTACTAAGGATATGTTAATCTTGGCCAGCAGGACAAACCAGTTCTCACACAATCCTTTCACGGTTTGCAGGCAGTTGGATCAGAGTAAGCAATATTTACCCTCCCTTTTCAGATATGAAAATCAGTTTCCTTCAAATCAAAGATGAAAGGCAATAGGAAGTAAAGAGGACTTCTTTCTCTTTCATCCAGCATGTCATAGCATTAGTTGGGAATGCTCATTTTTAAATTCTTTAAAATGTATTGTTTTTCAGCAGCATTTAAAACCCATTTTTATCCTGAGCAATTTTGTAAACCTTAGCTCATTTTGAAATGTAGTGTACCTGCTACACTTTCTGTAGGTACACACCCTGATACTATTTTTTCTGGACTTGGAGTCCAACTTTCCACGTTACAGATGGAAGCACCCGATGACGAGCTAGCTTACCTCGGTCCCTGTAAGCTTTCAGGAAATCTCAGCGGACTCTGCACTCCTAACACCACAGCACCCATAATGCCGCATTCCCAACCCTTCCAGGAAACAACTCCCGAGTGTCTCTCCTAAGCTCAGATTTTTAAACATCATTAATCAATATTCTGTCAGAAATATTTTATTTTATTATGCATTTCCCAAAGGCTGAAAATCAATTATAAAAGGCAATAAGTTAATGAAGTCAGAGAAAAGTAATAATGATTATTTTAAATTATATAACCAAAGCAGCCATTTGAAAAAAAATATTTTACAAAAAGAGACTGAACATGTATAACACAACAACAGCAAATAAAATAAAAAGAAATAAGGGAAACTTTAGAAATATTTAATTGATTTTTAATAAACACAGCGAGTCTTCTGCATTGTTACAAATGGAGTTGGTAAATGATGCTGCAAGCTCAGAGGGTCACCTGGACAGAATTCAGAGCTTTCATATGATTTAAAGAAACGTTTTCATATTAGAATTTCCGATTTAACTATCAGTCTTACTTTTATTTATGTGTCTCCTAGAAATATGGCCTGTATATAAGCATTAATTCCTTTTGTTTCTCTGGACTAGATATGGTTCTCTATCCTCTTACTAGGTCATAGTCTATTCTTCATAATTAATTTAAATGTTTAGTTGAATTCTTCTCAGTGTGTGGTCACATCTGCCCCATGTAAGCAAAAGCTCACTTCCAGTCTCTCCTTGAAGCTGGCTTTCTTTCCTTAGATTGTGGTTTAGTTGGTGTCTCCACACCCTCAGCTCTCGAATGAGTTCAAGAAAAGCTCTGAATCCGCTGAGCATCCATGTTGGGCTGGTTGGCGTTGGTGGCGTTGTTAGGGTGGGCGCAATGTTCTGACCAGCTTTGTATTTCCTGAAATGAAGCTGAAAGTCCCCATGAACTGGAATATGGTAAAGTCTAACCAAGTCCACTTCAAAAAACAAACCAAACAAGCAAAGAAACAAAACAGACAAGTTTTTTTTTTTTAAATTTGACATAATCCTCCCAGACACAGGTTCATATCTTTCCACTCCTTTACAGCCCAATATCTTCAGAGCTGACTGCTCCATTTGTCTCCATTTCACGTCAACACACAAACACACAAATCCAATTCAGTCTGCTATCTGTTCAAAGTTTACACTGAACACTATTCACTATTAAATGAATTATATGCAATGGACATTTTTCATTCTCATCTCACTTGATCTCTCAGCGACATATGACCCTCTAAATGAGTTCCTTTATTACAAAAACCCATTCCCTTAGCCTCATGACCCCAGTCTTCAGGTTTTCCACGTGCATCTCTGGTTGCAAATTCTGAGCCCCCTTTGCACCCTTACATTCATCTTCCAAGGCATTAAATACCAGAGTTCCTCAAGTTTCAAATGAAGGCATTATTTGATTCTTTTCCATTCACCCCCGTGGTTTCAACTGCTTTTTTTACACCAAGGATTTCCAATTTATACATCCAATTCAGTCTTCTATTAACAACTCCTGCTCTTTTTTTCTCCAACTTTATTGACATAAAATTGACAAAATTGTGAGATATTTAAAGTGAAGAAGGTAAATAATTTGATAGACACATATATTGTGAGACAATTTCCTACACTGAATTATTTAACATATCCATCACACATATTTACTTTTTTGGGGGGTGGGGGTAAGGACATTTAAGTTCTACTCTCAGAAAACTTCCATTACACAATGCGTGTTATCAACTTTAAAGCCTCAGATCTGTTTGTCTTACAACTGGAAGTTTGTACCCTTTATCATCCTCTCCTAGTTTTCTTTACCTGCCCCCACCGACCCTGCCCCTAACAATCACTTTTTTACTCCCTATTCTTTCATAGCTCCCATTCTAATAAACATTTTTATCTGGGTGAATTTCAGAAATCTGAAATGTAAGTGCTCTAAACTAAACTCATGCCCCTTCATTCTTACTTAGTAATGTTTCCATTGAGCTGTCTTCACAAGCTAGAGTCATGTAATTACACTTTGATACACCAATCTATGAGCAGATGGAGTTCTGCCCCACCTGTTTGGTAGTTTACTCATACATCTGGTCCTGTTTAGACCCAATCCCAAAGGTGCCACTCGCATTTGTGATGATTTGCTGCTTGGGCTACCCATCATTAGAACTTAGTGGGTCTGACAAAATCTATTTTTAACCACACAGTAATTTGATATCCCATTGTCAAATAAGCCATCCCTACCAGCACACACTAGCACACCATGAGCTGGTTTGCAAATGGTGTATATTTACATGCTGCAGATGATATACAGCTTTGTCTGAGAATCCCAGGGGTTCCACATTGTGACCCTTCTGTTGGGGTGGGGCCAGCTATAAAATTCACACATGCATCTTTTTTTATCATGGATATCTCTAAAGCAGAGAGTCAGCCAGATTTTATAACTCAAGCAGCAGTTCTGATTATCCCACAGCTTGGATTTGCAGAGAATTCTTTCCTTATTTGGTCCAATCTGAAGCTGGCAGACTTCCATGAAAATGGGTTGAAGAAATGCACAATATGCTGCCTTCTGAACCAAAACATGCTTACCAAGCATTAGGTTTCTCTATTGGTGGCAAGAGGAATCTAATGTAATAATGTGTCCTTTAATAAGAGAGGATGTCCCAGTATACGTCAGCTCCCTGGACCCTGAAGTACTTATGTGACAAGCCCTAAATCTTGGTATGATTGACTTCTCACATTCTTATATATTTTTTTCTTCTTTACCAAAGCTTTCTCTATACTGGTCATGTCTTGCTCATCTGGTGCAATTCACATGATGGCAGACTAGGGACTGATGTGTTGTTCTGCAGAATATCCAGATGGCAGGACTAGGGACTGATGTGTTGTTCTGCAGAATATCCAGATGGTACCAGTCCCTTTGCATTATATAATAACAGAAAGCAGAAGAGTTGCATAGTTCATAGCCATGTCATTTCAGAACCAGTATGCAGCAACCCTTGAAAGTTCTTGTAATTATGGCTTAGTGCATTCGCTGTGATGTGACAAGGTCTTTTCTCATAGACATCCAATCTCTCCTGCAGCAAGTGAGTCACTACGGAGTCTGATAACTTATTTAGGACTATGTATGAGATCATAACTTTTGATTTGATTGTATAAATTGCCTATAAATAGAGTGTACTGGGTCTGCTCGTGGAACAAAGTCAGCTGATGAGTCTTCTAGCTTTACATAGCCTTACATACTTACATGGTCTAGCACGACCATTTTAGACACATTCCTCTACCATTTGGCACTTCTACTTATTGTGAGCCATTGTTTTTGCCAAATTTTCAAGGGCTATGCTAGCAGCATAATAGTACCATCATCAGAGGTTCTTGCCAAGATGTTAAATCTTGTACTGCAGGACTAATCCAATTTTTATAAATTCTCTCATTCAATTTAATATTCTGCATGCCTTTGTCAGTACCTTGGAATTCCTTTCTGTGCATGCTTTCCCAGCACAAGCTGGCATATTTTAAACATATTCTGCAGCTCCTTCAGTGTATAATCTCTTCTCTTCTCTTCTCTTCTCTTCTCTTCTCTTCTCTTCTCTTCTCTTCTCTTCGAAAGCTCAGCATCTCCTAATTCATACTGTACTGAGATTCAACCTTTGCTATTGGTTGGGTTGACAACAAGAGAGATGGGCTAGATCCTGAGGTATGAGCATCACTTGAAAAGCACCTATCAAAATTAGTACTTTGCATGATCTTCAAGTAAGAGACAGGGCCAGGAATAGGGTGAGGCAAGTAAGGTGTGGAGAAGCTCAGGCTCCTAGGGGACCCTGCTTTTGCACAAATTTGAAAATGAGTGCTTCTTTAAATTTTGTCTCCTGTACACCTCACTTGCCTTAGCCTAGTTCCAGCCATGCAAGAGGAGAAGCACTATCATCAAGCAAGTGTGCATGTTCATGTGTTTCACTTCTACAGGCATAGTGGGTCTGGTAGAGTCTAGATCAGCATTTCGACCACATCTCCCCAAATACCCCTTTCTCAGTCTCCATGGTTCTACTCCCTCCCTGTTGACCTTTGAATGTGATGTAAGGAAAATGCTAGGGCTAAGTGCTCCACCTTCTCCAAAGCTCTGCTTTTTATGATTATGATCTTGAGCCAAATCCTTCAATTTTTATGTTGCCCTCCAGATGCAAGAAATTAAGGTTTCCTTAAATACTAACAAAAAGACTCTGCTTTCAGTTTCTCTTGAAATGGTTATTTATCACCCCGAACCTGTCATTTTCTCTTTTCAGTGAATCAATGGTTCTCAGCAAGAGTCACCAAATTCCACTGTCTACAAGTATAATTTCTTTCATATTCCTCAAATGCCAGAGATAGTACACCCCAAAATGGGTTTCCATCCATTTATACCCTAAGTTCACCACCACAGTAGTGTTCCACAATTTTGTTGCTGTCATGTGTCAGGTGTTGTCCCATACGCTACTTTTCATCAGTGATGGAGTCCTCAGTGCCAGCCAGAGAGTGACAATTTACTTCTAAAATGTTAGTCTCAGGGATTAGAGCAACAAGTATAAAAGACACATGGACAAAAACTAGGGGGGTGGAAATGGGAGGGAGGTGGGGAGGGCTGGGGCAGTGGGCTGGGATGGGAATAAAAGACAGAAAACTGTACAAGAACAACAATTAAAATAAAAAAAAATAAAATAAAATGTTAGTCTCTGTGTCCCTTCTTGGTAGCAACTCCCTCAAATCAAGTTCCCTAGAAACAGACACTAAGGTGAAGAATTTCATGCAGGAGCTATTCAGGAGTACTCTTGGGAGATATTCCATTTAAGGGCATGACGAACTCAATATTAGGCACAGAGAGATATTATTAGATATAGGGTTCACCTGGTAGGAATGTAACCTTGAACAAGGGAGTTTCTTAAGGCTGAAGGTGATTCCAGTGAGAAACGGAGAAGGGAGCCATCAAAAACACAATTTCCCACCAGCTCCTGAGGATGAATGTGTGGGTCTTGAAAAAGGTATAATCTCACCAGTTTCCACTACAGTGTAGTTCATTTTAGTAAAGATGATCGCCACATCCAGACTACATCACAACACAATTGTGTTTGAATAGGTTGGTACTTCTTCTGGAGGGAAAAAGTGTTTATATTGTGACAACAGCTTAAAAGAAGATACAGGACATGGAAAAACATTTTCAAGTGTCAAATAATACAACCTTTGACATCACAAGATGACTTTGGGCATCGGGCAGTGGTTGTGCTTGGTGTACCTTTAAGTTTTGAACTCTGAACGTTTCCAATGATCACGCTACATTGTGTTGTAAACTACTAGAGTATGTGCATGGAATATGAAGCAGCAACTCATTGTTGCTCATTCTCCAACATGCCAAGTTGGCATATCAGATAGATAGGTAGGTAGGTAGATAGATAGATAGATAGACAGAAACCTCACTGATCATTAGTTTTGTTGACTCACGTTTCCTTCAATCTACCAGATATCTCCCACTCTGCAGAGAGGTGGCTCCTCTCTTATGCAGATAAACGTGTGAAGTGTTCAGTCTGGGGAAGCACAGCACAGCCATGGTGCCAAGTACTTCAGGGAAGAAATGAACTTACTGATATACAGGGGACAGTGGGTGCACTAGACATCAAGGTTCCCACACTTTTTCTCAGAGGTTCATAGCTACAAAATCCTAATGAAATAGAATGTCACAACCCCCAAGACAACCCATGAAAAGGAGGGCAAGGAGGCCTGTGACAGGACGCCCGCTTGATAGTCCAAATCCATGGCACTCAGGGATGAATCCTGACATTGATTAGGAAGTGAGGGAGACAGGCAGTGATTTGAGTTTGTGGTGTGCGTGATGCTGTGCTTGGAGCTTTTTTAACCTTGGAATTGGTTCTGCGTGAGGCTTGAGAAGGCTAATTAACAAGGCTGTCACACTTTGTGTTCAAGCCGACTAGGGTATTGATTCCTCTGAACTAAAAATTACATGGTGGTTGTTCTCACTTCACGGACTCCTGTAACTGGAAGAGATAACAGCCAGTAATGCTGCACACCTTACTGATACTGCAGATCTTCTCATACTTTAAACCAGAAAAGCGTGTGTGCTCCCCAGTGCATTTGTCTGGGTCCTGGGGATGCAATGAGGCAGAGCTGTGCTTGCCTCTCTGGGAAGCTTTAAGTATATTAATTCTCCCTGGATTTCAGGATCCTTGCCTACTACATGAAAGGATTGTGTTGGAAAATGATTTATAAAATAATTTCCAGTTTTAGCATTTTATGATATTTTTAATGTAATCCAAGCCTTTGAATCTCCCAGGAAGCAGTTTTTATTTCAACCTTGAAATGAACCCAGATCGGTCGCTCCTCTTTCCCTCTGTGCTTCGGAACACTTGGCTTTTCTTTGCTGGCTGAGCCACTGAGGAGACCCAGCATATGCACACTTTGGTTTTGGAGATCATTATTCAACGTTTCCAATAAAAAAGTCATATTTTAATATTTAAAAAGCAAATTTCAAGTACCAGTGGATAGTTTGTAGACTATGGATACAGAAATTAAAAAGATAGCAAAGAAAACATTATTTAACCTATCCATAAAAAACCTATTTTATTACTTTCAAAGATGCAATATACCACTTAAAATGGGATTCAATTACTCATGACTATTATTTAATGAACATAAACAAAACACAATTATTTTGAAAGTCCAATATTTGTCCTAATGTAAATGAACAGAAAGATAGCTGTTTCCAAAACAGAAAAGAAATATTCAGATGGTAAAATTATTAACTACACATGTAACAACTTTGGGATTTTTC
Source organism: Anoura caudifer (assembly GCA_004027475.1). NCBI lineage: Eukaryota > Metazoa > Chordata > Mammalia > Chiroptera > Phyllostomidae > Anoura > Anoura caudifer. The sequence goes on from PVKU01000709.1 coordinate 216,272, forward strand.
AGTCCAAAAAATGTTTATTTAATTTTTAGCAGTTTATTTCTAAAGAATTAGAGTAAGATTTTTTTCCTAATGTATTCAGTGATTTAAAAAACAAAAAAACCACCTCTGAGCTACATTCAGGCAGTGCAAAACATAATTTTGATTCTAATCCTCAATTTAAAAAACAAAACAAAACTCCTTAGTCCTTATCATTTTTGGCCTAGTTCTCATACAGATTATGACACAATTTTCATTAAACTATTTCCTCACACTACCCAGACCATCTTTGTTTTCTCCTGATTCAGGTATGTGAGCTGACCTTGGTTTTTACAGATCTCAACCCTTGGGTCAGGTTCTGTGACTCACAATTCAGAGGTGATTTGTCAGTTAAAGCTTCATGTTGATGTTTATAAAACATAATTATATACCATAAACTTATTCAACTATAGGACACCTCTAATGGGTTAAATAGTATCCCCTTAAAATTCAAATCACCCAGAACCTCAGAATGTGACCTTACTTGGAAGTAGTTTCCCTACTGATGTAATGAGTTAAGATGAGGTCATAATGGATTAGAAGAGGCCCTGGATTCAATACGACTGCTCTCCTCATAAGAAGATGAAAATTTGGGCTGAGAAACACAGACGCAGAAGGAAGGCAGCCATGTGGAGTCACGTGCAGACAGGAGTCATGCAGCTGCAAACAAAAAAATGCCAAGAATTGCTGACAATCACCGAAGCTAGAAAGAGACACGGATATAGTCTTTCCTAGAACCTTCAGAAAGAGCATTTATAAAGAAAGAATTGCTCCTAAAAACTAGCTCACTATTACAGCAAATGAAAGTCAAGTATACCTGTTTCAGGTGTTTATCTTAAAATAATAACATATGGAGAACATATGAAATAACTGAAAAATTCATAAAACGTTTATAAATCTATTGTTTCAATATCAACTATTTGTATTTATTATGCTATATGGCAATGCCTTAATAATTAAATAACAGAAAGCACAGGCTTCAAGGCAGAAGTTACCCTAAAACATAGTCAAGTTCTAGCTTTGGCTTCCTTCATTCTCTGAAGACACTTCAAGGACTGCCCCAGGGGGTGGGGGCAGGACCAGTGAGCCTGACCAAAGGCATTCAAACTTCACTCGAACAAGAACACCCTGTGTATTTTTTCCTTTTATGAAATTGGGATTTCTCATACAAATTTATCTGAAAGAACGATTGCCACAAATAAATATTTGAAAACAACTGGTCTCTAAAATCAGAGTAGAGTTTCAAATAAACTGATCAAACAGTGCTCGGGCTGAGATGTACTGACATTTGTGCATTGAACTTCCTCAAAAACATTCAGTGAGAGTTATCTCAGCTAATTCTATAAACATGTAAACCCCAGTATATGAGGCCATTTAGCACGGATTCAACAACTATCACTGGGTTTCGACTAACCCACTCGGCACTGCTGATTCAAGAGTGAAGAAAATGAGACATAGTTTCTTGGTTGATGAAGCTGTCATTCCCATGGATAAGACAGAAAAAGATATTAAAATAATGAGCATATTCCTGATGCAATGGTAATCAACATTCAAACTGAGTTAATAAAATGCCCCAGAAAAAAAGGTAAAATTTCTAAACTTCAAGTGCCATTTTAAATGTATCTGAATGTACTGAGAACTGAGCAGCTAATTCCTACTTTAATTTATCAAATTCTTAAAATATCCTCAGGTAGTGATGTTTAAATTTGCAATCAAGTCAGAAATTAATATCCATGACTAGAGATGGAAGGGATTCTTCCTCTCTATTTTCTTCCTTTAACTTTATATTTCCATATACTTTTTAAATTATATTTTCTTATTTTCTCTACTTTTCTTAGCTTTTGTATCTTTATCTTTTATTCTATTATAATACATTAAAGGCTAAGGAAAAACAAACAAACAGGATAGGGTAATAAGTGAGATAATAGGGACCACGAGCTTATTAAAACAAACCATTCTTTTCATTTTACAATTTGTAAAGCAAAAGGATATCCTTTGTGAAATATGACACCTTTGTCTCTTTCAATTGATTCGGACTTGCCTCTGGACAGCAACAAATGATGACGACATTGGAGAAACCCTGAAAGACCTCTCCACTGTCCAGTGGATGAAATCATTGGCAAATTGGGAACAGCACGGCAGGCCCAGCTGGTGGGCACATCTGCTGAGGTACGGACTGTCAGGGTGAGCTCAAAGCTCTGGCGAGCTGCAGGGTGTCTCTCTCCTCCTCACTTATCTGCATGTGTTTCCCGAAAACTACATTCCAGCTGAAGACACCGCAGGTCTGAAATAAAAGTACCACCATTCTTCAAAGCCAGGACATTCCAAGCAAACTTTCCTGCCACCCAAACCCTGGCTTAACCAGGGTTAAGTGGGAATAGGAGAGACTGGGACAGAAAAACAGCATTAGATACTGAAGCCCAAATGCACTAAAGCAAGCAGCCTGATCCTTATCAGTTAACTTAAATTGGGGGTATAGTTTGTGAGTTTTCATTTCTTTTTTATTAATAAATGAACAGAAATAAATTATTTTAAAATTTGAATCTCTCATTATTTTACCTATCATTTTACTCCAGAGATCAAAGTATTTCATAAGATCGTATAAACTTTGTATGCATGTGTATAAAATACCTCAAACTTGTTAGAATATTTTTTAAAATGCTATTAGGAAAGTTGTGATGAGATGTAGAAAAATCGATTCCATGAATGAACATGGCAAGTAAAATATGTACATTTTCAAATATAATCTATATAATCTGAACTGTGATATTGTCCCATGTCAATTGCATTTTTGTATGTATCTGGGATCTTTTATCACTCAGCACTCTAATTCTGTATTTTAAATGCAATATTTTCAAGTTAATAGTGTAGCATAGCTTATATGAGTAATGTTATAAATAGTATTTAAACAGTTTTGCAATGTGATTTTTAAAAGCTTTGACCACAAATTGTGCTATCAAACAACTCACATTTTTTAAATTCTATTTTTTCTTTTTTATTAAAAATAAGTTTTTCCTAAAGACACAAATATAAAAATATTCTGTGATGAACCAGTTAAGCTGATGAGATTTTAAAAGTTCATTACAGTAAAGATGATCCTGATGAAATCTTATCTCACTCTATAAGTTTATATATACACACACACATCAACACATACATACATGTTTTTTATTAGCCTGAGAAAAATATGACAATTTTTCTTTTTGTTGCTACCAGAAAATTTATGTTTTAAGCATTTTAACTTTTATTACAGAAATATATGTAGCATAAATGTATTAATGTAACAAAAAAACATTTGATACATGCTAAAACATCTGGGATGCAATTACTAGATAGATCTCATTAAATATAAATGTCATTGCAGTAGTGGGAACATTTTTCACGTGGGAGCTCTCAATTATTTTTATTTTACTACAGCTTTATTATAGCAGATTTTTTGTTTGTTTGTTTCTATGAAGAACTAGTTGTATCTCCAGCTGAGTGTCACAAAGTTTCAAGTGTTCAAGGCACAGGTATTAGACTGGCTCAGTAGTGTGACAGTCCATTCATTGAACCCAGTGGTCAGCAATATCAAAGAAACATGAACGCAAGGGAATGTGTGCCCTGGAGGGAAGTCTTCATCCATTTACAAATAGAAAAACAAGCTTCAGGGAAGATATGCAGGTAGCCTGGAGCTGAGACAAGAAACCAAGCTTCTAGACACTCAGCCCCAAATGTCATTGGGTAGGAGTGGATTGATGCAGAGATTCTAAGAAGTATTTGGTGATTGAAATCGCTCCTTCCTTGCTTTCTAAGTCAGAATTAATTGGGTAAACTCTATTTGGCCAGTTCCTTCAGATGTATAAGGTTCTTCCAGTATCTATGTTTTGTGATTTATTTCAGCTTACAGTTTTGAGCATCTAGTAAGCCCAAATCAGTATGTTTGGCCCTATGAACTAGAGGAGTGTTACTGAACATCTCCCTTCCTGAAGCATATACTTTATGGGAGAGAAATGAACTACATAAACTGGTAATTACAAAAAGCACATGCCAAATATAAAAGCTACCATTTTCATTCACTCTGGGTGTAAGGTTCTAGGTTTCATGCTTTGTTTTTACTTCTGATGTTGGTAACAGTCAATATCTTCATGTCTAATAAATGCAGGCTATTTGATTTATCAGCACAGTAGGCATACACAGCTCCATCCAACCATCGTTGATAGTCTCTGGGCTGCGTATCACCATCTGCAAAGAAAAGGAGGTGGAATTTTGAATATTGGATGAATGTTAAGTCTGAGTTTAGAGATTTGTTTCTTTTTATTAATCTACAAACAAAGGAAGCCAATCAAGTACAGTCTAAATTTTTGTACTTATAGTCCCTAAAAAAGAGAAATTCTTTCTTATGACATTTTTACTAAGTTATAATAGTTTTTAAAAACTAAACAGCACAGGGAGCTTTATAATGAAAAGGCACAATCCCTATGGAAACCCTCACAACTAACCTGCCCTCTCCAGTAGAGACCTCTTTTCACAGCTTCTGCTTAGAGTTCATAGGTAGTCGTTGCCATTATCCTAAATACCATGCTCATCCAGCTCCTTCTTGATTTATAATTTTATATAATGTGTATCTTTTGACTTCCTGCTGTAAAAAAACAATATTTATCACACTTCTATTACACTGAATATACTCAACCTCCTGATTATACCATTGTTTCTAATAAAATTTTTAATAATTTTCAAAATTGGGTTAGTCAGAAAGTTTGTCTAGGTTTTTTTTCATACAATGGCTCTAGTACTGCTTAGTTGTCTTTAACTTCATTCATAACAATTTTGTTAGATTGCATTGTGACAGCTGTCATAACAACATGCATTAAGTAAACACCGAAATCACTGAATTTTGTGCAACCATTTTAATATTTAAGATGGAAAAAGATAGAAAACATTTTCACATATTATGTTTTATTATTTCAAGAAAGGTAAAAATGCAACCAAAATGCAAAAAAAAAAAAATGATTTGTGCAGTGTATGGAGAAGTTGCTGTGACTGATCGAACGTGTCAAAAGTGGCTTCTGAAGTTTCTTGGCACTATTGACATCTGGGCCAAATAATTCTTTGCTGTGGGGCTGTCTAATGCATTAGAGGATGTTAGCAACATCCCTGACCTCTACCCACTAGAAGCCAATAGCAGGAGATAACTGATACACTCAAAATATCCAGATCAATAAAGTTATTGGTGAAAATGAAAAATGTGGCATTTATTTTACGGAAAAATCTAAATGGGTTTTTTGGCCAATCCAATAATATGCATAAGCTTCTAATTTGGGTTCCATTAACTGAAGACAATATTTTTTACTCTACCCTTGATAAGATGGTCCTGTGTACCATTCTAGTTTCTTTCTTACTTAGTAACTCCTGAGTCTTACTGGCAATAAATGTACTTTCATGTTGCCCAGTCTGGTATGCTTACATTCTATTTTGTCACATGCCTCTTTTTAGGTTGTATGTATAGGTTTAAAGTCAGTAGAAAAATATAAATAATGTCATGGCATTTAAGTCCTTTAATTACATGTCCTTCCTTTTAGTTCCAGTATTTCAATCCTGTGCAACTTTAAAGTAAAGGTAGGCAAATATTTTTTTCTTGCACTGCACTAATTACTTAAAATCAGGCTATGTAATAGCTTGTTTCATATCTAGACTATTCTCATTTCCACAATTGGTCAGCCTTTTTGTTATGGATTTTTTCCCCAAAAAAAGTATCTAATGGCTATTCTTTCTTGAAAGATAAATGTACTTTTAAAGTCATGTAGATAGCATCTTCCAGCTTCTTATTTATTTTATTTATTACTGAGAGTCCAATCTGACTTGTATGTGACACTTACTGCCATCCTATTTGGAACTAGTTGTTCAGTATTAGGGAAATGCCTTCCTTTTGCTTCTTTTTGATTTTTTCTGAAACCTCTAATTGCATGTATTTTGTTTGTACCCTTGGTCTCAATTATGTAATAAAATTTTTCTTGTTGTTATGGAAGCTCTAAAGTCCAAGATCAAGATGTAGACAGGTGGGTTTCTCCCTTGGCCTCCCTCCTAGGCTTGCAGATTGGTGTTTTCTTGCTTTTGTTCTCACATGGCCTTTCTTCTTTGCACATATTCCTGGAATTCCTTCCTCTTCTTATAAGAACACAAGTCCTATTGGATCAGCTCCCCACCCTTATGACCTCATTTAACTTTAACCACCTCTTTAAAGTTCCTATCTCCAAATATAGCCACATGGGGGTAAGGTCTTCAATACATGAGTTTTGAGGAGACACAATTATATATATATATATCTGTATACATGTATACAGACATAGAATATTAATGCTAAAGTATTTATATGCTTGAAAATATATACTATCCATTGAGTCACCTTTAAGAAAAATCTAGCAGGATTTTTTATTATTTTGGGAGGGATTTTTCTTACACAATTTATTTTTCAGAATTTAATTTATTCAATCAATATTTTTCAGTTTTATTGAGGTACAATTGACAAAATTATAATATATTGAAAGTGTACATTGTGGTGATTTGATATATGTATACACTGTGAAAGGGTTCCCCTCACTGATTTGATTAATGTATTTATCATCTATTTACTCCCCTCCTCTTTTGGTTAAGAAAACAAAGTTCTAGTCTCTTAGCAAATTTTAATCATACAATATGGTGTTATCAACTATAGTCATCATGTTATATATTAAACCTTCAGACCTTTTTCATCTTATAACTGAAAGTTTGTACCCATTCCTTATTTTCAACCTCTCCTTATTTCCCCATCCCCAGCTTCTGAAAACTATGTCTCTGTTCTGTGGCTATGAATGAGACAAAAAGAAAAAAGATTTCACATATAAGTAATATCACTCAGCATTTGTCTTTCCCTGGATTTTTTCATTCCGCCTGATACCCTCCAGGTGTGTATGTACACACACACCTATACACACATTTTCTTGACCCATTCATCTGTGGATGAACACAAATATTTGCATGACTTATGAGGAAAGATAATTCCTATGCACTGTCATACACACAAAAAATAAGACAAGAAGACAAGATTTTTTTCAAGGAGTCAGGCTGTAGAATGAAAGCAACCATACAAACTACTAAAACTTACTAGAAATGCTGTAAAGATATAAAGCAATGTGAAAATGCCAAAATCAACACATACACTTGTGAACCTGTGAGCACACACAACGAGTTGTTTGGAATTGGCCAGAGCTTCGTGGAGAATCAATAGAAGACCTGGAAGCAAGGGAGACACGGGTGGCATCGGAGAGAAGGAGCCATTGTGTGAAGGTGTTCGATCAGAAACTACGGTGATTTACACCTTTAAAAAAATTCTTGTAGGGTTTTGGGCAACTAGAATTTAAACTGCATACATTTTTAATCAAGAGCTGAAGTATTATAAGGGGTTTTTAGAAATTTCCTTATTGTGTTCTAAGTCCCAACAGAGCACTTTGTAAAGGACCTCACTGGTTTTGTGAAGGCTCAAGTTGAAATAGCCACGATATGTACCTCGGGCTCCAAAATTTATAAAAACCATGGAAATGAAAGGTCAAAGAATTACCTTTTCACTCAACCTAATTCTCCTAAAAAGCTCAGTTTCTATATGATAAACCACACAAAATTGCCAATATCTGGACTTCTTTACCTATCAAACCCAGTCACATCTGGCTCAACTTAGTAAATAAAATTCCATTCATAAATTATACTTCTGCATTCCAAAAATATTGTATTTTGGTTATATTGTAAGTTCCATATGCAGTTAACTCTGTAAATTGTCCAAGTCAGTGACAGAGTAATTACAACTTAAAAGCAAAGTCTCATGATTCAAATATGTTGAGGTTAAAGTCATCTGGAAAATAATATGCTATACATCTAATGTAGAATAACACTGACTCAGGTATTTACTGTATACTGAGGGACAGAATATGCATGTAATAAAAAAGTGAGAAAAATTGCATTTGGATAATTCATAGGCTGGTCCAAAAGTTTTATAGAAATAGTTTTTATTCTCTACCATCCTTTGTTATATTTTTAGCTGGCTTATGTAATAACGGAGGACATCTCAGGAGAAATGTCAGACGTAGAATAGCAGACATTCAAAGTGCATTAGTGTTTTGATGTTCTAAGGCCCATCTCTTTCCTGGTGCACATTACACCTTCAGCATCACGCAGCTGGCAAAGAGTGAGGGGCTATGAAATAGTTATTTAAATGTGAATTGTGCTTCAAGCTGTCACTGGTAATAGTGGACTTAAAGAAATTTTCTCCATTTCAGAAAATTAACAATATCTGGAGAGAAATATTCTCAGAGTCACTTAAGATATAAGGCACTGTCCTTTAGTCAATAAAAATTACTTCCCAAAGCAAATCACCCCTACAATGTATCTGTGACCCTTTAGATTCTCATAAACTTTATGAAACTTGCTGACTTCAAAATCGATTCAAACTCTAAAACCTAAAATAAAAAAAACTTTGTTTTTTCTATCTTTACTCACCTAAGCCTAGGTATAGAAATATTGCTAGATAGAAAAACTCTGGAAATTGTTGGCAATTTCACAATAGCTACCATTTCACAGCCTACAGAATAGTTCATTGGTAAAGCAAGCCAAGTCCAATTATAGATTTTCAAACATGAAGATATGACTTAAAAATATTGTAATGCTATTTGAATGCCTCTGATTCACCATAGAAAGAGAAAAAAATATGTGTATAAAGGATGTCCTGAATAATAATTCATTTATGTTCATTTTAAATTACTTATAAGAGGTATGTTATTTTTATACTTTATCCATCTTTTTGGAAGTTATGTGGTTCTGTATAACCATGAAAATTGTTGTTCTTATTTAAAAGGAACAAACTATTATAATTAATAATGTGTCTTATTTGAATCATTTTTATGTGAAAACTGGACAGGATTTTTTAATATTTTATAACCCTTTAGTGATCACTTTGGAATATTATTCAATATATGTATGTTTAAAGAATTCCCCTCCCTTTATTAATGTAGACAATGGACAGAAAATACCTCTCTTGTAAGTGTTGAAAGTTCTAGGTACTTGGTTTCCCAGCTTTCCTGACCTTGGTATGTGGGCATGTGACTTAAGCTTCTTGAAGCAGGTGAAACTGGCCTGACTGGGTGACACCTGTAGAAGGGGCTTCTATAGTGTCATATTAGAGAGAGCGAGAGAGAGAGAATCAGGCATCTGAGCAGTTGCATGCTGGTGCAGCAGTACAGTGTAGCTGGGTTCCAAGTTCAGAAGAGGCAGCGTGCATGCCGTAGCACCTAGTGTTCAGTGGAAGGAACAACTTTCAGATAGCTTTTTAGTGTTTGGGGGCATTGGTCTGGAAACATTGTACTCTGACATTCCTCTCACTGATTCAGGCGCCACCCAAATATCCTTTCATTAAATTCCTTTTCTCCCTAGTTAGCTGGAGAAGTTTCCCGCTCCAGGTAGCTAAGAAATCTCACCAATGAAGTTCTTTCCGTATGTTTTTCCCCATTTCGAGCCCTCTGTATATCCTAGTCTGCTTTTAACACAGCAACTATTATGCTATTTGGTTCTCAGTAGAAGCCTGATTTTTTTGGTTGGTCTGTTGGTTGGTGGGCATTTTCTAATCAACATCTAAAAAGGGGCTGAAAATCTAATAGAGTTACTTAAAGAGCCTCCCTGGTTAATGCTATAGCAGTGGCTTTGAATATCTGACCTTGTATTTATGCACTCCAGCATTTCTTAAGAAATGTTGTTGAAGCCTCCAACCAGGTTAACACCTTCAAAAACTGGCATGTGGGGTTGAATAATTTTTGTTTCTGGGAGTCTTTCCTATGCATAAGGCATTTAGCAACACCTCTAGTGTCTACCCACTAGCTGTCAACAGCAACCTACCATGTCCAGTGGTAAAAATCAAACAATGTTCCCAGACATTGCCAAATGCCCCATGGCAGTGAAAAAAAATCACTCCCAGTTGTGAATCATTGATTTAGATCATCAGTGACATATAAGGAGTTAGTTATTCACAGTGGCTTATGATCCTCTTAATTTATTTAAAAGAGTTGTGAAATTCCTACTATATTGAAGACTTGAGAAATAAGAATAAAAACTCAGCTCTTACCCTCAATAATGTACAATCTTGTATAAGCCTTCAGAATTTAATAAGTGAAGATCTAATGTAAACATTTTACAACACATTAAGTTAACAATACAGAATAGGGCACAGGAGTAAATGATAACAGCAAAATCTAAATCTGGATGAAATAATTTATTCAAGGAAGTCATCTCATCAGGCAGGAGAAGTTAGGGTGGAGAAGGTTAGATTTGAGCTGAGTCGTGTATAATAAGATGTATCTCAGTAGTAATGAGAAATTGAGATAGAATTTCAGGTATTTTGACAAAATTCAAAATGGTTCAGGAGATTATGACAAATCATTTTAAGTTACAAGCACAGGGTTAGTTGGAGGGATGTAGGCAGGCACCGCAGAAGGTTTAGTTTGGGGTCAGATCAGAGGTGGTGCTAGACTTCCACATGAGAAAAGAAGTTGACAGGCCAGACCCCAACTTGAGGCTACATTCGATGGCAAACACCTTACTTTGCTTTGATTGCTATTTTGTTCAGTGGCTTAAGATGCCAGCTGGGGGATTAAAGGAGCTAAATTCATCCTCAAATGTCTCCTTGGCTCAACTTTTGTGTCAGATAGTAAAAATTTTGAGGGTCAGGCCAAGGACTGAATATTTTTAAGCACAGGAGAGACATCAACAGGGTTTTTAAATTTGTAACCTGGGTCAGTGCGCAGATGTTAAAAGGAAGAAGGATGTACATGGAACTTCCACATAAGAAGTTACAGTGATAATCCGAATGTGAGACAAAAAGAGCCAGAGTTACGGGCATAACAATGAATATTGGAGAGGAAATGAAAATGAGAGAGAATCAAAACTAAGAGTCAACTCCAATTGAAAATCTATAACAATTTAGATGAAGTGGAGAAAAGGCTCTAAATTTGCCTTGCTATTTGAAAATGAGTGGCACGAAAATGGAGCTAAAATATATATCTATAAATCTTTAACGATATGTAAGAGAATGCGTGCCAGTGACATGAAAATATGGCACTGATGCCTAGGAGATACCGCAAAGTTGGAGAAATAAATTTGGGAATATATATATATTAATGGCATGTTCAGTGATTAGATTTAACTCTATGACATTTTCATAAATTTGAATAATGAGCATTTAACATATTAATTGTGAAAACAATATTCAAAACAGCATGATGTATGATAATTAAACCATGGAGAAAGACAATTATACATGTCAATAAAATTGTGTCAGTCAAGAATGTTTTAAATGTCAAGATGGGTAACTCAGCCCCATGATATACAAATTAACTTTGTCCCATCTCCTAAAAAGTAAAAGTTCAAATAACAAAGAATATCCTTAACATTCTTCCCTAAGCAAGAGTGGTGACATCTTTACAGATCTTCAGTCATATACTCCCCCACATTCTCCTAGATTGATACCTGACTTACTGTGCAAACATGCAATAGAATCTTTTTTATTTTCATTAAATGCATTGGGGTGACATTGGTTAATAAGATTATATAGGTGTCAAGTGTGCAATTCTGTGATACATCATCTGTATACGCACTGTGTGCCCACTGCCCACAGTCAAATCTTCCATCACCATATGTTTGACCCTCGTTACCATTTACTACACTCTCACCCCTCTTTCCCTCTGGGAACCACTATTCCGTTGTTTTTGTCTATGAGTTGTTGTTTGTTTGTTTTTCTTATTTATTCATTTCTTGTTTATTGTTATTCATTGTTTGTTTTTCTCATTTATTCATTTGCTGCTCTCAGTTCATGTGAGCGAAATCATATGATTCATGACTTTTTCTGACTTCCCTTTGCAAGATATTCTCCAGGTCCATCTGTGTTGTCACAAGAAGATGGGATATGTATACACAATGGAATACTACTCAGTGATAAGAAAAGATGAAATACCACCATATGTGATAATGTGAATTTTTTTAAGTACATATTTGGCCTCATTTTCTTTTGATTTTCTTTGTTCTCAAATTCATATTTGAACATCTTTTCAAATGTGATAGCATTTTTAGGAAGTTTATTTACATGTGTGTACAAGGACTAGTTTCTCTGGAAGCTGTTGAGAATATGTTTAGGAGGGAAGAATGGGAATCTTAGCTTGTTCTCTATGTATATGATAAAATTAAAATTTTATTTGTCAAGTACTGAAGTGCGGAAGTCCCTGTCCTCTGACTTAGAGTTTCTCCATTACTTCTTGTATGTAGTTTTTCAGTAAATAACAAAAGCTCTATTTCAAATTATGAAATCTAGCATTTTTTCTGTATAAGCAAATGTCAAAAGTATTGTTTTTATTCCTCAACAATTAACCAAATTATGATGCACTTTATCTGACCTTTGGCTTTCTTAATTTTTCTATGTTTTGCATGATTTTTTTACGTTGAAAATTCATGCATATGCCTCTTTCATGACATCTCTAAGATCTTCCAGTTTCCTAACAATGCTGCTCCCCTTGACCCCTGATGACATGGTTCACAGAGCTCTTAAGCCTTCTGATCTGGACATACTGCTTCCTAGGACTGCAGCACAGCTATCCTTGTGCCATTTAGCAATGTTTGCATTGCACATCTTAGTTCATCTTTTGTTAGATTCTATGTCTTGCACCTTTAAGGATTTACATTTATTTCCTTTCTGTGTAGTTATTTTCTTTCTTTCTTTAGCTTATTTACTTTGTATTCTGTTTTTCTAAAATGCGCAGTTGTAGAGAGTTTGCATTTCTAAAAATATTGTATCTGCCCTATTGTTAAAGGAATAGTTTGGCTGACAAGAGAAATCTGTGTCCATATTTTGCCCTTAGAACTTGGTATTGTCTAGTATATAGCATTGCTAATAACATGTCTGATTCTTGATTATTTATAAGTGATCATTTTGATTGATTGTTTCTCTGAGGATGCCTTTAGAATCTCCTCTTTGGTCATCATGTTCTCAAATTTTACAAAGGTATGTCTAAACTACAGTATTTTTACTTGGTTTTAAACATGGTGCAAAATTTTATTAGTCTACTAGTTTCTTAAAGAAGTCTCTCTCCTTTGCACACTTTTCCAGAGCCATATGAAAAAAATCCATTGACAGATACATTTAAAGCTCAAAATGATAGGAATCATAAAAAAACCTATGTTCCTTTATTTTACCCTCAGGATTAGAAACTTCTATTATCTGGCATTGCTATTAAGTCTAAATCTTGATCCTTTTGATTGGTTGACTGGTGAGAAGTAGGCATTTAATAAATAAATATTGAATAAGGGAAAAATAAATGTACTCATGAATGAAAAACAGAATAATAAGCAAATCAATAAAGGGTCCAGACTATGCTATGAATCTGATGAAGGGCCTCAGATGTGGGATGAAATGCCATATCAGGGAAACAGCTAAGGCTTAGAGCTCCATTAGGAAAGCATTTGTTAAATTAAACCATGATATTTGACTATTTTGAACCAAAAAATGGCAATTTTGTGTTACAACCTAATATTTTTTATTGATTGTTCATGAGTAGTTCATACTGTTCATTAATTTCACTCATTCTATTAACTGATAGTTACTCTTACCTGTATTTGTTAAAATTTTATGAAAATCCTAGTGAGAAATGGAGTCTCTAACACAGAGATAAAATGTTTTATCCTGTATTTTAAAACATTTCTATATGTACAATGTTAAAGTAATACATGTTTGATAGAAATAAACCTAACGCTGTTTTCCTCAGAGCTAACTCTAAACTTATTTCTAATATGTGTATGTGATATAACCTTATAATAGTATACTATCACATTTTTCTATGACTACATGAATTTCCCCACAATACCTAGAGTAGCCTAATTGCACCTTTGGGTAATTAGAAAAATATGGGACTTTCTTTGGAGAATATAGTTACAAGGACAAATGGCTTGAGTAGCAAATAGGTCCTGGGATTCATTTTGGCCCCTAGTTGCCTTTTTGTCCAAGCACACATGCGCAGCTGGTTCTAACTCCAGTGCCTAACTATAAACAATGAGGCAGATATCACAGGGCAAGAACATATATAAAAAAACAGTCAAAAGGCTACTGTACTAATCAACTATTTAGTATATAAAATTATACTAAACAGCATCACAGATAGCACCATGGTAGATTAGCTGGTAACATTGCTCTTTTTTTTTAGTCAAATCTCCAAACATGTCTAGAACCCCCACTTTTTGTTATGTGTGGTATGGCTAGGCAGGTAGGACTTTACCTAAAACGTGAAGCTGGCTTCAAATGAGTTACCCTTTATAATCTCTAGATTATGGCAGAGTACAATTAATTAACATAATGAGATCCAATAATTAAATCAATTGAGGCCAACTGAATGGGTATGTCTTTATATCCAATTTAGCAAAAATGTTAAAGACAAGTACGGCAACTGGTATTGACCAGAGAGGACTCACAGGAATTCTGTGAGAATTGTGTGAAATGTATATTTTTGAGACACAGATACACACTTGAGGACAATACTTAGTGGGCACAATTTGGTACTCTTAAGTCCCCAAAAGAGAGAAAAATGAATAAATAAGTAAGTAAATAAATAAATATATATATATAATAAGTATGCAGGAGATTCAGGTGTGTGTGTGTGTGTGTGTGTGTGTGTGCGTGTGTGGTTCATAACCCCCCAAAAGCAGGGGGTTATGAACCACCTGAACCACCATAAGCCAAAGTTTCATATCTATAAGTTTGAATGTTGAAATTGGCACTCTAATTTTGAAAGTCTTAATGTGTTTTCAAAATTAATGTCTTCATTTTTATTAAAAGATGTATACCATTCAGAAACTATAAACACTTGCCTCCTAATATCAGTGTTCATTTATTTTCTTAATGATACTTAATAGTCCAATGTTTCATCCATCTAAATGAACTCTACACACTTTAATAATTTTTTAAAACATTATGCTATTTAAAGAAATAGTAAACGTCCAAAGGGAACATCACAATCCCTGAAAAACTTCAGTTATTTTAATTATTGTATTTTATGAGTATAATATATTCTCATATACATTTATAAACTGGATTCTAGGGGAAAATTCTATAATCTTTAGTTTAAGACCTAATACTATAGACCTGGTATTCTGCAAGCAAAAAATAATGCAGTCTTGTGTTAATGCTGAAGGTGTTTCTATGTTTACATCAACTTTTTATTACAAATCACAGCATTTCAGGGTTCAAAGTAGTAAATAGCTTTGTAATCAAAAGATATGTAGGGGGAACTGACTTCGTATACCTTTGAGTAGAAATGTCTGGTTAGGCTTTCTTGGAGGCTTGTAGCCTGCTTACTAACCTTCTAGTGAGAAGATAATTTCTTACATAGTTGGAATGGATTTGTTCTTTCCTGAAACCATCTATTAGGGGAATAACTTCCAATCTAGGAAAAGGTTCAGGCTGCTAGAAAAAGGATGGTGGGTCTAATCCATAGAGTTAGAAACATGGTAATACCTAAGAGGTGATTTTAAATTTTCACTAAAGTGAAACAGTTTATTTAAATGTGTATATTTCTACATCAAGGTCACTAAAGCAAGAAGGAAGCCTAAAACAACCCCAATGTTATACAAGCTAAAAACAGATATTTATGAAACTGCATCTATAGAGAGGAAATCCACAGAAGCCCAAGGATTGTATAACTAACTGGCATTGTTATTTGCCTGTGTATAAGATGAATACATTTGGCTTTCATGTTAACTATTTATGAAACTTTTAAGACCAAATTTTCATTTTGCTCATAATATATGTGTCCAGTTTTGAGATACTGTTTGAAAGGTGAAGGGATTACTCAAGGAACATATATAAAGGACCTGAGGCCATGGATAATGAAGTAGGGGTTGACTATGGAAGTAGGGGGCAGGATGGGCAGAGTGAGGTGAAAGGGTAAATAATTCGAACATCCTTAAAACATAAAAAGTCTAGAAGATATCCCTCCATGTAATATGAAAAACAGAGACATTTACTGAAGAAGACACGAGATACAAGAAATATTGTACACAGCACAATAACACCTCAGTCCCTTTCAAAGTAAGTACCTTGGGACCTCACACATCACCATCAGCTACCCATGGTATTTTCCTGAATCTCATCAATGGTCTAAAATCTCTGCCCTTTCAAAGGTAATTTTAGTTTTGGGAAAAGACAGATGTCACAGAAAGCCAAATCTAGGCTGAGTCACCTCGGTGACTTGATCTTTCACCAAAAACTCTGCCCAAGACGTGATGCATGAGTGGGCATGTTGTTGCGATCACCCAGCCAATCACCAGTTGCCCATAGCTGCGGCCTTCTGAGTCACCCAAATAGTTTTCGTAGAGGAATGTTCAAACTTTGTGCAAAATTTGATGCAGACTTATTGCTCTACTCATTCACTGATGTTGAAGGCAATGGCCACGCAGTACACATACTCACTCAATGGCACCTACCACCACCACTGACCAGTACGGTGAAGTTGTTATTGTTCACACATGCATATTCCAGTCCACTCTTCTTGGCTGCCAGGTTACACCGATGTCATTCAGACTGTTCATGTTATGTTAACAATGGTTGCACTATTTCTCTTAAAACCTTGGTATACAATGGATATAATTTGTTTAGTTCCTGAAAGAAAAAACTACCTTCTATACCATTTTACAATTATTTTTCATATAATAATTTCTGTATACACATTATTGACTTTACATAGTAATATGTACTTTAAAAAAGATTAATAAAAGAATAAAAATGTGACATCTATAGAACAAGAATTTTGAAATATTCTAATATATGTTACTAAAACTGATTGAATAAACAAACCAAAATGTTATTACACCAATAAATCATGGTGCAATTTTTTTAAAATGTGCCTGGTGAATACTGTATCAACATTCAGCCATATTAAACCATAGCAGAGGAAAATATGTCAATTCTGTTAAAAGCATTCCAATTTATAGAACAAAAGGAATGCTTCAAAACCATTTTATAGAGCTTTGGTATCACAGTTTATATAACCAACACAAAAACCTAATGAAACCCTTAAATATAGACTTTAACCTTATTTATAAATCAAGATAAAAAATAAAAATAAAACATAATCTAAGAATATATTAAAAGATAAATACTTCATAAATAAAAGGTGTTTTCCAGAAATGCAGAAATTAAATATTTAAAATCTAACTATAAAATTCATCACACCTCTAAATTCTAAAGTTTTGAATAGTGTTTAAATATATAATAAAAGATCTGAAAATGAATAATACATTTCTAATTAAAATTTTTAGAATACTATATGAAGAAAGTTCATTTTTATTAAAAAGGGTATTCACTTCCAAACAACAGTTGAGAATATTTATAAAAACAAAACCAATATATTACAATTATTTTTAGCAGTGAATCTCTAAAAGGAAAAGGAAAAGAAGGAAAGAAACAAGGAGAGAGGGAAATTAGTAAAGGACAGGGAAGGAAAGGGAAGGGAAGGGAAAAAGGCAAAAAAAGAAAAGAGAAGAAAAGAAAAAAAGAAAACCTTGCTTGAAAATTTAATTAGACAAACATTAAACCAATTACTTTTTGAAGTAAGAGCAGGAAGAATACCTGGAGTATCAGTACTGTCACCTCACCTGACTTCCCACTTTCCCACTTCCACCTGAAAAATGACACTAAGTGGTCAAAAGGTGATTTCATTCCCCACTCAAGAATAATTCCCGGATGTGGGCCCAGGCCATAAATGTATGACAAAGAATGATTCTGGATGAAGACTGTTACTACCCTGTCACACTGTCACTTATATCAGGGCTACATGAAGTTAATTTATTGAGAACATCTGAGTGAAGTTTCCATAAACTACAAAGTCCCAGGAAGAAGCAACTTCTTTGTTCCCCTGGATGTTACCACTGGTGCTGTGCAGCCCCGAGGCCTGGCAGCCCTATTACTTGTCTGAAGATGAAGTCGACCCGCAAAACCTAGGCGCGCAGCATCGGGCACCATCCTGTAGCCACCCTCCTCTAGGATGTCCATTGTTTCAGCCAAGGAACCAGTTTTTGTTGGGTTTTCTATTTCTTATAATTTTCTCTAGAAGTCAGCAAACTCCAGGAAAGAACCTGGCAGTAAGCATTTCAGGTCCCGTGGACCCTATAATCTCTTACTCAGCCCTGCTATTTTGCTGAGAAAGCAGCTCTAGGCAATACATACGCAGAGAGCCATGGCTGTGCTCCAACACATCTTCATTTACAAAAAATGGACCATAAAGATTCTCTCCTATATTTTCTTTTATAACGTCTGTAGTTTTAAGGTATACCTTAAGGCCTTTGACCATTTGAGTTAATTTTGGTACACAAGGCAAGTTATGGTTGTGTTTCAGCCTGGTTTATTTCTTGAAAAGATTACCCTTCACTGAATGTCATTCGTATCTTTGTCCACACCACACGGGTGGTTACTCTGGCTTTAAAATAAATCTTGAGACCATTCTTATAAGTGAAATAAGCCAATCATAGAGAGACAAGTACCTGTGATTTAACTCATATGTGGAATCTAATGAACAAAATAAACTAATAAAATAGAAACAGACTTATAGTTAGGGAACAGAATGACAGCTGTCAGAGGGGAAGGGGCTACAGGGATAGATAAAAAAGGTTAAGGGATTAAGAAAAACGAATTCATAGACACAGACAACAGTATGGTGATTACCAAAGGGAAAGGGAGGGTGAGGCAAAGAAGAAGAGGGTGTAAGGGGATAAATGGGGATGGAAGGAAACTTGACTTGGAGTGGTGAAAACACAAAACACAATATATGGATGATGTGTTATAGAACTGCACACTGAAACCTATATAATTTTATTAACCAACCTCACCTCATTAAATTCAATAAAAATTCAAAACAAATATTTAATAGGTAAAAAATAAAAATTAAATTAAATATTGAAATCAGGCAGTTTAAGTTCATATAATCAAGGATAATATTGGATAAATAAAAGCTAATTTCAGTTAAATTTTTTATTGTTTCTATTAGATGGACTATGTATGTGAAATCTATTTTATGTCTTGTAACTTTGCTAAACTCCCATTTTAATGTTAGTAGAATTTTTATAGATTTCACTGAATTTTCTATAGACTATAATGTCATCCATAAATGGACTATTTTAATTCCTGGTTTATTTTAAGGATCTCTTTGTGTTTCCTTTCTAAGACTTCCAGTGCAGTGTTAAATAGATTTTTTTGTAATCTCTCTTGCATTTGCCAAAAGACTCCTAGGAACTCCAGATTTGAAATTCAGAATTAAAGTTTCAGTTACTAGAACTGCGTAGTATTAATTAAGGTGTGTTTAAATAAACTAATGTTCAGTGGTGTGATATTTGGTACATTATTAAGTGAGAAATTTGAGTCTCAGAAATATATATCGGTGTGTGTATGCATGTGTGCAGAGAGAGACATCCCATATATTAATATCTTTTAAAAGTATTTCTATAAGAGTATTATATATTTCCGTGTATATTAATATCTCTTTTTCTGTCTATCATTTATTTATGTATCTAGGAATGCACAGAAAAAAATGTCTGAAAAAATGCACTATAAATTGCTAATAGTGTTTTCCTATTAGAGGCTGGGCATAGGGAAGGAACTCAAATTTTATTACATATAATTTACTACTTAAAATCTTTTGACTTTTATTGGTATTACTCATGTAATTAAAATACATTTAAAAATAAAAGCAATAAAGTAGACAAAATATAGACAAAGATTTTCAAAGTGGCTCTCTGAGAAAAGTATCATTATAGTGTTTTCCATGATCTTTCACATGCTTCTCTGCATGTTATTTTTTGTTATGATGACCACGTATTGTGAAAAGAAATGAGTTTTTGTTCTTAAAAAAAAATGTGCCCTTGAGAAAGTACACCAACACTATGAAAGTTAAGCAATTTCATCAAAACAATTGACATGAATTGATTAAAGAATGAGAAACTGAATTCTAGGTTATTAAAATAAACTGCCAGAATCTGTTTTCCAAACCAGAAATACTTCCTCTGAAGTTCAAAGTACCAAAAACATCATCCTACATTTTATGAGAATTTAATTTTAATAAAACACACTGACCATCAGTCAATGTATATTCCCAGCACTGATTTTAGAACCAAGATATCAAAAATATGCAAGCAGAATTAACATTCACTCCTCATATATTTTGTGTGGAGTTGCTTATATCTTTCAAGTGTACAAGTTAATTCTTATAACACGTATGCCATTTACCCCCTCTAAAATGTCAAGTCAAGTACAAAAATAAAGGCTCTATTTTTTATGGTAGTGCTGTTCTTTACACTTTTATATTCAAATGCACACCCACACGCTTTCATTAGTGTCATTAATTAGGGTCAATCAAGATTGCCTGGAAGCAATAGGAATGCAAGCTGACATAACATCGCCCTTCTTGCACATTTTATCAATGCTCTAAAATGCTGAGCAGTCTCCCTCTTCCACCGCTGTACCTTTAAACTGCACATTTCTTGAAGTTCACAGGTAGTAGTATTGCTCTTTACTGTTTCAAATTACATAGGACCAACACAATGAAGGAATTGTTTCTGAGTCCTTCTGTACCCTGCTTTTGGCATCCTCAGCTACTGCTCCTGTTCTGTGCAGCCTTGACATTGGTTCCTGTGCATACCGTTAGGGAAATTTTAGATCAGGAACGTTGAGATGAGGAATGGCATGAAAAATAAAAGTGTGAATCTCCTCTAAGACCAAGGTCCATGATTTTAGTGCTTATGTTTTATTCTGTGTAATTTACTGTTCTTATAGTTACCATAGGTCTTTGATCTATTTTGAGTTAATTTTTGTACATGGGTACAAACTAGTCTGGTTTCATCTTTTGCATGTGACTTTCGAATTTTCCCAGCATCATTTGTTAGAAGAGGTTTTTTCCCCCTTCAATTGTATGTTTTTGACTCCTTTGTCAAAAGGAGGGTTATTTCACAATTTAGCCTGTCTTATTTTGCCATGTCTCATTTATTTTAGTTTGATGTGCGATCTGATATGTGTGGTTGCCTGTGTACCAGGACTTTCCAGGGATTTTATTATTATTCTTCAGCTTCTTAAATCCTACCCCAAATCTTTTGAATCAGGGTTTCTTTGGCTGGGGCCTCATTTTGCATTTTAAATGGTAACCAAAATGATTCTTAAGAGACCTGCCTGGCCCTTGTGCATACAATGAACAAGAAATCACCCTCAATATATCATAACACAAAGAAACAAAAACCTCACATTATTTTGCATTTGTCAATCATGCCTACATCGGACCCAAACGTACCGCCTACCTCCCTTGTGCCATTCTCTTTCTCTCTATGGGCATCTCATTCTTCCACCTATAACTAAATCAAAACTTGTACCCAAGGAGTTTCTTGTAACCATATGAATTACTTCCGCAAGGACTTCTGCCTTCTGGACTTGTCTACTTAGCTAGTGATCTGGCTGAGCCTCTCTCCGAGTTATCTCAGGTACGGGCCAGACATGGAGAAGAAGCGATGTGTGAACCACCCCACGGTCCCTGAATCCCTGCCAGAAATAATGCCTGCAATCATGCCGAGGTGGAGGATGCTTTGAGGACTTTTTTCCTCAAAGGCTACTATATCGTAGATGCAGATGTTTTAGTGTGACAGCTCCAAACATATGGAAATGTCATTAAATGAAAGTCAGTTGTTTATTATAAAGCAAAACTGAGTCCTGCATAGCACATCTAATCCATCTCCTTGGAAAATTCTGATTAAATTACTCACTATGAATAATTTAGTCTGAGACTAAATAAATGTACATGAAGAGCAGATACTCTTGCTATACTGCTACTAAATAAACACCTTAGTGTGCTCTTCATGTGGTCGTTTGTGTTGAACTGGATACACCTTGCTCTTCTCAGGTCCAAGTGAGAAAGAACTCTAGCTAAACAAAATTGGGGTTCAATTTTACCAACCTCCTGCCCCCACTGAGTTACACTAACTTCTTGATTGAGGAAACAGTAGGAATAAAGAAAAAGGCTGAAAATGCATGTTTTAAATAGGCCAAAGATGATATTTTCTTCATTTTATTCAAACCCCATGCTGTGGTTTATTCAAAACCCTCTGTGGTTTTCTTGTTATTTCATGATTTTCAGGAAAAAAAGCAGCAGGAATCATCTTCAGACTTTATTTCTGTTTATTTCACTTTTTAAAGTGGTTTTCTTCTGTGAATAGCTTTAAGGCCCAAATCTTTAGCTGAGCAACAAACTATTAAAAATAAGTACTTTTAAAATAATGATTTTTTAATAACAGTAATAAGAAAGAGCTCACTTTGATTTAAATTGCCACCCAAACTCATCCTGTACCTAATAAACACATTTTTCTTATATGCCCAATTATCCTGTGTCCTACCATCAGAATTTCTTCCTTCCCTACCATGTTTCTTTCTCATTTTGAAAAATAACAACCCAAAACCCCAAACTATCAAAAATAAACAAGCAAAGCTTAACCATGTAGCTAGAGTTTGCAGGTAAGGCAATAAAAATTAAATATTTGCAAAATGGATTATGCAACACAAAAGAACTCTGAGATTCTTTGGAAAACTACAAAGTATGAGATGCAATAAACTTGGGAAACCCAATGCACCGTATTCTATTGTTGGAGACATCAGCCGGGCATTGGCGAGGAGAGGTGATATATTTTCCAGTGGTTCAGAATCCAGACTTGCGCTTCAGTCTGCTTCGGCCCATACAACCCCTTTAGCAGTTAATGTCCCTATAAACACAGGCCACTCATATAACCTCAGTAAGTCTAAATATCTTCAGCCCTAAAATGAGGTTGATGATAATACCTCGTACGACTGTTGCGATGATCATGCGCAGATTTTATCACAGTGGCCTGGCCCAGAGAGAGCACTCGATAAGATGAGCTATTATTTATTCTATTAAAAGCACTGAGAAGTCTCATCATTTAAGAAAAAAGTCTTTGCTTAACTTAATATTTTCCAAATTTACAAATAACAATGCTCTTTTATTTTTCACAGCTCATCTAATTGCAACTCTAAAATACAATGGATGAAGCTAACCCCTGCATATTTCGGAAGTCATCTCATATAATTTATCAAAATATATTTTCCCAAAAGGAAATAATTTAAATCCTTAACCATTCTAGACATATATATTTCTCCTTTAAATATCATGTATTAGAAGTGTGTTTTTGTCAGGGAAAAATTCCCATTTATATCTTCTAGTCTATATCTGGCATGTGAGCATCCACACTCTCCAGACAGCAGCATATGCAAACTTGATTGAATCCCACATTTTTTTCTCTTTCCTTTTTTAAACCAAATGTCACTTTAGTTTTTACTAATGCAGAGTACATATTTTCTTACCAAAAAAATCTAGTCCTTAATTAATTATAGTGTACTTCTTAAGAAGTTAATTTACAACATCTAAAGGTTACTTCTCATTGCTACAAAACTGATGCATGCAAATTTTTTGTTTTGGGGGTGCATTTCTCTTTGTTTTTAAGGAAGCTCTTTTACTTGGAGAAGATTCTTGAAATTGTTTCCTGTTTTTAATTAAGGAGATCCTTGGAACATGCCCCTAGCTGCCCTAGTGCCCTTGCATTAGATTTAACTCTTCCTCCTCACACCATGTTAAGACTTAAACAACCAAAACCTCAGCTCCTCCACTGAAGGTGGTGACATGAGGGCAGTTGGGACCCTCCCACCAAGGACAACTTGAGGTTTGCCTGTTTCCTGAGCTGCAGGCAAACTGGCAAGATGGCCGGGCCTATGGTCCCTCATCTCAGCAAAGGTGCCTCATGGGACTGTGTGAGCCACACACTTTCAGATGCAAAAAACAGAGCTTCACTGGAGTGTCCTCAAGCCGTAGGGGCTTTAAGCTTGTGCCAAGGGATGCGGACCAGCAGCCTCAGGCATCTGGACAGCTATGGAGATGGACCACCTAGAGACTGGAAGGAGGGCTGCTTAGAGCTCCAGGCAGCCCTGGGGATCTCAGCTGCAAGCCCTGGGGAACTGCTCTGCAGGGCCCCGCCATCAGCGGGGTTCTCTAGGCCCCTCATAATTCCCCTGTCCCAGACACTCACACACACATATCCTATCACTTCAGTCCTGACCCTCCAGGCTCCCTTAGAAGTTTCTGCTCCCACTCCTAACTGCCTCATTCTCCTGACTTGCCACCATTGAAGTTCCAGACGGGAGGGATTTCCACTGCGTTTGACCCCCACCCCATCTTTTCCCATCCAGACACATCGCAAATTGTCCTAGAGTTCATAATCCTGTCCTGTTCGAGGAAGTGGCCCAACACAAGCTCCACTCGTTCAGAGAAATCCTGTGTCTCGGTTTCTGCATTTGCAATAGAAGGATAATAACAGTACTAACCTTCTAGGGCTGTTGTGGGAATGAAATGAGTCATCACATTTAGTCTCAAGAACTGTCAGGCAATAGTTAGTAGTACTATTGTTATTGTTCACAGGCAACGGTTGCAACAGCAGGTGTTGACAACAGAATTTAGAAGTTCTTTAAGCTACAGCAACCTAGCAGAAGAGCAGAACACATCTATTCTGATACACATGGATTCACCTAATTTTGCCTAACATATTCATGGCACACTAAAAAAAAATATTCACAGTACATAAATCACACATCCACAAAAATGTTGAAGAAGAAAGAAAATATCTCTGTATCCATTAATGCTCAATTGGCAAAAGAATAGAATATTACTTGAAATATAATTATTCCACTTAAACAAAGTTAGCATTAAATTTTTGATATATTTTCAGTCCCTGTGCAAAGGTGTATGTTATAGTTATATATAGAGATATATACACACACACAATATACACGCATGCATATGTGTATTGTACTCATATACGTGTATATGTTGCCGAGCAGACTGGGGCCCATTCGCGCGTCACCATCGTGTGAGACCCAACAATCAGTGCTGGAAGGAGCAGGGCTTCATTGACAACATTCCAGCCTTGGGAGAGCTCAGAGCTCCCCAGCCCAGAACTCTCCTTTCCCAGGAGACCCAGCATTTCCCCTGCTCCCCACCAGGTCACTAGCCAAAAACACCCCAAAACTTTCCCATGTTCTTGTCTGGTCTTAATCCAGCTGCATAAACAGTTCTCCAGTCCCTCTGGAAGGTACCAAAGTTGCCATCCTCACACAGCAGCTCTCTCTTTCAGGATCTGGGGCACGTGGTCATCAGCCTCCACGTAATAGTCCAGAAAAACATGTGCTGTGTTCTCTGGATCATGGTGAAACTCAGGAGAGGCACAGGTCTCAAAAGCCCAGGTAAAACCCAGGTGCAGCAGGTCGGAACCTTGCAAGGAAGTACCTTGCAGCTCTGGAGTCAGCGAGAGCAGGCAGGACCGCAGCAGCAGCACCTCCTTTCTTATTAGCACAGGCCACATGGCCCCCCTCCTTCCTACCTCACTATAAACTACGTCGCTGCTTGCTTCTCTCCCCTTCCAAGCTGAAGGGCCAAAAGCCTTACTTCAGAAAGCATGCCTCCTCCCTCACTCCTCCTCCAAGGCCAAGAGTGCAAATGGCTGACATGCTCCAGTTTAAATCCTCACCCTTCACCTCCCCCGTAACCCCATTTCCAACTCCTCCCATAAAGATCTACATCTGCTCATTCCTGTATCTTCTGCCTTTCTCCAGCTGCCATTGTTAGTCCATGAAAGTGTAACCCTGAGACACAGAGTCAGCCACCTCCACGCTATCCCACAAGCCCAGCAAGCCCCCAGCTACATCACAGGTTAAGGTCACGCCCATCTCCTGAGTGTGGCAGGCACAGGTTTTTGACATAACTACGAAGCTAGCCGAGTTGCCATAGATATGTAAAGTCTCCCAGTCACATGCTCTGCTTCTCCCATCCCTCAAGCCAAGTTAGTGAGTGTTTGGGGGCCTTTTTTTCTGGCCCCTGCTCTATCCCCATTACATATACACACATACATGTAAGTACATGTATAAGTACATGTATATAATTATATTCTGCTTTCACCAGTTTGTGTCCTGTATTATAGCATTGTCACAACCATTTTCTCACTGTTTCAAAATTTGCAGAATATTTTAAAGATACAGCATATTTCATCATATAATTTATATATATTCTATTTCTAGGGATCTAAATTATATTGTGTTTCTAACTGATATACATAATACTGTGGTGAACATCTAAGCATTAAAATCTTTATTATAGTTCTTATTTTTGGTGAGGTTTCCTAAAACAGTAATCATTTAACATTACTTGTCAAAAGGAAGTTATACTTCTCAATGCGTTTGTTGAGAAATGGCTTTCAAGCAGTGATCAATTTATACCTCCATTATCACTGAGAAAGCAAGATTTGTCCTCTTTCTTCCCCTGAGGCTGCACTTTGGAGTCACACCCCCTGGCCCACCAGAACCAGTGGAGTTTGGCCAATGGGAGGCACCAGCCGCCAATCAGAGGACAGGTGGAGAGAGAACTGCGGTGCGGTGCTGCTTGATGCCACACCTTTCCTGGTGGAGACAGAGGCAGTGCCCCTTCCCTGCAGGCCGTCGCTGCTCTCAGGCAGTGCTCTTCCACAACTACAGGACTCAGCGAGGTCTGAGCACCAGTCCTCAGGCTGAAGGGCAACAGCAGTTTCCTGCTGCTGCTGGCCTGGGGATGCTGCACTCGGATGGTTTCTGCGAATCCTGCCCAAACCATTACAAATGTCCTCCCATTACACCTTCTTCAACTATGGAGATGCCACTTGTTTTCTCTCTGGTTTGTGATAGAATACAGTGAAGTCTGATATAGAATGATATCTGATGTTATTTTAGGTGCTTCAATGTATTAATGTCAAAGATGAAAAATGCATATTTATTAAGTACCCCTAAAAAGGAGAAATATTTATCAGGGGGGTTTTAGTCTTATACCCTTCCTCCAGTTATATATTTTTATTGTTGATGTCATCTGACATTATGTACTATTACATTATAATATATTATATATGCTTATTATATATAATAGGCATTATTACCTTTAAAATTATTTTGTATTTTTACTAAGCAATTTGAGAATTGTGTATAATTGTTCCATTTAATTTGTTAACAATGGTTATTATTTAGCTCTCAAAAGATGTGTAACCAGCTTCAGTGCTTGGCATGACTCTTGGAGCGTACTCCTTCCGCTGTTGAGTTTCTGCCTTCCTTTGCACTCCTGGTTGATTTCAATAATTTTTCCAGGGGTAGGGTATATGAGTGGCATGTGGTGTAATTGTTTCCAAAGCCAGAAAATAAAACCTACTTTTGTTTCCATATGTGATATGTTATTCCTACAACATTTATGCATCAAGGATTTTTTTCTTCTGAAATCTCTCTAGACGTTGTGCCATGGTCTGACATGTTAATGTTGTGGCAGAACAAGGTAAGGTCCTTTTGATTTGTTTTCATAGGAAAGATATTCTGTTTGAATGATTTTGAATTTCAAAATATAATGTGCAAAAATTTTAGCAAGATAGTTTAACATGAGTTTATTTTACTTCTTTTGACTCATAACATATAGCAGACCTTTACTTACCATTTCAATCTGCAATTCAGGATTTCATTTCAAAAAATTATGATTAGGTATATATTTAGTTATTGCTTTGTTTGCATGTGTTTTCTTTCTTCCTCAAAAGCTATTTTCTGGTTCCTTATGTGTGTTCTAGCCTCCTTATATATCTTCTTCTTCACCTATTGTAATCTTTCACAATTAAAATACATTATATACTTCTATTTTAATATTTTTTTGCTTTTGATATTGCCTAATTTCATAGGGTAGTCTTCATGTTAGCCTAAAAACATTTCTGTTCATTTAAAATTATGGTTTTATGTATTTTTGATGGTGTCAATTTTACTAATTTTTGAAATCTCAAAAGCCAATGATTTCTAAAGTTTTTTTTTTTTCCTAAAACAGCCTTTCCTAAAGCATTCCATGTCTATGCTTTCTAGCGCTAATGTTCTGTATTACTAGGAGTTCCCATATTAGCTTGTTTCCATTTACTTAATTGGAAATAAGGCAGGTGTATCCCTTCTACAACTTCTCATTCCTAAAAGTGGATACATTTGTGCAGCTAAAGGTCTAGTCATTTGTGATTCTTTCACTATGAAACAATGGATTCAATGAAAGGCACTTTTGTCTGATCTCGGAAGACTATTTTTAGGTGTCAGAAGTTGCTCACTCAGAAAGAGCAACTTTGGATCTGAATTGCTTTACCCAGAAGAGTCAAGGGCACTACCTACGATGGCTTCACTGCCTGGCAACTTGGGAGAAAAACAAACCCTTATGCTTTCACTTTTCTCCTTTTTGGTCTCTGGGAGTAACTATATTCATAAATCCCCAAATTCTGTATGTATTTATGATTTTTTAAACAATGCCCAGCTTTATTGAGATATACTTGACACCTAAGATTGTGCAGGCTTAAGACATTGTGTGATGATTTGATACATGTATAGATTTCAAAATGATGACCTCTATAGGGTTAGTTGACACCTCCATAGTCTCGCATAATTACCATTTGTTTTTGTGGTGAAAGCATTCAAGATCTACTCTCTTAGCAGGTTTCAAGTATATGACACAGTATTGTTAACCAGGCCCACCATTCTGTGCATTGTATCCCCAGAATGTATCCATCCTCTAATGGAAAATCTGTACCCTTTGACCGACATCTCCCCATTTCCCTGGCCCACAGCCCCTGGTAGTTAGCATTCTGCTCTCTGTTTCTATGAGCTCAGCTTGTATAGATTCCACACATAAGTGATATCATACAGTATTTCTCTTTTAGGTTGTGTTTCAAGAATAAAACAAGTAAATAGTTGCTCATGTTTGATAAGTGGTGGGATACTTCTTTAGTCATTTCATTTATGGTAATCTTGAATGATAAACAAAACATGGAAAATAGTTTATTAGATAAGTGTCTGCTATAATTAAATTTTTGGCAAATAATTTACATTCATGTAGCTAAATAATAAATCAATTTCATCTATTTAAAGTGGAAAGTTGTATAGAAAGTGACTAGAGTTTTTTTTGGAAAGGAATAGGACTAACATGATGACAAATTATGAGTGCCAGTCTAAGGACTTGGACTTTATTTTTCTAGAGAAAATATTTTTGTCTTTCCTTCACTTGGAATTGCTAAAGTGCAAGAAGAATTCTCTGGAAAGTAGGAAGTTAAGAAAGAAGCAACCAGATGCATGAGGAAAGTTAGAAGAATGGATGGTAGCTACCTAGAGAGGAAGTGACATTGGTTGAAAGTGGGGTAATATCTATAAATTTACTTACAAATTAAATATGAATATATGCACACACATATACACACACATACAAATATGTATATATATTTATAATACATTATCTATTATATATATATTTTTATATATTAGTTGCATTCCTGGGAAATCATCATTAAACAAAAACAACAGGTTTTCTGAGCAGTTATTTATTCAATAGAAATAATTCTGTAACATGATTTTCAATATCGAGCTCTATTTTATAATTTTAAAACTTTCTTCAAACTTAGTGATTAACACCAATAATGTTTAATGTTTGGTTTAATGTTATATTTAATGGCATATTTTTATAGTAAGAGTGTAAATGCTATCAATCAACAAATACATTTGTGATGTCACAATTATTATATTGGACATATTTACAAGGATTATTACAGAAATATTGGCCAGAATATAAATGCCATATTTTAAAGTTCAAAAACATTAAAAGGTTCCTGTAACTCCTTCAAATGATACACACACATAAAGTAGATCAAATTAGATGGAAATGTTAATTCCAGAGTTACAGATGGAAGGATCTGAATGTGTTTATTATTGCTTTCTCATTAGATACATTCATATAAAGTGGATATTTTACCACTTCATATGTGTGGATATTTACATGTCAGATACTCATGTATACATTTTATTTTTTAAAGATTGTATTTATTTATTTTTAGACAGAGGGGAAGGGAGGGAGAAAGAAAGGGAGAGAAACATCAATGTGGTTGCCTCTCCCACGCCCCCAACTGGGGACCTGGCCTGCAACCCAGGCCTGTGCCCTGCCTTGGAATCAAACTGATGACTCTTTGGTTCAATCAATCCACCGAGCCACACCAGGATACATTTTAATTATTAAACAATTTTGAAAACTATCTATTTTAATACAATTTTGAGTAGAGAATAAGAATTATAATTAGGCATAATGAAATCAGCCCACTTTTTCTCAAAAGGGAAGACAACAAGCTGATAATTACAGCCCCCAAATTCATCCTTCCCTTTTTTCTTAAGAAATTGCTTGCCTTTCATTTTACTTTCTCCTGCAAGCTAAATTGTGGGAAAAAAGATAAGATCATTAGGAATAGAATAGTAGCAAGAGAGGAGCCCGAATTAGGAAATGAGCTTGTAGAAGAAAGAATACAGCTGCCTACCACCCTGGTTCATCAACCTAACCTTGAACTACTACACGAGAGAAAAGTAAGCACCTACTTTATTTGAGATGCTATACATTGTGGTCTTTTTTTATGACTGCAGCTTGGGCTTTCCACTAAATAATACAAACCAACACATAAAATTGAAAATGCCAGGATAAATGATTGGAGGAGACCATTCTGCATGGCATGGGCCCAGCTCCCAGTGGAAAGCAAGGTCTGACGTACAGGACCCACACCCACGGATAGGTTCTCCCGTGGGGAATCAGGCCTGCAATGTACCTAGACTGCTGTGAATCTTGCTTTTACTAAAACTCCCTCACCCTAAATTGAGACAATAAGTGCAAAGTAACTTCCTAAAATCCATGCTAAACCTTCCAAGGATGAGTGTAACTGGTTCAACCACTTTTCCCTTTTCATTTGCAAATATCCTTGTTCTGTGATGTGATTAGCAGCAACAGCTCCTTTGTTTTCTGTAAAAGGTAATCACCTAAAGCAAAACTCTGCATAGTAAATGAGGACCATCATATAATGTGCCCAGAAAAAGAAATAAAGGCTTGTCATGGTGAGGGCCGAGGCTTTTTCTCCCCTTGAGAGATGAGCATGCCGTCCCTTTTCCTCCGCAGGGCTCAGTAGTCCATGTGAATTTCTCATGCCTCATCCACAGTGTAGCAGACCCCACTAGCCAGG
Organism: Anoura caudifer; assembly: GCA_004027475.1. NCBI lineage: Eukaryota > Metazoa > Chordata > Mammalia > Chiroptera > Phyllostomidae > Anoura > Anoura caudifer. Next base: position 247,478 of record PVKU01000709.1, read on the forward strand.
GTCCACATCAAATGATGATGGAAGGAGACTTGATTTTGGGTGATGAAGACACAATAGCATACAGTGATGTATTATAGAATTATATACATGAAACCTATATAATTTTATTAACCAATATCATCACAATAAATTCAATAAAAATTTTTAAAAAGAAAATGTCAGGAAGTTTGGCAAATAGAAGATGGGATAGTTGGCACCATAAAAGACTTAAAATATAACTATTTTCTTGTAATCATTTAATAAATCATAACTATCTAGGCCATGTTTCCTAAAAAACAATCATATGTTTCAAATCTTATCAATGTTAAAAATTCTCCACATGCAAGAATATTCAGGTTGAATGTATTTAAACTTAGCAGGAATACTACTGAGAAAACTTAGCAAAATGAAATTTTTATTCTCACATAATGGATTTCACTGTTGCAAAATTCAAGGCAGATCCATCCATGAGAACCATTAAATGCTGGATAAAAGCAATGTGACTGTGTGAAATTCATTATTCTCTCCCTGAGCTACAGCCACAGGAGATAGTGGGAGAAAAGGTCAAGTTCACATAATGAGCATAGTCATAACAAACTTTTTAGATAAAAATTTGAAAAATTTGCAGGTCCCTAAACTAGTTTTAGGTTAATGTGACTGGCAAAAATGGGCACAACAAAAAAGTGTAAGAATCTTTTATTAGTGTGTTTTTTTTTAATTTACTTGTAGAATATATTTGGGAACACTAGACATACTCATACTGCCTGTATATTGAGATGTACTCTGTTTTAGAGCCATTCATTTGCAGGAAATTTATTATAAGGAAATTAGAAAGGCATCTAAACAAGCCAACATGTGCTCCCTGAAGTCTAATGCATTCTAACTAATCCATTCAGTTAAATAATTACTGTCCATTTATAAAACACATATAAGGGGAGACTAGAAAAATCCAGAATTATTTTCTGGAGGGCAGGCCCTGTGTAGTACATGCTTAGCTTCCTAGGTGAATGTTTTAGGCACCCATCTGTATCAGTGTACCAGCTGGTATTGTTGTGAGAGGCTGAGTTTGGCCTCAGTGAATTTGTTTGGAAGACTTTTTCAATGCATTTTTCAATTTCATGATGGGTGATTTACAAGCACACCTGCCCGCACCATGCTGAGTGTTCATCAGGTTTTTAGCCAAAACCAGCATGAACCCCAGGCCCCACCCTCCTCCTATTTATGTGATCACTCCCAGAGCAAAATTTTTTTTTGTTTCCCTGAATGAAAAAAGTCCTCAAAAGTTAACACTTTGCCAATATGGAAAAGGGAAACAAAAAAAAAAAAAAAACAGCAGAAGCACTAAGAAGCATCAAAATCAATGAGTTCAAAAACTGTTTTGAGCAGTGAAAAAATGTCTTGATAGGTGCATTGCACCAAATGGAGAGTACTTTGAAGGTGCCTGAAGTTTAAACATGTAAGAATAAATACACAATTTTTATTAAAAAAATTAATTTGTGGGCCCCCCTCATAGAGGCTAATCAATGTTTTTCTAATGCATCACTTTAGATGTGCAAAATTGCATTAATAGGGTCATTGGACGTGTATGAGTGACAACTCTATGAAACAGTTTGCATCTTGCAATCTGCATTAAGGGATCAATGGAACGTGTACATGAAACCGGAAAAGCCGCACTAGTGCTGCCTGTCACCTACCAGACCCAATGAGCAGACAGGAACTGAATCTTTACAGGTGCTTTCTTCAGACGTCCAGCGGTCTGACAGCAGGTTTGTACCCTAACAAACCATCTTCCCTTTCCTTTCAAGCCAGCCTTTCTTATAAGGGTGCAAAAGTGTAGGTAAGAGATTTAAGACTCGAGGGAAAAAACTGTAGGTAAGGAATTTGGAATTCAAGAAAGAGGTTAATCTGACAAAAGCTACAGTCCAGCAATTTCCCTAACATCCTTTCATCTGCTGACCAGTCATTATCTTTATCCATGTCCTGTGTCCTGTGTCCTGGGCTGTGGACTGTCCCTCTCTGGAACACAATGGCTCAGACACCACCTTGGTCACTTATGGTCTCTCCTGGAGCACAGAAGTCAATCACCTGTGGTCTCCTGGAGTCAGCGTGCACCGTACCTGCAGCTCCTGAAACAATAGTTTTTTTTCCACAGGCATTAACTACTAGGCTTATTAACAATTACCTTAAACCAAAATTTTCCCAATCTTGGGTCCTCACCACACAGAGAATGGATATAATAAACGTCAGCGCTAGTGGAATGAGGTTACCTAAAGTATCGGAAATAAAACATGGTTTCATACCCCAGTCTCAACCTTTCTCACTCTGGCTTGTAATTACATTATAAGTCATTTAAAAAACTTAAGATAAGGATGTTAAGGACTGCATCCTCATTAAATTGACAGCTAAGTAATATACTGAATATATCATATATATAGTAACATATGCCTTCTGTTTGTTAGTGTGATTACACAGGAGAATGGATACACAGGGTGGGCAGAAGCAGATTTACAGCTGTGAGTATGCAAAACCAGAGTTTCATCTTGTGTTGCTATTTGTTAATCATCGCATTATTTTCTGTACAAGCAACTATAAACTGACTTTTACCCCCTCCTATAGGTAGCTCCCATAAAATTGGCCATAAATTGCCTGAATAGTAATATCCATGAGCTATTACAACCAAGAGGCCCATTACAAAGTGCCATCATGCCAACGTTTCTGCTCAGCTTTGACAGGGGCTGTTGTCCTGTCCTTGCTACAAAAGACTTAACAAAACAGCCCCATTCAACAGCATGGCAAGTACCTAAAATGTGCCTAAGGGGGAAACAGGAAGCTGCCAATCCAAAAATTGGAGAGATATAAGCTATTTTCAGGTTTTAGGTCTTTCTGTCTTTAGGAGTAGGTTACTGAGGAGACTTTTGGAGAGTTTCCTTGGGAATTCTTTTTTTGAAACTCAGCATTTATAATAACATTTTAAAGAAAAAAAAAAGGCAACAGTCCCAAATTGAGCAGTGATGCTAAATCCCAGGTCACTAAACCAAGACTTAGGATTTCTCTCCCAGAAATACAATGTAAAACCAGCCAGTCCGAAATTATCCATCAGCACTAGCTACGTCATCTGCCTGATAGGCCCCTGCCACCCCCAAGGAAAGAAAGCAACCTTGCAAAAATCTACCTGCTTTTTTGCCTGGTATAACTCCCTTGTTCCTGTTCCCTTCGGGCTATGAAAGTCTCATTTTGTAAAGAATTTCAAGCTCCTTTCTATCTTCTACATTAGATGTTGCCTAATTCTAATCAACCTTAGCTCAAATAAATTCTTAAAAATTTTAATAAAACTTGGTTAAGCTTTTAACAAGTAACACTGAACAGCTGAAAAAAAAAAAAAAGAGAGAGATCTTAAAGTTGCTGTAAGAGCCTTGTCAGAAGCTGGTATTCTCCTACCAAGCATGTTAGATTTGAAAAAGAGCAACAACAAGCTTTATCCAGACTGGGAGCCAGAGATATTTGCTTTTATAGGTTGTGCATTCTGCAGCTGGATAACCAAAAGAAATGCCACCCAAATGAAAGATACACCAGAAAGCAAAAATCAGTTTCAAGGGACGGGACAAAAATTATTGAGCTCTTAGTTTAGGGAGAATTGAGAGAAGAAAGCTCGAAGGTATCCCTGAGGTGCTGAAACAAAAGCAGGTGGAGTTTTATCAGGCATTTAACAAGTCATGTGGAGGTGAGGGCCTAACGCACAGCCCAGTCAGTTCAGACAAGAAAGGAATAACAATAGCACCAGCTTCCGGGGGTCACTGCGGAGCAGGACATGAAGAAAGATTAGCAGAATTAACGTGAACTACCAAAACATAAGAAAGAAAGAAGAATCAACTCATACCAAAAATGATCTTATTGTCTAAAATTTCTTTGCTTGGTAAACTGTTAAAAATGACATGTAGAGAAAATTGAACATCTTGGATGGCTCAGCTCCCTGAATGAAAGAACCCAGAGTCTAGAAGAGCCCAGGCAGGAAAGCAGTAACTTTCAGGCAGTGGTTTTTATGGTGTGGTTTCCAGAAGGCCCAGCAATATTAGCATCACTGATATCTTGCTAGAAATGTAAATCTCACCCCCATCTTCACACCAGATAAATCAGAAACTGGGGGCAGGACCCAGGAACCTGGATTTTAATAAGCCTTACGTGTATTCTGATGTGCACAAAAGTTTAAGGACCACTACTCTGGAATACTGACTTACTCGTTATGGGTTTGTAGCAAATTAAAATGCACGAATTATTTCATTTCAGTGCTCTGTCTCAATGCTTTCATTCTTGTTAAAATGCAGTGTTTAAGAAAACAAAAATTATTTAGATAGAAATTAAATGGGTATAACATGGTTTCCAGTATTTTCCCAGAAACACTGAGAGTCTTTAATGAACCTCGGGACTCCCTTTACGAGATCATTGACGCTTTGGCCTCCTGGGCCAGCTTCGAGAGGAAATAACCAATTTAGGACTACATACCCACCGCTGCCTACCTTCATTTACCTGTTCTAGCACTACCTTTGTTGGAAAACCATGCTGCCATCACAGAATCCCCCATGACTCTGTCACCAACACTGAGTCCCCTGTGTGATTACACCGTACCTTAAACATATCAGTCACCCACTTGGTGGCCAGTTGGCAGCTGAGGGGCCAGCAGGCAGGCAATACTCTTTAAAGGTGAGGTGCCATTCTTCATAAAAAACATTTATATGCATCCAGAGACCTTTGTGTGGTATTGCCTACTTAGTAGAAAAAATTCACAAGTCCACAAGCCACTAGGTGTAAGTAGGCTATGTCCACTAACATCTGTACAAATGATCTGCTAAGAGAATGTGTACTTCTCACTCATGTAATTCTTGGATCCTGCTCCTGAGTGGGGCTGCAGGACAGAGCAAAAGTCCCATTTATTAAAAGCTATAGCTGCTACCAGGACACAAGAAAAGCGGTGCTGTCTTGCCGGGACAAACAGACCACGACCATCAGATGGACGTATACAGTGGACACAGGGAGAAAAGCATTGAGAGCCAGCTGACTTGCTTGGTGCTGCTGTGATTGCCTTTGTCCAGTTGTGATGGTAAGGCCACAGGTACAGCAACCACAGCCTCATAAGGACATGGTGACCGGGGCTGAGAGTCCTATGGATAAGGGTGTAGGTTAAGACCATGAGGCATCAACACAATTTGAAAAGACAGAAAACATGAAGGATATATAAAAAGACATGAAAGAGAAGACATGAGAGATTTAAGAAAACAACTGAGAAGGCACAAGTAATAAAGATGGAAAGAAATCTAAGATAATATTTCATATGTAATGAAAACATAAATAAATAAAATTCCTGAAAGAGTTAAAATCGATTAAAAAAGAAACAGAAAATATAAATACATCTAAAACTACTTAAAGAAATGGAAATATTAATAAAACAATTAAAAGATATGAGGTTTAGAGAATTCAACGGGTATGTTGTATGAGACATTCAAACAATGTTAGTGTTTATGTGCGCACTATTCTCGGTACAGAAAAGGGAGATATCATCTCCATTTCTTTAATTAATCTAATGAAGCATTCAATGCAAAGACAGTCTAAGAAAATTTCAGCCAATTTCAATTATGAACAAAGATACTGTTCATTAATAAAATATTAATAAATTAAATTTAGCGATGTATTTTTAATTGGATTTTAAATGTTTTTTAATCTCAGGAATGTAAGGGTACATTTACATTAGCAATACATTAATGTAATGTATAATATTGATCAATTAAAAGAATAAAAACAAATCAGGCATAATAATAATAAACTATGATAAAATCATATATACAATTTTAAACTCCTTGGAAAAATAAAAACATGAGAAAAATTTTAAATTTGATAAAAAATATATCAGAAACATATGTCAAAAATGTTGTGAACCTTGAGAATAAACAAAGACGACCGTCGTTATCATTAATCTTCATAATCTTATGGGAGCTTGAGGCAAGGCAATGCAAAACGACAAAACAAATAAAAATATAAAGTTTTGAAACAGGGAAACAAATTTATAAATATTCAGTTCTGTTTGTCTAAACAGAAAATTCAAGAGACTATAAACTACTTGAAGTGAAACAATTTAGAAAGTTTGCCTGATACACATCAATACCCAAAATCAATAATATTGTCATATACAAGAAAAACAATCAGAGAATTTAAAATATAGTATAAGTAAGTATATAAACAAAAGCCATAACCTTCTTTAATTTAGTCTAACAACAACAAAAATTTTTAGGGAAAAGATGTACTACTTATTATCTTAGTCCATTTAGGCTGCTATAACAGACTGGGTAGCTTATTAACAGCAGAAAATTATTCTCACAGTTCCCGAGGCTGAGATCAGGAGGCCAGCGCAGTCAGGAGAGCCTTCAGGCTTCTAGGCTGCAGGCTTCTCTTTGCTTCTGCATGGCAGAAGGGAAAAGACTATGTGAGGGGTCTCTTTTACAAAAGCTCTAATCCCACTCCTGAAGGCTCTATCCTTATGACCTCAGCAGTTCCCAAAGCCCCACCTTCTAATATCACTTCTGGGGGTTGGGATTTTAACCTATTTGGGGGGGACACAAACATTCAGACCATAGCAGCCAGCAAAAAACATAAAACAAATATAAATGGAGAACATTTTTTAACGAAAGGAAGTTAGGATTATAAAGATGATAGTCCTTGTAATATTAACTACAAATATAGTATAATATTTAAAATTCTAAAGAGTTTCTCACAAAGCTTAACTAATTGATCCTAGAATACACAAGCAATGAGCAAATGTGGAAGGAACAGCCAAGGAAAATTTAAGTTTAATAAGGAAAGATTTTTATTACCAGTTAACAAGATAGACTATAGTTAGTAATTATATATTATCATGATATTAACATAAAAGTACAGAGTTAGGAATCAGAAATAGATAAAAATTTTGTGTATGAGATTTTGACATCAATAAAAGAACTTGGCACTATTAAATAGTGTTGAGACATATTTTATCAAAAATAAAACTATATATCAACCTATCTATTCCAAATCATTTAGAAACATGTAGGAAAGGCAAAAGAGAATAGAGAAAGTTTAAAAACTTTTAGAAGATAATATAGATGAATGTCCTTACGATATTATGAATGTCCGTATGGTCAGACTGAACAGTAACCAGCAAAATGCAAATATAGAAGAACTGCAGTAAGTAAAGAAATGCTCCTCTGAGGATGCCCGGGCCCTGATCTCTAGAAACTCTGGGCTTACATGACAAAAAGGACCTCACAGATATGATCAAGGGTGTGGGCCTAAAGATAGAGTAGCTGGGATTATCTAGGTGAGCCCAGTCTCATCAAATGAGCCCTTAAAGCAAAGGACTTGTCCAGCTGAAATGAGGAAAGTAAGGCATAAGGAGAAATCTGAGAAATTTAAAGTGTGATACAAACTGGACTCACCATCGCTGGAAGGGAACCACGTGGAAAGAATGAGAAAGATGGCAGGAGGCCTCTAACAGCCAAGACTGGCCCCTGACTGACAGGCAGTAAGGAAAAGGCATCTGAACGGGGCCAATGACTTGACTGAGTTTTGAAGTGACTATATCCCCCAGAGGACCTGGAAAGAAACACAGTCCTGCGAACACCTTGATTTTTCCGTTGTGGGATTCTATACACAGGACACAGCTGAGCCACGCTGTTCCCAGACCTCTGATCCACAGCGCTGTGAGACAATGAATAGTTGTTACTTTAAGCCACTAGATTTGTGGTAATTTGTTACGGCAACAATAGAAAACTGATATAAGGCCAATTAAATATTTCACACCTATCAACTTGGCAAAGATTAAACCAAGTATTGATGAAGATGTGGGGAAAAGGAATCCATATATGACTAGGGTGTTGGTAGGAGTTTAAGTGGAAATGGTGACTCCAGAGAACAGATAGCCTCTGTTTGTTAGAGTGAATATGTGTGTATCTTTGGACCCACAAATCCAACTTCCAGGTGTCTGTCCTAAAGATGAACGCTCAGGAAGACATGTATTAAATGCTTGTTTATTTTGCAATAATTCTAAAGGTAAAAAATGGACAAAACCTAATGATCACTCAGACAACAGAGAAACTATTTAGTGGAATGCTAAACAATGGTTGTGAATACTTCACATTTTGCTTAATAACAATTATAAAAAGAAGATAAAAATATTTAAGAGTTTTGAATGCTTACTCTACAGAGGGCACTTGACATTTAACATATATTAACTTTTTAAATCTTCATAGTTCTTTAAAGTAGAAATGACAGTTATCCTAATTTAAAAATGAGAAAACCAAGGCCAGTAGAAACTAAATAACACAACCAAAGTCATGAGTAACGAGGACTCCAGGGGTGACAATTTATACTGTACTTCATGTGAATGGTGTACCACAGAGTTGATTGGTACATGTGATGCCAGACCCTACATGGAGGTCTTGAAGGTAACTATGATTTATCAGCATTAGAACTTGAACTCCAGAATTGATACTCTCTTAATTGCCATGCTACAAAAAGCTTCAGTACATAATTATTAAGACCCTACTATATTCCAGGCACTGTGTGAATACCTAACAATGTCACATTTAGTGGACAAATAAGGCCTTAGTCACGTTGAAATATCCAGTCTAAGGGGCAGGTAAATCAGCAGTTATCACATAATGTGATGATGTTCAGAAAGAGATGTTTCGAGTATAACGGCAACGCATGGCAGGGGACCCCAGCTTAGGCACGGGTGGAGGAATGGAGGCAGGTCTAAAACTAAAGACACTAAAAAGAGTTTCATTAAAAGACACGTTCACAGCAGATGGAAAATGCACGGGAGTGCCCACACTGAGAGAGAGAGCAAGAGAAAGATAGTAAGCCCTGAAGGAAGTTCAATAGCCTCTCTCTTCCAGTTTGTGTTCCTTGTAGAATGTTTTACACACATCTGTAGTTTGTTTTGTTTTTGTTTGAAAGTCCCATCAGATCTGATCCTTTCCTAGCCTACAGATGTCACAATGAGTGGCACAGGAAGTCAAAGGAGGTCACTTATTTACATTCACACACTGTTTACATTCACACTTCTTCCTGAAGACCGCAGAAAGCCCAAAATCTCAGTTAGGCATCACCTAGCCTTTTTTATTATTATTAGAAATGTTTTCAGACAAACCTCATGATTTTTTTCACCTTTGGAGTTGAAATAATGTGTTTGTATATGAGGCAGGTGGGTATTTTCATTAAGAAGCACAGGTTGTTTTTTCTTAATTCACAAGAAAGGGAGGCCATATAGAGAAAAGTGAGGCATCTTCATGATTAATATGCTGAGCAGTCTGCTAAGCTCGCTCTCAAATACATGCCTCAGCAAAATTATAAATGAATATAGATATCCAGCAATACCACTCATGAAAATTTAACCTGTAAGTGCCAGCAACATTAAACGTTATTTTGGACTTTTAGGAGAAATTTGCCATGTTCCATGTATAAGTAAAATATCTGACATTGTTTCACCAAAAAAAAGACAAGACAAAATGAAAAACAAAACTTTACTTCTTATGATGTTTTTATTGATAGGAAGTTTTGGTGTTTGACAACTTTCAAAAATAATTGTGCAAAATTACATCACTACATACGTTTGATCTTGGTGAGTTTTTTCCTTGTTTTTTTTTTTTTTTAAGTACTACATGTTGGAAAAAGGCAATCCAGAGCATTAGGGCTGTGGGTTTTTTTCCCATTGCTTAGCAACAAGTGCAAATATAGATCTGCAGAAGCGAAATTAGTGACTTCTCTTTTGTGCCTGCCTATAATGTCTATAAAGGATCTTTGATTATTTTGGTGTTTCTCATAAATTTGGAAGGTACTCTAGACATGGACATCATATTGTATAGATTTTCAGTGTGTATATTAAGTGAGCCAAGAGGACAATTATCTCTCAGAGAAAAAGTGGAAAAAAAAACAGCAAAAAAGAACAGTGGTAACATATTAAAAATTACCATCTCTAATTACATCTTCAGTAATATATCTGGCTTTAAGGTAGGCAAATCCATAATACAAATTCTTAAGAATAAATATGTCAATAGTCTATTATATTATGAGAGTATATGAGTAAAGAGCTTTTCTAGAAAAAATAAAATATCAGAGAGAAGTCTTAGTCATAAGATGAACAATTTGGTAATTAGTTCTTCTCCTAGAAAAATCGATTATTATTTTATACACAGTTGGTAGTAGAGAGGATTTGCTCCTCTGAGAGCCCTTCAGCAATATCTGCTCAAGTTAAAGACGTGTAAAATCTACAACCCACCACCCAGCAAATGCAGCCCCAGTTACCTGTCTCAGAGAAATGGTCATGCAAGTGCACAAAAAAATACATAGCAATAATTTTGGTTGTACCTGTCTGCTATTTCTGTGTAACAAATTACCATAAATTTAGTAGCCTAAGTTAACACAAATTGACTACCTTGCAGTTTTCATGTGGGCTAAGACCAGGATCCTTGGCTCAGAGTCTTCCGAAGCTGACATCTAAGTGTAAGCCAAGACTAAATTCTGGTGTGAGGCTAGGATTCTTCTCCCATGCTTATTTATCCTGTGAGATGAATTCAGTTTCTTCTGATTGTTGACTGAAAGAAACTAGAGAGTGTCCCTCCATATAGGCTGTTCATAACATGGACATTTGCTTATTTAAGGCCAGCAAGAGATTTTTCATGTTTTGAATTCCTTCCTCTAGGAAGGGTCCGGTGACCCTTCTGATTGAGTAAAACCCACTTACCATGATCTTTCTTTTGATTAGCTCAAAGTCCATTGATTTTCTTTATTTTATTTTATTTTAACTTAATCTTTATTGTATATTTTTCCATTACCATTTAGCCCCTTACACCTCCCTCCACCCAGGATTTTCAACTTAAGCACAATTCAAAATCCTTTTACTTTTGTCTTATAATTTAAACTAGTCAGAGGAAGGAATCTATTATACGCTTGGTCCTACCTACGATCACCAGTAAGGAATTATCCAAGCTGTATACAACAGGTGTTGGAGGTCTTTGGGCCATCTCAGGTTTCTGCCTATCACACTGCTTTATGAAAAATAGAAAAAATATATGAGACAAACATAAGAATGAATAATTAATTATGGTAGATTCATACAATGAAATACTATTCAATACTGAAAATCAATGAAATAAAGCTACATTTCTGAACATGAATGTGCCCCATAAAATAAACCAATTAAAAGTTGACACACAGAAGTGGTATGGGTTATATAAAGTTAAAATTCAGTAAAACTGCATAGTATATTGTTGGACAGATACACATGGGAGTGACAGTCTCCAAACTCAGTTCAACAGTCACGTCTGAGAAGGACAAGGACAAGATCAAAAAGGGTACACAGACGTCTCAACCTATAATGCCAACATCTTCTCTCTTAAACTGGGTTGTTGGTACATTGGTACTTAGTATAGCATTCTGTACTCACTTTCTCATTAGATATACTTACAATAAATATCAAAACATATAATTAACCAGAGAAACATTTTATGATCTATATCCATAACACTCAGTCAGAATTAATGGCTTCTTTTAGCTGCATGGTCTTGAAACAATGGGATTTCATTTCCTGTTATGAGTTATTTCTTCAAACAAAATGAATGTAGAATTCGAATGGAGAAACTGACAGAAAGCACAATGTGCTCTGATTGAACCACTGAAAAGAGAACATGGGGGAGGGAGGGAAGACCCCAGAGTTTCACTTTTTTGTTATTTCCATAAACATTATCCGAGCTCTTTCACAACCCTTGGAATGCAAACCACTGTTTCATGACTTTCTGTATCACTTAACATGTGCCTCCATTACAACATCAACCAGACATAAGATTTAGTTTCCACCCATGTTTGTCTGCCCTACTGACTTTGAGTGCTTTTGATATTTTTACCTCTACAGGTAGTATATTGCTTTTGATGGTGGTGAGGGGCAAACACTTGATGTCAATTAATGTTTCCTAAATGTGTTACTGACAGCTTCCTGATGAAACTTGGACTCAAGCACACAAAACACCTCGAATAGCTGAACTGGAAAAGAAGAAATAACTTTTATTAATTTAACATTCTTATTTCATGTTAACCACAATTGAGTGGACAGAGGACATAGTATGATAATGTCAATACTTCAAAGGTTTGAAGGGAGGGCTTTTAGTAAGTCTTGCTCAGTGGAATCATCATTCAACTGAACATATGCCAAAGAACACTCCGTTCTAGAGCATGCTGTGGCCCATCTTAAGCATCTTAATTTCTCATGTGACTTCTCCCTCACCTCAATTCAGCATCTTCATTTTAATGCTGAGAAACTTCCTGTTCCTCCCAGGACTGGATGCCACCTACTTCATCAAGCTTTCTCTTTTCTCCAATCTTCAATTATATTGACTTTTTCACACATCTGCTCATATATTTAATTACCATCTAAAAAGGTGAGGAAATGAAGGAAATGGTATATTCAGATAAACACCACTTAAATCAAATGACTTGAAAAACACACTTCTACCGTTTTGATTATTCCAGCCTGCTAGCCCCAAGTGCGAACTCTGAGGAAATACCCTTCATGGAGTAAGATGTTTTTTTAATTAGAAAAAGCAGCACAGATATCTTAATATCACACAAAAAGTGCACTCACATTAGTAAAAGTTTATGTGTATTTTGTCACCTTAAGGAAATACTAATAGAAATCAATAAAAACGAAGGCTGAGAAAAGCTGTTTCTTACTTCATGATGCTGACTTAGTTGCTCCTTCATCCATGTTCTCATTGCAATTTATTCATCCCTTTATCACACCACATTTACAATGTGGTGTTTTAAATGTAAGCTTTCCTTCTTTAACTTTTTTTAATTTCATGTCTCCTAGCCATTCTATACCAATGTTGCTCTTCCGGCCTTGTGACTTAGTTCTGGATTATGGAATGAGGACTGAAGGGATGTATATACTTTTTAGATCACATTTCTTTTTGTCCACAGATCGGGCCTTGGTATGGCTCTGGAAAGCACTCTCCATCCATGTGACAAAGACCAAGGGCCGTCTCCCAGAGGGTGCTCAGTCCCTGATTGAATCACCCACCTGTCCTGGACTGTTTCTTGACTCTCTGGGGTTAGAACAGCTTAGCCTGCGCTGTTATCAGAACAGATTCTAAAATACTTCCCTTTCATAGTTTTTCTCTTTCCTTTATGAGCTTTGTTAGTGGTCACTGTAAGTTCGGGTGCAAACATCAGAAATATTTGGAAGCTAAAATTGCAAAAACAATTTCAAAGGCAATCAAGAAAAATTAATATTTGTGATCAGTCATTGCACCAAAACTTTACATACATGTTATTTATTGCTTGAATCAGCATATCAAGTTGATGCTCTCATCCTGCTTTCATAGGAAATAAAAACATAGTCTAAGAATTTGTGCCCTCAATGTCATAGAAAATGAAAAAAAATATTGGAGATGCTATTCAGGGAAAGAAACTATGACATTAAGATTCCAAAAAGCTTGTATTTTCCTGCTCTACAACCTTTTCACCTACTCCTACAGTAGGTGTTTGCAGGGAATAGACTGGTCCACTGTCACCTTTTCCCCAGTCATCCTCAGTAGGTGGCCTCATGGGAGATCTCTTGAATTCTCCAAAATCAATACAACCACTTCACATGTTCCTTGGGGGCAGCTCAATCATGATATCGACAAATTACTTTGAGTTATATTTTGTTGATCAAAGTTGTAAGATATAATGAAGTCCACAGTATCCTTCTGCAATTTTGGGTAAATATAGATATTTTTCACTAGCATGAAGTTGAACAAAATAAACAATAGTATAATACAGCATGATTTAATTTTGCATGTAATGCTTTAGAACAAAAACTAAAAAAGAATTAGGATTACTAATATATGTAATAAACATAAAGCTAACTAAGGGAATAAGTATAAACAAATTCTTGAAAGAAATAGTATTTCCATTTCTAAGTAATATATAGTAAGTAACATAAAGCCAATCTTTCTGAAGCAATTATTAGAAAGAAATAGATAAAATTTGAAAAATCATAGTTTAGAGGTGTCAGAGGCTTGAGAAGCAAGAAGAGTGAGATAAACTAAGATTCTGTGCAAGGAAGAGCCTTCCTAAGTGATGATCACTGGCTGTTTTCATCCTGGAAGGCTTGAGCAGTTCAGGTCACTGGGTGGGGATCAAGCTTAGCCCAGGCAGGGAATCGCTAACAGAGGAAAAGAGAGGCCAGCAGATCTATTTGTTGTTTCATGGGGCTCACACAACACACTGGAAGCTAAAAGAACTCCAGAAAATGGCCAATTTTCTCTACAGACCACATGCTGATTCCAAGGGAAAAGGGGATAGTGAGGTAAGATTTTTAAAAGGGAGACTAAAATACCCCACACCCTCATGGTGTTTAAGAGAAAGTTTGTACAAGAGGTAGCAGCCCACCACAAAAACATGGCCAATATCCTTTTAATACGTATACTATAACTTGAACTTGCATGGAAAGGAAGACCGAAGAGCTAAGCTGATAACCCACAAAGGGCAGAATCAAACCTGCAGTCATCCAGGACTGAAGAGAAAGATACCAGCCACAAGAAAATTCTTGAAAAATGTAATTTATCAGGAAGAAATATGTACATGCACACAGTCGCACACAGTCCTTTTTCTGCTCAAATATTTTAAATTAAGAGATAAAAGCATCTTGACACTTCTTCTATAAACATTTTAGCATGTATCCCTAAACTGGGATGTTCTTCTACATAATTACCATATAATCATTATTGTCAAGACATTTATTAATTCAACAATGGTATTAAATAAATGTTGTTGAATATTTTAGAAATAATATTTTTAAAACAACTCAGTCAAATTTCTTCATTTATCCCCAAACTTCTCCTGTTTAGGTTTTTACCCACCCAACCCCTGAACAAGGATCACATATTATGTTTAGTTTTCATGTTTAATCTCCTTGATCTGGAGTAGGTTGCTATTTAATGTGCCCAGGCAATCACTATGGCAGAAGAGCTCATATTCTAAGATCATTCCGCATAAAGTGACTCAGGTTATACCTTTTTGGCAGGTCACACTAGACATCAGACTCCACATTGCCTCACTCCATGAGATTTACCATGGTCCGCAGGTTGCATACTGTGATGCTAAATTTAATGACTTGTTTAAGATAGTCCCTCCCAATTTTCTCTTTTGTAAAGCTCCCTTTCACATTGTAATTACTGAATGATCTGTGAGGTGATATTTTTAGGCTCTGTTAATATCCTCTTCCCTATCAACCTTTCATCCTTTGGTTTTAGTATCCTCTGAAGAACTTCACCTGAATCAATTAATACAAAGATGTTAGCAAGATGGTATTTTTTTCTAAACCTATCATTCCTTCCACATATATTAGTTAACTCTTTCTCCTCATCAATCTCCCTTTTTGATTACCAAGTAGGGTATATGGATTCTTTGTTTTAGATGTGTTCAAATTCATTACCATCATTCTTTTTGATGCTCAAATTAGATGCTCAGTGTGGAAACCCTTTTAAACCAAATCTGTGTTGTTGTTTTTAACATGTGCCCATCATTCTTTGAACATATCTTGTTTTCTGGCATGACAAGGTATCCTAGGCTCCCTTCATCATTAATATGCTCTATATCTGGAATCAGATATTTCTCTAAGGTGACGGGTTCCCTTAGAGGAACAAGGATTTTAGAAAACAGTCTGCACTAGTTGAGCTTTGCTACCATGGTTATCACTTGTAGGCTCTTTCAGGAAACAAAGAAGAGACACATGTTGTTCTAAAATCCATGCATTTACATTGATATCTCCAACTGAAATCCAACACCACAGGGTTCTTCACCTTCACTCTCTTCCTGTGTACACATGCTTCCCCCACAGTAGTAATACAAATTCCAAACAACATAAAAGCGTCTGTTCATTTTCTCTATCTACATCATATGCAAACCTCTCATAATTTTTAGCTAAATAACACCCACACCTCACACCTACTAATAATTCAAGATTTATTCACAGTTTTTTTGTCCTTAAGATTATGTTCTAAGGATATAAAATTACAGTAATGTGATCGAATATTACTTTACTAATTTAATTTTGTGTCTGCTTATATGATCCATTTGATATGGGGTTAGGATAGATTTACTGAATGAGAAAAATAATCTGCTATGTATTTAGTTCTCTATGGTTTGTGGGGGTTCTCTAAGAGCTAAATTTAATGCTCAACAGTTATACTGCACCAAATAATTATGCAATTTATATAATTTATAGTGTAATTTATATTATGTTCCCATAAATCTTCTATGTAACTAATTTCCATAAATAATAAAAAACATTTTTACTTTTGTTTTCCTGGGAATTAGCTAATCAAATCTTTTCTTTGAATATCCCCTTTATTCCCTAAAGCCCTTGGAAGAAATATGTGTGTTTTTAACAGTATCTGTTTCCAAATTATTTTGACTGATCTATAAGAGACTTAAAGTCAAACACCATTTTTTATACAACCTGCAGAAGTCACTTCCTTAAAACTGAAGCAGTAATAAATAGAATCGGCAAAACTGGGGGTCTAATATGAGACTGAAATGAAAGAACTCTCCATCTCCAGCATGTCATCCTTGTAGCCGGCCTTGAGAGCAGTCGACGCCAGGATGGAATCAAAGCACGAAGATAAAGGATAAGTGGGGGGTTAGTGCAAGGCGATAAAAAGGATCAAATACTTTGTCAGGAAAATTACTGCAAAAATTTTATTGAGAATCAGAATACACAGGTGATAGAAAGAGTAGAAAGTCTTATCTCAAGAATTAAGAAAATTGAACAGTTTCCGAACAAAAAGTTCTAAAATAAAATATACGATATACTACTTTTACCTAACCATGATAATGAAGTTAATGAGCAATATTTTAAATTAAACATATACATTTATTGAGAGAAAACATTACATCAGAACCTTCATCTGTTTTAAAACCATTATCTACTATCAGAAGTCCTAATGTTCACAATTTATAAATCTGAATATTGTACTAGATACGTAATAGTTTGAAAGAGGAAGTTAAATATCAGGAAAAGAACATTAAATACATTTAAAGTATTTTCTCATAAGAATCAGAATTTAGAATTCTATAAATGAGCACTTTAAAAACCATGCCTCTATTTTAATCAAATATAAATTAATTTTAAAAATTAGATCCTTTACCTCCCTTCTGCACGCTATTTCTATTCTTTATTTGTTGCTTGTTGCTTTTCTGCAGTTATGCAATCACACAATCACCCTGCTGTTCATTGTTGTTTCAAGCATCGCTCACATGAGCATTGCTCTCAGATGCTGCACGCATGAACATCTTTGACATACTTCTTACTAGTTGTAACCTACTTGTCATGCCTTTTAGTTAAAGGCTGTGATTGGTTTCAGGAGATGTTCTCCTCACTCTGAACCCAAGGTGCGCATAGTGTGAGGAGGAGATAGTTGGATGATTACATTAAGTACCAGGCAACCTTTAATGAGTGTTGAATCCATACTCACTTCTGAAATGTGTAATGTGCTCATTTCTCCTAAACAGGGTTCTCTGTTTCTTCCATGTTGAAATATATTTAGACTTCAATTTGTAGGAAGTGTTGGGAGGTTATACTCCCCTCACAGTTCTTTCTATTCTTGGAGAATTGTGATGCTCTTATAAACTTGTATTCTAAAAAATTTCACTAGGCTATGCCACTGGCTGCCTCTTTCACCCTCCAGCTTGCCTCTGTCCAAATTAGAAAGTTTGAGAAACAATAGTTTGAGTTTTGTTAATTCACTGACTTCATCTACTATCTCCTCTGGAAGCTGGAGACAGAACAAGTTGTGCCATACCATACTTGAATGTTTTATTTTGTTTTCCCTGACTGCTACTTTTCAGAGTGTATGTCCTGATGACTGAAGATGCCTCATCTCTTCCATTTTTATGCTGCTTGTGCCTTTTCTCTTATTTTTGATTTCTAGATTTAACTATGTGTTTTTGTTGTTCTTCCATTAACTCCAGAAATAATGAATAGGGTCATTGCTCTTTAGCTTTTTGGTGGAAATCAAATGTTTTTAAGAAAATAAAGTGTTTGAAGTCAACACAGGTTGTGATCATTTATTGTGTATTTGTTACAGTTGGAAGGAATTTTCTTCCCAGCTAAGGTTTGAACTAGGGTTGGCTTAGTTCATTTTAGTTGGGGGATTGTTTGGTTTATTATTCAAATTTACAGATATTTGATTATTAACATGGGCATAATTAATACACATAATGGAACAGTATGTGAAGTCAAGGATTGTATAGGACACACCAGGGTATGTCATCATTCAACGTACAGTGGAATATATGAAGTCTTTCTGGAAAAATTCCAGCAATTGTTAATATGAGAATGGTTTGTGCAACATCAGTATAACCTGGCAGCCAAGGAGAGTGGACTGGAATGCGCATATGTGAACAATGATGACTTCAGTATACTAGTCAGTAGGGGCAATAGTTGCTCTTGAGTAAGCATATGTACTGTGTGATCATTACATTCACAATGACTGAGCAAGTAGACCAAAGAATCCGCATTACATTTTACTTTAAGCTAAAATGCTCCTCCTTGGAAATTATTTGGATGATTCAGAAGGCCATGGCTATGGGCAACTGGTGATTGGCAGCTTCATCACAACAATGTGTCTGCTTATGCATCACATCTCATGAACATTTTTTGATGGAACATCAAATCCAATAAAGGTGACCCAAGTGACTAAGCCCCCATACAGCCCAAATTTGGTACATTGTGACTTCTGGCTTTTCTGAAAAACTAAAATCACCTTTGAAAGAGAAAAGATTTCAGATTGTCAATGGGAGTCAGGAAAATACAATGGGACCACTGATGATGATTGGGAGAACTATGTGAGGTCCCAAGGTGCCTACTTTGAAGGGGACCAAGGCATCATTGTCCTATGGACAATGTTTCTTGTATCTTGTATCTTGTTCAATAAATATCTATATTTTTCATATTACCTGATGAGATACCTTCTGGACAGGCCTCATGTGGAGATGACTTGCAGTTACTTCTTTGAATGCCTAAGTAATTGCTGGTCATCCCAAAGGAATTGTAACTTCTAGTAACACTCCTGCTGCACATTGTGCCAATTTACCCTGAATCATGACCTGAAAGTCCAGGGCCAGAAGTCACAATGCGTTGTGTTAATGCATCATGACATAGTTAATTCAGCGTTTTTAGTTTTGTAGTCTCCTTTTTCAGTAGGTGGCCCTCAAAGTTCTCTCAGCTTCAGATTTCACTAAACCTGGAGCTATGCTTACATGTACCCTAATAGTTTAGGGTTCAGTCTTAATTCCAAACCCAACTCTGCCTGCGAAAACTTGGGCAATTACCTCATTTTAAATTCCCTCAAAATGAGGTTGTTGTGTGGTTTAAAAATTTTTTGAATACCTAGGTCAATGCCTAGAAATATCAAGAAACTTAAAAATTATAGTGATTTTGACTCTGTATTATTAAGCAAATAAAGACAACACTAGGCAGAGATATTACCAGAAAAATACCTTAGGTTCCTATTTAACACAGAGCAAGGAGAAAACTTGTTGCCCTGGACATGTAAAAAATGTCATCTATTCCAACTAATATCTAAGAATATTTGTTCTAGTCTAGATAGTGAGTTTTTAAAATGCCTTTATTAATGAAATTGGCTACATAAACAGGTTTTCTCACTTGTTTTTCCTGGCTGAGATGGGCCAGAGCGTTGTTGATAGAAATCAGGCTCTTCCACAGGATCTTAAGGAAAGCCTTTCGAGGACCCACGCACAGGAGATTGTGGTGTGGTGAGGTGGTTTATTAGTGTAAAAGGCTGCCCCCTATGCCCTCTCTGTCCATCCTGCTACGGAAAAAGTCCAACAGTGTCTTGGGCAAAGCCAAAACAAAAGCCAGGGTCCAAATCTTCTGTTCCATCTTGAAGCTCAATCCTTTTAGAGCCCATACTATTTGCCATGGGCTCTATTAGCTGCTAGACCCAAATACTTGCGTGTTCTCAGGTGAGAGAGAACATGCGAACACATAGGGCAAGTGTGCTACCTGGTGGATAAGAGTTTCTTTGTCCCCATAGGATTATATTAGCATAGGTTCGGGATGGACCAGGTATTTTTTCAAAATAACTGATGAACTTCTTGAGCCTTCACGGGCTTTTGACAGGTCCACACCCTTAGACAGTCTGACATGCCTTTTAGGTCAAACACCTCCTAATGTGTCCCCCAACAATCTAGGGAAGGGAAGAGTGTCCCATTCACAGAGAAATGCTGTAATCCCTTGGGGTATGAAGCTTTAGCTTCCTGGCTAAGCAAACAGGTTTATGCTCCCCAGTTTATTAAGCTCAATGTCTAATACCCTTTTCTTCCTTCTTTTTCATTAATAATTAGTCCTTCTTTTTGTCAACAATTAATTAACTACCAACAGTAACAAAAAGATCTAAAAGGATTTGGGAAAGTATTTCTTATAGTTTTGTACTCTTCATTCTCTCTCCAGTATTTGTGAATTTTACGTAACAAACAAAAAGAAAAAAACTACCATTTGCAGGCATCTGTTAATTTATTAAAGACTTTGAAATTCCAAATATAAAATAAATCATTTGTTGGCTTTTAGAATTTTGGTTACATATAAAATGTTTATGTTTTTATTACCTCCTTTTAACAAGACCAATTTGAATTTTAGCAATTATGTGAGAATTTGCATGCTGATAACTGGAAGAGAGCTGGCTCAAAACATTTGTTGAATGAATGGATATTTTAATGACTAGCTGGATAAATAAATGAGTAAATTGTTTCAGATATACTTTCCATAAAATTGGATAAAATGAAAATTTAACTCTCACTGCTCTATGAAATACTTGATTCAGATGTGTTTTCCTGCTTCCATTTTCCAGAGTATTTTAGACCCATTTTTATTCTCAAAGAAAATTATGCAAATCATAGTTAATCACTCTATAAAACAGTTCTGAATGAAGTATTTCCAGTTATTCATAATTAGTTTAATAGCTATGGTTATTAAACCAGTTTTCATGCTTATTTTATCTTGCTGGTTTATTCATTCATTTGCAATTTTTGAGGCTTTTATAGTAATTATAGGGGAGAGAAATTATTTACAATATATTAAAATACTCTTAGATAAAATAATTCCTTACTGGTGTCCATATTTGTCTCAAAAGCAGATATACAAATAAAACCTCTCTGCATAATTTAAACACATGTCATTTGAGGCATGCACAAATATCTAATTCTTTGGCACAAAAAACAAGACTACTAATTAGGCCTCTATTTTGCTAACTTTATGGTACTTTTAGGTATAAATTATAGCACCTGGATTCCTTTATTATGACTGTCCTGTAATTTATATAAGTTGATATTTCTCATCATCTGGATTGAGAAAATGAAAATAAATAATGTTTACTCTTGGTAAGTAGTGTTCCTGAGTGTTCTGATGTGAATTCACTATTTCCTTCCCACACCACCCTCCCACACCAATACACAGACAAAAATAAACATGCTCTCTTGGGCTAAGAAATGCCCTGTCCTCTGTTCTCAAAACTTAAAATTTCCAGTCGTATGTGTACTCTTCTCAGGGAACTTTTGTTTGTTTATAAATCATTTATGCATTGGTGCTGGTTTATTAAGTCTCCTAGGTAACATATTTTACCTAAAGGTATTTCCCCAGGAATATTCAAGTCATTTCGGAGTGCCTCAGCCTTCTCAGGGTCTTAAGTGTGTGTCTCCTATATCGTTTCTCTTAAACTTTACAGCTAAGAATGCTGGGGTGGGGGCTGCTCAGAAGTCTCAGCAGAAACTTAAAATAGATAAGGGCTTTCCCTCGAGGTGTTAGTTACAGTTACATTTTGTCTAAAGGAGTCAAAAATCATCAACAGAAACCTACAAATACTATGAAAGAATGGCATTGGCTTGGACTAAAAAAAAGATGAAACAGTTCAAATAAAAATAGGTCCTGGAACTCCAAACTTCCACAGACAGGAATCATACTAAGTAACCTATTGTTATAGATTGATTTATGTCCCCCCAAAATTCATATGTTGAAACCTAATCCCTAACATGTTGGTACTTGGAGGTGGAGCCTTTGAGGGGTGATTAGGTCATGAATGGGATTAGTGTCCTCATCAAAAAGATGGAGAAAACTGCCTTGCCCTCTGCACAGTGTGACAACACTTCCAGACGATGGCCATCTATGAACCAGGAAGCATGTCTTCACCAGACCCAACTTGCTCTTGGACTTCCTGGCTTCCAAAACTGCAAGGAATAAATTTCTGTTGTTGATAAGCAGTCCAGTCTGTGGTACATTATCGTAGCATCCAAACAGACTAAGAGACTTACTCATCTGTAAACATGAGCTATCTTTTATGGAAAAAGAATAATAACCTAAGATTTGGGAGGTTTAACCCTAAAGGGTAGAGCCAAGAGCTATTATGCATGATTACTGGGGACTAGTGGGCCTGAGTCACAATCAAGAAGCTCCCAACCGACGTCCAGGAGGCTTCATAATTGCTATAGAACTGCAACTCATGCGTACTTTTTGCTTTTCTCTTTTCAAATGAGAATATCTATAGTAATGATCCTAGTCTTGTAGCACCTTTGTGTGTTGGGTGCACGACACAGGGAAAGGTGGATAACAGCTTTTTAATGTACAGGTCCTTCCACCTAAAGGAGTAATCTTGAGAAACTCTACTCTAAGGGATGTACTTCCATGCCTGGATCTAGTTTAGATAATGAGATCCTAGACTTACAGCTGCCACTATAATAAGATGAGACTTTTTGGAGCCTCGGAGGAAGAAGAGATTATTTTCAATGCGGGAGGAATGTGAATCATTGGTGCTCAGACAGCAATCTATAATATTCTTCCTCAAAATGGCCTACAATGATCTTAGCCTAATGGAATTTACAAATTTAATAGTCTTGTCCTACATAGAGTCATGGCTGGCTGCCCGATGTTAGTGTGAGAATACACATGCACATTATAAAAAGTATTGATAGACTTGCATAGGTGAATACAATAACGTATATTTATTTAGTCAGAAACGAATGTCTTAGGAAAATGATATCTTCACATAATTTTCAGCCCCAAAATTCAACAAATTCTTAAGTAGTCTTCAAGAGTCACATCTTCCTTCAAACCCAACATACTAATTTTGATTACTACTCTATGATAGTATAGAAAATGGGTAAAAGGGAGAGAGTTTAGAATTAGAATATCTGGAATTCTTATTCTACCTCTGCTCTAATTTAGAAAACCTACCTATACTCCAATTGAAAGTTCCTATCATTAAAAAAATTAAATATATCTGGTCGAATTTGAAGATTATATTATAAAGAAGAAAAAAGAAAGTCATATGATACACCCATTCAAAATTAGAATGTTTATGCACTCTACAGAATAACATTTTTACGAAATCTATTACACTTGTATTTT
This sequence comes from Anoura caudifer, assembly GCA_004027475.1. Taxonomy (NCBI): domain Eukaryota; kingdom Metazoa; phylum Chordata; class Mammalia; order Chiroptera; family Phyllostomidae; genus Anoura; species Anoura caudifer. The sequence continues at coordinate 270,942 of PVKU01000709.1, forward strand.
ACTCCAGGTATATATAATTATAAATAAAGAATTTCCATGCAATTGTTATAATAATGCAAACATATTCAGAACTAAATTCTTCATGGTAACAATCAAAGGTGGTAGCCAAAGGTTGTTTTTCTCCTTATTATAAAAACACACTTCTTAGTGATCCACATTGATCATTATTGTAAGTAAATGTTTCACTTGTGTTTCCCCATTATCTACCAATTAAAATCTCTGTAACCTTTACAAGATTCTATCATCTTTTTATGTATCTGTCAACACTAAGAAATCTGAAAGGAAAAAGCGTCTACATAGTCCAATTACATATCCCTGAAAAGGTCAGTGAGACAGCAATATTACAGGGTTGTCTGGAAAATCTCATGACAATCTTTAGTCAAGAGTTCAGAGTCAAATTGTTGGGTTTCTAACTGGAATCTCTCACAAGAATAAAGTGTAACAGCTTCCATGTGGACGATGAATACTGGTTTGACTATGCCAGAACAAAGCTTTGGATAAAAGTGGCACCAACCAATGCTTCAGACACATTATATTTCCTCTGGTGACTAACAATCATTTGCTTTCTCATATATTTTTCACACTGTAATATGTATTTGACTTGTCACTAATACATTCTGGAATAAGTTTCTGATTTATCAAAAAGATCTTAAAGCTTCACCAAATTCTACAATTTAAGTTTTTAAAATAATAATTACAGATATTTTCAATCGATTATTATGAAGACAAAAAATCATGATGCACTTGTTTTATTTTACTTGTACTGTTTGAGATTTATTTTGTACTTGGAGCACATTTACTTATAAAGTTTATATGAGCTTAGGGTAAATTTGACTAACTCAGCCACACATATTGCCTAAAAATAAAATTACAGAAAACATTGCCTAAAAATAAACATATGGCAAACATAGTCTAAAAGCAAGAACAAATGAATCAACTTTAAAATTATGAGATGACATAAAATCTTATAAATGCTTTTTCAAAAATCTTCTAATAATATTCATCTTAGCAGTTAGGTCAGCATGCATTTTCGCTGCAGTGCATATGTGCCCTTTTTGTGGTCTAGTCTAATACATTCAAAGATGTCCAGATCAAGAATATTCATCTAATTTCGCTCATATTTAAAATTTAAAATCATTTTAACAGTGTATATCTAAATTTTGTGTTGCTATTGGAAATGAAGGCATGGGACCATCATAAATGGCTGGTTGCAGCCCCATTGACAAGTGATTTGGCAATTACTTTAAAGTTAAACACTCATGTACCCCATAACCCAGCAATTCTACTTCTGGACATTTACTTAAAACATATGAGAACATTTCCACAAAGCAACTTATGCAAGAATATTCATAGCAACTTTTTAAGTGACTTACAATTGAAAAATCCCAAACATCCATACATGAACATGAGAATAAAAAGATCACTTGAGATATTTTCATATAATAAAATATTAATTAGCAATAAGTAAGAGCAACTTAGTGATACACAACTTGGATAAAAAAATCGTGTTGAGTGAAGGATGTCAGACACAAAGAGCATAGTATGTGATGCTATAGAGCTGAAGTAAAACAGAAGGACTATTCTGTTTTGATAAAGATCAGAAGTAGGGGTGAATTGTGGGTGATGGTTGATGGGAAGAAGGTGTGAGGGAACATTCTGGGATGATATAAGGTGCTGTATCTTAATCGGGGTGGTGTTTGTTTGGTGTATCTATAGTCTTATTCAAATTCATTGAATGATATAATGAAGATGTGCATTTCACCATGTATAAATTTTATTTCGATAAAAACAAATTAGAAAAATATAAAGTAATGGACAGCTATGAGGACATACACTTTCTCACACACTTGACAAATGTAATTAACATCAAGATTTTTAAATGTATATACTTCTTAGCCCTAAGGAAGCACTTGTGAATATGTGAAATAAAAAGAACTATGTACATTTTTAATTTAAGCATAATTTATATATTAGTGACCATTAGAGCAAAACTAAATGAACCCTCATGTATATATTGCAATACTAAGTATCCTTTAAAAATATTTCTTCTTGAGTGTTTGGTAACAGAAAACTATTTAATAGTATAATATATCAATGTATTAACATATATTAATGTTATTTGTTAATAATATATAAATATACATTAATCAATCAATATTATGTTATTGTTTTTACATATTATATATATTAGATTATTAAGTGAAATAAATACAACATGAATATCATAGTGTCACCTGAATAAATGTGGAATAGCCAGATACATGTGTGTATAAATGAACCTGTATGCATGTACATTGGGGCACTTTATCCCTAATGGCTTAAAACTGAGTTTCTGTTCCAGTTTTTAGAAATCCTTACTATAATTGGCTTAGAAAATTAGAGTAATCTTTGCAGCTGGAGTGGGCATCAGTCATCTTGACCCTGGCTCTGCTGGGGTTAGAATCCCAGCTTTGACACTTGCTTTCTGTGAATCTATGGCAGGTTATTCAACCTCTCAGTACATTCACGGTAATGAGAGCATCTTGTAGAGTTTTGTGAGGAATGAGTACATTTAAAGTGCATGAAACTGACCTGGCATTCATAGGGCTCTGTAGCATAGCTATTAAACTCATGTTTTTTTATTACCACAAGATCTAGACCATGTGGGGTGGGTCCCGAACAAAATTACACTTCTGTTAGGTAAAATGAACTGGATGCTTGGTAGTTAACCAATGAAGGCTACTACAAATTATTATCTCTTAAGATAGACTATTGAAAAGTAAGAGTTTGATACATTTTAAAGGATGTCTAAGGCTGTCACTGGATGTGTAATCTATAAACATTATTTTAATGAAATTGACAAGCGAAATCTTGGTTAGTCATTCAACTATTTGGTCAAAATGGTGCCCATATGTCTTTTCTTACTGTTCTATATAAAAAGGTAAAATTGTAATAAACAAAATTAAGTGTGAGTCACACAAAATAATCACTAATTCCTACCATCCATCTGGATTCTTCAGTTGATCATTTTAGAGACAAAAAATCTTTGGAAAACTGAAAAGAAATAGAGCTTTCGGTACATAAGGCCAACTTTAAGGAGACTTACAGCTTAAAAGTCAGTTACTTAAAAGAAATCTTTTAATTAAAAATAAGTAAAAAACTAAAATATAGGGATATGAATAACTTCTCAATCATCGAATTTGCACTCCTAAATTATAGTCACTTGTGTAAAGTTTTATTAACTAGAAAAAATAAGTATTATGCAAAGCATAATGCAACTCCCTTGTTGGCTTAAACTAATCTTAATATCTGGAAGCTGGGTACATGGATTGGGGAATATCAGTTGATAATATTTCCCATGATACACTTCTAAGTATAGAAATAAATTAAGCTTACTTTTCAAATAGCACTAAAAACAAATATGTATATAAAACATAAATATTTAACTAGTGTTCAGTTATTACCAACATCATGATAGATGGCTTTGTATACATTTCAATAAGGACAATTCTGTGATCTTTCAGTGTTCTTCCATATTTAAATGATCTCTTCATTTGTGCACTTGTATACTTGGACTTGTTGTTAAAAGTACATAATATTTGAAGTGGTTCCATAGAATATATCATCTATTATTAAGGTTACCCATTATATTACTTTATTTGAATAGATCACATTTTATTTAGTGCCTGAAGATAGATGGATAGAGGTAAATGTATAAATTATAACCAATAGTCATCTGGGGAAATACTTTGTGCTTAAGGGAAGTAAGAGTTGCAAAGTTTTTAACAGCCCATTGAACATGTATTATTGATATAAACATGACAATAATTTCAAAAGTGTTTTTTAGGGATTTTTAAATTTTATTTTAATTGTTGTACAGTTTTCTGTCTTTTACTCCCATCCCAGCCCACCGCCCCAGCCCTCTCCACCTCCCTCCCATTTCCACCCCCACTAGTTTTTGTCCATGCGTCCTTTGTACTTGTTAGTCTAAACCCTTCTCCTTTCCCCCTGAAATTCCCTCCCCTCTCCCCGCTGGTGACTGTCAGCCTGTTCTCAATTTCAGTGTCTTTGGTTATATTATGCTTGTTTGTTTGTTTTGTTGATCAGGTTCCTGTTGAAGGTAAGATCATATGGTATTTGTCTTTCACTGCCTGGCTTATTTCCCTTAGCATAATGCTCTCCAGTTCCATCCATGCCATTGCAAATGGTAGGAGCTCCGTCTTTCCTTCTGCTGCATAGAATTCCATTATGTAAATGTACCATAGTTTTTTTATCCATTCATTTACTGATGGGCACCTAGGTTGCTTCCAACACTTGGCTATTGTAAATTGTGCTGCTGTGAACATTGGGGTGCATAGGTTCCTTTGGATTGGTGTTTCAGGGTTCTTAGGATATAATCCTAGCAGTGGAATTGCTGGGTCAAAAGGTAGATTCATTTTTAGTTTTTTTTTAGAAAATTCCATAGGAATCTTAATTAAATTATTCTATATTAAATAAATAAGTTTTATTCAATAAGATCCATGTTTTATTACACATTGACTTCAACATTTTTAAACGTAGCTCATTTGGATGGTTACCTTGTCTAATGTGAGGTCAAATGAAATACCTGCAAGTGGTAACAAGCATTATGGCACAAGTCTTTCATTTATTCAAAAGGTGTGAGTAAACTGTAGAAGTCACTGAAGATGCAATTATCCAGAAAGTCCAAACCCTTAAAAATTTTTGACTTCTATGTTTAGGACTGTTAAGATTGTCCAATGAAAGTAACGTTAACAAGAAGACATTTACCCCCTCTACTAGGTGTGTGTATGGGAGGGGAGGATAGCCCAAGGTGGGAGGGATCAACACAAGCTTTGAAATTTTTAAAGATAATATGGAAATTGAGGACTTAGAAATATTTCTTTCATGAAACTGACCAGGCAAGCTAAAATTGAATTTGGATTGAAAAATGCAATTAACTTAATCAAATATGGGCATTTTCTTCCCCACAGCCCTCAGATATCACATCCCTTTTACAGGTATATAAACCAAGAGTCACAGAGATCAGTGTTAATAAAACAATTTTGTCTTCATTAATTATCGTTATTATGTGAAATGGAACTAATACAATTATTTTCAATAATATCTCTTGAATCCCATCAGCTTGAGAACTTTTTTGGTTTAGAATTTTATTCTATTTAGGCTTTGAAACTGAATGATTAGAGTGAAGTGGAGGCAACAAATTTTGTCAGGATCTCTTCTCTACTCCAACTGCCCTTTAATACATTGTGTTTTGGTTGATTCTATTTTTTTTTTTTGTTCTGTATGTCTTCCCGGTGTTTAGAAAAATAAATACTTTTCTATGTTGTTAAACATGAAAATACTTTTTCTGTATTTCTAATTTTTTAAATAAAATTTTTGCATGGATACAAATTTTAATAGAACATAATTACAGATAAATGTGTACCTTCCAGTATAAGTTAACAAATTTTAAGAGCAACAAAATTAACATTTTGCAATATGAGATATTTGATCTGTAATAGAAGTCCCCTTTTATTTCACTCTCTAATTCAATCCTTTTAACTTTCTGTCAGTCAGTCACTACACTGAAGTTGTTATATTTTCTACTTCTACAGTTTTATATTTTTGTTAGATATTTGCTCATTGACATCAAACTCTAATAGTACAAACTTCCAGTTATAAAATGAGTAAGTTCTGAATATCCAATGTATAGCATGGTCATATTTAATAATACTGCATTATATACTTCAAAGATGCTAAGAATGTAGGTAATTCTTAGGTATTCTCTCCACAAAAATGAAATGGCAATTATGTGACATGATGGAGGTGTGAACTCACTCTGTGATGATCATCATTCTGTGATACATAAGTGTATGAAATCAACATATTGTACACTTTACACTTACACAATTTATATGTCAATTATATCTCAATAACACACAAAAAAGTACATTTTAGAAAGATAGAGACCTATTTTATTTAATGTCACATGCCCATACGTAAGATGGAGCAATATATGAGTATATAAACAAGTATGTTATATATAGTTTTATACAGTAAATGTGTAAACATATATTTCCTTCTTTAAAGAGATCTAAAACTCACTCAGAAAAGCACACAAATTATAAATATATAGTTCAATGGACTATTACTGGGTGAACACAACTGTGTCATCCATGACCCAGATCAAGAAATTAAACAACAATTGCATTGAGAAGCTCTTCTCTTGCCTCTTAACTATCTTAACGATCATGGCCACCTAGATTTCTTCAATAATACATTAGTTTTGCCTGATCTGAACTTAATATAAATCAGGTTAAAACAGCATTATTCTTTTGGATGGTATTACTTTCTTTCAACATTATATTTGTGGCATTCATCTGCATTGTCACATGTAACAGTCATTTGCTTTTCAATTGTATTTAGTGTTTTCATTGTCATATTTATGAAATATTTTTGTACTCAACTTTTTTATCTCAAGGTCATGAACAAGTCCCTGATACTATTTTAGAGACGCTTACTTCTTCACTTTGAACACTCAGATATATAATGCAGTTAGGATCATCTTTAATGTATTACAAGACTATAATGTATAGAAGTAAACATTCACTTTTACCCATATGGTTATCCATTTAACACAATATCATTTATTTTAAAAAATTATCCTTTGGTGTACCACCATTTGAATAATGATTGTTTGTAGAAATTGATAATCTAAACCTAAAATCTGTATGAAAATGAAAGAGCCAAAATACTCCAGACAATCTTAAAAAAGAACCAATTTAGAAGACTGACATTACCACATAAAAATACCCATAAAAGATTCATAGTAGCAAATGCAAGATGGTATTGTTGAAATGACAAATAGTCCATTAGGACCAAACAGATAGCACAGAAACAAGCCCACACATGCATGATTGTTCAATTTATGACAAAGACGATGCTACAATGCAATGGAAAACGTTCTGCAATTTTTTTTACCAAACCACTTACCCTAAATCAATTCTAGATGAATTATAGATCTATGAGTAAAAGGTTAAAACAATAAATCTTTTAGAAAAAAATAGGGTGGTTTTCTCAAATAATGTTAAAGATGAAAAGCGTAGCAAAAAAGGAAAATAGATAAATTAGACTTCAGCAAAATTAAAGGAAAAAAGCAGGCTTTCTAGTGGAAAAAAATATTAACAAAACTTACACTAGAAAACAAGTTGAGATTATGAAAATAATATTTATAAAACAATAAGACAAAGGCAGTCACAATAGAAACTATTTCAACAGACTTCAAAAAAATCGGAATGGCAAACACACATATGAACAATTTTTTTATTAGTGATGAGGAAAATTCCAACTAAGCCTACAATAACATACAGTGTATATCCATTCAAATGACTAAAATTCAAGTGCAGTCAAAATCACATTTTGACAAGATATGAAGCAATTACATTCTTGTACACCACTGATGAGAGTGTAAATTTATTTAACCTATTTGGAAAACAATTCAGCAATACCTGTTAAAGCTAAACCTGTCAAACCAATAGATATGTACCCCAAAAATAAATAAATATGTTCACTACAAGATATTTGAATGTTCATTACATCCCCAAACTGGAAACAGCAACAGCCATCTACAGAAGAATGACTAAATAAATTGGAATATACTCACACACTAAACAGTAATAAAAATGAACAACCTGCAGCTAGTCACAAAAACATGGAAGAATCTCACTAATGTAGCACTGAGTGAAAAAAAGCCAAACACACATAAATATGTACCATATGTCTCCAATTACATAAAGCTCAAAATTTGGCCAATTATTTTGCTAGGAGCTAGCACATTGGCTACCTTTGGGGTTAATAGTGACCAGGCTGGCGTTCCAGGACAGCCTATGGAGTAACAGTAATATTTTGTGTTGTCCATGGTGCTGGTCATGCAGGTTATCTGCTTTATAAGATTCACTGTTCATTATAATTTTTGCACACTTCAGTAAATAGCTTACACTATTAAAATCTCGCTATAAAAATCAGTGCAACCTGTTTAGATTTGTATATTGGCTTCCTTGGTAATTATTTCAGTATCAGTGTAAAAACTTTGAGAAGAAGCTGTGGCCACTTGAGGCCAGTACACCAGCTTTGAGAATGGAGGAGCCTGGGGTCGGTGCCAGAGTGCATCGCTCTGGGTGGTGGCTGCTTCAGTCGGGCTCCCTTCACCAGACAACGGCCTACCCTCTGCACCCCTGTTTGTTGCCATTTGACATGACTGTCATCTCAATCACAAACTAATGGTTTATTAAATCTTTGCATTCCAAAATTTAGACAATAGGCCTTGAAATAATTTAACGACAGATCCCATTTTGTTCCCTTTTGTAATCTAGCTCCTCAGTGATTTGTGATAAAGGAGAACCTCACAACCACAAAAAAAAAAAAAAAAAAAAAACACACACATGTAGTATTTTCCAAGTGCTAATTTCCATCAAGGGGGCGGAGTATGAAGGCGTTGATTACACATGGGACAGCATAATTTTTATTTCACTCAAGGGTAAAGTATCTATCTCCTTTAAGAAAGGTTCTGTGTTAAGTCAGATGAAGCCAGTGCTCTCCAGACGGGTTTTGGCAAGGCAGGACTCAAGCAGCGTGGGGCCAGCCTCTGCATGCTGTGAACACATTCATATCAGCCTCATGCAAGTCCCAGGACTGCTGAGCCAACAGCTGCTCACTACCAGTGAAGCTCCTGTTATTGTGGAGCACTCTTTTCCTGATCACCACACAATCTTTTTATAGCATGGGGCTCCATTGCCACAAGGGCTCATCACCAGTCAGAGACTGTTTGAGCTGACAGCTACCGAACATAAATAGCAGTAGTTAGGTGGACACATCATACACGCAACGATAGTCATCCTAGATATCGATATAGCAGCAATTGCTCAATCACAAATCAAATCATGGCCAACATGCCTGAACAATGTGAACTGACCAGAGAACTCATTTTAAGCATGCAAAAAATAAATCTATCTATTAGCATGCTTAGAACACAAAATCTTAATTTTAAAGCACACTATATCACTCACTTTCTGTAACTCTGAAGAGTATTTAAATTGTATCCCTAAATATTTTATGATACCTTCTTCCTCAGTGAGTCATGAGTAAACAACAGGTTTTGTATAATTAGTTGAAAATTAAATATAATTCCAGAAATGGAAAAATCATAGGACTAGAAATCAGGAGACATTGATTTCTAGGCAGTATTTCATTGATTACTTGGATGGCTTTAGGGGATCACTTCTATGTTAACAGAGATAATAGCTGTTGTTACCACAGAGTGCTGAGAGAGTGCTGAAATAATGTGGAAGCCCTTTAAATACTGTAAAGAGCTATTAAAAAGTAAGACTTTAACATATGGCTATAACTAAGGCAATCACCTTAAATAATCTATATTTGTATTTCTAGGACAACTTACATAATTGTTGCATAAGACTAAATCAACATTTTCAACATTTTTTTCAACTTTAGAAGCTAAGGAGTATCACTTCTTATTCATAAAATATGAGTACACTTAAAAGATTCTTTTTTAAAATCTGCATAATCAATGTCTTTTTGTCTCAGCACAATACTTAACACTCTTGAATTATACCCTACAAACAAATCCAAACATATATTTTTATAATCTTGTATACATTCACCAAAATTTCCAGAATGTTCTAGATGGAACTGATGTTTTTGTGATAAATTTCTATGAAAGGGATCATTGCCACTCTCTCTTTCTCTCTTATACACACATATTCACTCACTCACAACAGCAAGCAGTAAAAAAATGATCCTTTCCTCTTTCCAAAATACATGTCTAGTCAGCCTTGCAGGTAGCTATGATCTCTTTCTCTCTTAAGCTTATTGTACAAAAAAGACTGCCCAGAACATGTAATTTAATTTTTAATTAAACCTTCATTTCTATTTAATTGCATACTACACCTTCTTCGGTGCAGAAACATATAAGAAGCAATCTCAAACATGCTTAAAAGTCTTCCACTGCTCCAAAGTAAAACTAGTCTCCATAGCAACTGCCATACCACTCTCTGTTTATTCCAAATACTAAATGACAAATCAAAAGTGCAGCTGCAATATCAAGGGATTCTATTTCTCCTAATGCAATACAAAGCTACAAATACCTCTACTAGCATGGCTATTGCTTGTGATAACCTAATAAATGAGAAAAGCGGGTTTCCAAAATGTAGTCAATGGTTGCAGTTTTTTGCAGTGCGGAGACTGTCACAATAACCTTGACTTCAATTCTGTAAAATGCCCTTGGGCGAGAAAGCAAAACAGAAAGCATTATTTTCATGATGTTAGATATTTTACACTGCAAATGAGATTTGTTTGTCTTAACCTAAGAAGCAAATCAAATTCCCAATTACATCATCTAATAGCTACTGCTGGGAGACACCGTCAACAGGATTATTGATTTGGAAACCCAACATCTGCAAAACGCAAACCTGGTCTATTAGGCTAAACAAAGGCTTTAAGGCTCAGCTGGTCCCTTTTTGCTGTCTTCATCATACTTTAGGTTAAATGAGCTCCAGCCCAGGAGACAGGAAGAGAGGCTGCTGAGAGCCCATCAAGTTAGTGGCCAGATGGATGAACATCAATCCTACCTAGTATAAAACCTGTACTTCCTCCCACTCATTCACATGAACTCCTTCTCTTATGTATTCAAATATACATACATATATGTACACACAGAGACACTCCTTCTTTAAAAAACGTGACAGATACAGTGATGAGAAACCAAATATCTATACCTTTCACATTTCTGTTTATTTTTAAGTCCTCTCTTGAAATGCCAATATTATAGAAAATTAAACATGCTTTCACATATAAAGAACATAATTTTATACCATTTTCTCTTAACAGCTGAAATTTACACTCAGAAATATTAGTATATTTATTCATCATTGTATTTACAAAAATGCTTAAATATTTAGGCATAAGTCACCAGCATAACTCTGATGAGATTGTGGTCAGTAATCAACAAAAAAACAATATTGTTTATTTACCAATTGGAAAGTTAAAAACACCTATGAAAACACACATGTGTGCATACACATGCATTTTGGTTAGTTCTTATCCTCTGCAATAGAGACTGAGTCCCACTTCCGGAAAACACCCGGCCACAGCCCGTTGTCACCTCCTGCCTGCCCGTGCCCTGCGCAAACACAATCCAGGCTTGGCAGCAGTACAGAACCAGGGTCACTTCACCCAGGTTCGTCTGCAACAGCGCCCCCTACGCGTATGAGCAGACGGATGAGTAGAACCACTTCGCCAGTGAGCTATTAATCCCTTCACGGTTTCTCAACATGCCATTCTTCTTTGACGCCTCTGCTTGTTTTTGTCACAGTAATAAAGCAGACAGAATGCCATTTCGAGACTTTTGAAAATGGCTCACCCAAAGTCCTAAATATACCAAAATATATAATTCTTCAATAAACATTAGCTTCAACAAATCTTCTCTTCTCAGAAATGGATATACTTCACCAAAGCCAGTAGTAGATCTATTTAAAGTAATAATTAACAAGGTCTTACAAAAAAAATTAGCAAAATATCAACTGTATGTTAATCAGTCTATTAACTATTGATTTATTGCTAAAATCACATGGTAAGATTTAATCAAATAGCAACAAATAAATCAAGTTGCCTTATAATCAGCAAGAAATTACATAAAAATTAATACTTAACAATTTTAAAAAATTAATCACCTCCTCTCACTCAATAAAATATTGCTGTACTATTTAAGAATATCAAATTTAATAAAAATAGATATAAAATTCTAGACCTGAACATTTTACAAGAGCAAAACTGAAATTTAAAAATCTTTCAGCTATTTATTTTTAAATGAATAAATGTAAACAACGTTGTATTTTAATGTAAAGAACATTGGCACATTTAATTAACATAATGAAGAAGATTTCCAATTAATAAATGAAACATATTTTGCATTTAAAGAATTAATGCTAAGCAGGTCTTCCTTTTAGAGCCAACTAAGTTGAGGCTATTTTTTAAAGATTTTATTTATTTTACAGAGGGGAAAAGAAGGAAAAAGAAAGGGAGAGAAACATCAATGTCTGGTAGCCTCTCATGTGCCCCCTCCTAGGGACCTGGCCTGCAACTCAGGCATGTGCCCTGACTGGGAATTGAACCAGACACTCTTCGGTTCACAGGCCGGTGCTCAATCCACTTAGCAACACCTCCCAGGGTGAGTCGAGGCTTTTTGAGTTAGAGAAGACTTTGGTTTCAATTCTCACTCTGGCACAAAGAGGTTTGCTTTGCCTGAGCCAATTATTTAACTTCTCATCATTGGTCCCCTCCTCTCTGAAAGAGGTAAGCAAAATCTGTCTTGCAGTTTTATTGTGAAAAGTAAGTGAAGAAATATGAGTAAATAATCTCTGTACTGCCTAGGTTACAAAAAGCCAAGTGAATTTATTTCCAAAAAAATGGGCAACCAGAGATGTTAAAGATAGTTCTCACAGTAAGAAGAAAATTATGTCAGAGGGTAATTTGAACGTTTAAAAGAACAAACAGGTTCAGGAATATAGTAATATATGTTGGTAAATATAAAAGGGTTTTTTGTTCATTTGTTTTCATTTCTTAAGTTATTAGAAAGAGAATTGACTGTAAAGGAAAAATAATAAAAAATAAACTAACACTAATAAAACTGTGAAGTTTATAACATCTAAAATAAAATGGATGACAACAATAACAAAAATGAAATGTGGAAAATAAAAGTATACTTTAGTAATATTATTATACTGCATTTTATATGTTATTAAGGTAGGCAGTGATTAAGTAAATAATGCATATTGTAAACTCTAATCACTGAAAAAATAAACAAAAAGGTATAGATAGAAGATGATGGAAGAAAAAATAAAATCTCCCAAAGAATTAATTCTTTGGGAGATTTTATATGACAGCAAGATGGGGAAAGGGGAGCAAAGAACACATGATATGAGTAGAAAATAAATCAGGTGGTAGAATTAGATCCAACCATATTGATGATTACTTTAAAGGTAAATCGACTAAACACTCCAATTAATAGACAAGAAGGGTTGTCAGATTAATTTTTTATAGCAAGAATGAAATATAAGCTACCCAAAAGAAACTCATTTTACATATGAAGACATGAGGATGTTAAGGCAAAAGGATAGGGAAAGTCATAGCATTCAGACTAATCAGAGAAAACTAGGGAGGCTTACATCAAAGTAAACTTCAGAACAAGGACTATTAAAAGAATAAAGAAGGGCATTTCACAGGAATAAAATGGTCATTTCATCAAGAAAAGTTAAGAATTTCAAAAATAAATGCATTTGATGAAGAAACTTCAAAACACATAAAGCAAAATGGACTAGACTGAAAGGAGAAATAAATAATTACACCTGGAGATTTTAACACTTCTCTCAGTTTTAGAGCAAGCAGAGGAGAAAATCAATAAGGATATTGTCATGGCTTTGCATTGTGTCATCTTCTCTAGGCTGAACTTCGTTTCCCAGTATTTTCTTTCTTGCATGCTTCCAGTTCCTTTGGGCCACCGAGAAGACACTGGTGATAGTTGAAGGATGGAAGGGGAGATACAGCTCTTTCGAAGCCCATTTGCCATCAGTGCTGATCTGCTAACTACTTCATTTTTTTTTTATTTTTTTTTAAACATTTTACTTATTTATCTTTACAGGGGAAGGGAAGGAGAGAGAGAGAGAGAAACGTCAATGTATTGTTGCCCTACGTGCGTCCCTTGCCGGGAACTGGCCTGCAACCCAGGCATGTGCCCTGACTGGGAATTGAACCGCGATCCCTTGGCTCACAGGCCGGTGCTCAATCCACTGAGCTACACCAGCCAGGGGCTACTTCATTAGCATAAAGCAGCAGCTGGGGCTGCAGCTGCTATAGGTTTTCCTGGATCCTCCTTTAACTTCTCTGACTTCTGGACCAGGTATGCATTTTTAGCTCTGTGAGGAAGAGGCGCAGTTAGGCAAAATACTCTTACCTAAGGTCAGAAAGAATAAAAATTGGTCTGGCCTTGTGGAGTTCCAGCCCATGCTAGTGTGTTCCACCATGCCCTGGATCTCCTCAGCCTTAAACTTGTCTTCCTTTCTGATGCCCTTGCCAGGGAATTTCAAGTTCTAACATCAAATGTGAACACACAAGACTTACAGAGACAGTTTAACCAGATCTCACAGTTGTCTGAGGTGAATTCCTGGAGACAAATCTGTCAGTCTGTCCGTCGATTAGTCTTTCTATTGCCTATTGATTTTGCTTCTCTGGTTGAATTCTGACTGACATATTCATAGAAGACTTAAACAACATTATCAACCAATTTGTCCTAATATTTATAAAATATTTAATCCAACAATTCTAAAGAAAAAGTGAACAAACAAAAAATAAACAGACTTACAGACCAGAAAACAGACTAATGGTTGATGGGGCATGGGATTGGGGGACTGGGTGAAAAGGTGGAGGGATTAAAAAGTGTAAGTTGGTAGTTACAGGACAGTCACAGAGATGTAAGTTAGGGCATGGGAAATATGGTTAATAGTATAATAATTATGTATGCAGCCAGGTGGGCACTTAAAATATCGGGGGGACCACTCTGTAAAGTACATGCTTATCTAGCCACTATGTTGTATGTCTGAAATACAGAGTAATATTAAATGTAAATTGTAATTAAAAATTGCAATTTAAAAATGCAAACAATAAAATAATTTGCCTATTTAAAATCAAGAGTTTGTTAACCTAGTATCTGCAAACCCTTTAAAGTAGATTGAAAGTTATGTAAGTAGTTACATGTTTTTCTGGTTGTAAAAAGATATCAATGAATTTTATTTGTCTTAAAGCCTTCCGTGACCTAAAAAAGAAATGAGAACCACTATGTAAGACAATTGGCATTTGCTAATAACGAAATGAGAAACCACTTCAAATCCCATTTTTATTTGTAACCATCAGCAATTTGTGCCTTGGTGCTAAAGAAAGCTGGAGTGTTAACTAAATTGTAAGTATGCTTTAAATATAAATTTGAACGTATTCATTAGTCAATATAATAATGATGATGATCATTGTAAATACAGGGTCTGTCTGGAAAAGTCCAGCCATTGTTAATATAATGAATGGTTTATGCAACATCGAGATAACCTGGCAGCCAAGGGACAGTGGACTGGAATGTGCATGAATGAACAATGACAACTTCCCTGTACTAGTCAACAGGGTGGTAGATGTCTTTGAGTGAACATGTGTACTGTGTGGCCATCACATTGAAAATGACTGAGTGAGTAAAGCAACAAATCTGCATCAAATTTAAGCTTGAACATTGTTCCATGGAAGCTATTTAGATGATTCGGAAGGCCACAGATATGGGCAACTGGTGATTGGCAGCTTCATCATGACAATGCACCTGCTTATACATCATGTCTCATGCAGATTTTTTTGGCAAAACATCAAATCACCCAGTGACTCACCCGCCACTACAGCCCAGCTTTGGCTCACTGAGACTTCTGGCTTTTCCCAAAACTAAAATAATTTTTGAAATGGAAGAGATTTCAGACCATCAGTGAGATGCAGGAAGATACGATGGGTAGCTGATAACAATGTGTGAGGTCCCAAGGTGCCTACTTTGAAAGGGACTGACATGTCATTGTCCTATATGTACAATGTTTCTTGTATCTTGTATCTTCTTCAATCAATGTCTCTATTTTTCACATTACATGGCTTGATACCTTCTGGACAGACCTTGTATTTTATAGCAGATAATATTCTAAGGGTTTAATATGTATCATCAATCTACCATTCGCAATAAACTTAGGGACTCGGTTCCATCACCATTCCCGTTCAGAGATGAAGGCATGAGCGTTTACGTGGCCTGCCAAGACCACACAGCTAGCTGGTGTCGCAGCAGCAGTTGAAGCCAGGATTCCAACCCAGCCTGTCTTGCCCTGCAGGCTGCTTCAAACCAACACATTAAGTTGCCTTTTAAAGGCCAGATGCTTTGAAAATTGACATTCAATTTCTATATCAATTGGTCATTGGTATGCAATTTACTTGAATTAATGTTGTAATAATTGGTATCACTTGTACGGACAAGCATTTTCATTTCAGTATCCAAATTTGATTTTGAATTTTACCTTATATATTTACATTGATTTTTAAACATACCTTCTGTTAGGGGAAATGAAATGGTGTGATTCTTTACATTTTGTGCTATAGCATAGCCAATCAGTAATCTGGATTGGTCCTTTACTGTATGTAATAATTTATACATTTGAAACTAAGATAATGGCTTTTAGTTTTTATGCGATTAATGTATTGTGTTTTTTTTTTCATTTGTTCTCTAAGAACTAAATTATTTAATTTTTTTACATACAGCAGTTTGGATAATGCCATATCCTTGAATCAATGGCAGTTTTTTAATGATAATATAGCTGCTTAAGAGCTGCAAATCCCATTATATGCAACGAGTAAAACTTTGGAAATAGCTAATTTCCTAGGGCTGAGTAAACTCGTACAATAGAAGCTGAAAAATTCCTTTCCTTGTCAAAACTGTTTCATAGGTTAAGTATTTAGTTCTATGATGGTGATATGGTAGGTAACTAAGAAATATTTTCTGGTTCTTCCATGAAACATCATAAAAGTTAATTCTTTGCCACTAGTGAGACTCAGTATTTTATAGAGCTTGAATTTAGAGAGCATTTGGAATTAGTCCCCAAATTCCTAAGAAATCACTATTTTAATTATTTATTTGAGTTCACTAATTAAAGGCAAATATATGCTATTTATTCAAAAAGTAAGAAAATTATAAAATGTTCAAAAAACCCTCATACAATCTAAAATCTGCAAAATGTTGTGCCTTAATTTATAAACCCATAGAAATTGAAAGGAGGAGATGGAAGACACCTGGTAGATTCCCTCAACTAGAGCAGAGAGAGCCTGGAACCTAATGCTATACTTGGGTCTATAGTTCTAACAGAGGTACGTCCCATTTCCGAATGGAAACAATAAACTATATAGATATACACATTTTGGGGTGTTTTTAAGAACCACTGACCTACCTGGTTCAGACCTCTTATTATATAGATAAGAACACTGGTCCAGATAAGTTAAATAAATCTGATGACCAAAGAATAGCTAGAATCAAGTTTTTTTTTTCTAAATTTCCAGTTCCTTATGTATAATTTTAACTAAAGGTTTAAAGAAATGTCTCATTGGTATATTTTTAATGTCTCCAATATATTATTTGACTTACACTTCCTGCAGAATTCTACATTTTGTCAGGCTTCGTCCCACAAGTAGTCTTAATCATCATCTTATATGCTGAATCTGTGACTTCTTTAAATACTTTTACTGTGAGGAAAATATTACAACTATATTAATTTCATGAAATCTATTCTTTTAGTTTTTCCTGGATGTGGTACCCAGAGAAGTGACAGGAGGAAGTTTTATTTAGCACAGAATATAATTGCCAATTGGGAAAAAAACATTGAAATTCTTTGACTTCTAACAAGTTTGAGTCAGTGCTAAAAATCAAAATTGTTTCCCACAGTCTCAGCCAATAGCAAGAAGCTTCCTAGATAGTGTGATAACATACGTAATCTGGGTTCGTTTTTCTGTCTCATCTGCTTCAATCGCACTATAATTATAAACTTTAGAGTCAGAAAATGCTCTTGTTCTTTCAAACTGTATTCCATGTTACAGTATATGAAAATTTTAAGCATATTTTTATTTTCTAAGTTAGTCAAATTAAGAATTAAATACAGTAGAGAATCCATTACACAAGAATACTGCTCTCAAAGTAGTAAGGGAGAAACTGCTTTAAAAGGCACTGATAAATTGTGGTCATAGTAAGAGGCGTAGGGGGAGAGTTTGGAAAACTTCCAAACTCCCCATCACGGTACATTGTAGCCCATCAGTAGCTTGGAACTGACCCTTCTTCCTTCTCATGCCCTGCACCCCCAACTTTCTCTCTTTTGCATTCCGTATTTCAATATCTAATTATTTGCCATCACATTTCTTACTAGCATCACATTTCTTATTAGCATCACACTGCTTGTACCATATTGCATGTCAGTCTTTATTTACCTGTCATTCTTCCCTAATGACCTAAATCATCTTAAATTCGGAGATCAAAATTGTATTTTCTTCTCCCTACACCCACACTGGGTTACAAGAAAATGAGTGCTGCAAAGTAGGTGCCTATTATTTAGAAATCAAGAAGTGTCACAAGAAGACTATAGATCAAAATTTACCAGAGATCATGGTATAAAAAGATTACTTGGGTGAGAGGTAGAAAGGACAAGACTTGGAAAATCAGAATAAGCTTTGATTTAGGAAGTAATGTTTCAGTTATGCTTCACCTTATAAGGACATCAATGGTATAAAACAACAGGCAATGGACTTAAGATTAAAGACTGAACCAAGATAAACAATCAGGAAAGTATGTGTAAGAAGGAATTACTCCTGGCTGGCTAGAATAGCAGGAGGAAAGCCAGAGAAATAAAATGTTGATACCAGGCTCTAGAACACCCTGGAGTTTAAGGATTAGGATTGATTCTGAACAATAAGTGAGTGAATGAACTGTGCTTCAGGAAAACCACTTTTGCAGAATTTTTTAAATGTGGCTGAAAGAGGAAACTTTGAACTATTAACAGTGCCAAGCTGGCATTCCATTCCGTCCCTGTCCTAAGGAAGCTAATAGCTGAACGGATTGCACATTCCCAGTGATTACAAGTCATGCAGAAAATGAGATAGAATTAAATTTGGAAGTCTGGATTTTGGTTTTACTAACTTTGTGAACTTCAGTGGTTATTAAACCTCTCTAAGTTTTAGTCTTTTTAAGTTAGCCAATATTTTGCCTGCACTATATGGTTTTTGAGGGGATCCCATGAGAAAAAATGCTATAAACATTACAATTTATAATAGAACTAATTGTTTTTGCAATACTGGTTTCATTAATAAACCAGTATTGTAAACAAAAGTGCCTTTTGACCATATGGAATCCAGATTATTAAACTTCAAAAACAGGACTAGTTTTCTTTTAAGTGTATAACATTATTTAAAAATATATAGTTAATAAATCCAGCTTGACATCACCCTGTGGGAACAAATGATAGGGAACTCTATAGCCATGCATTTTTAAATATGTTAGGTATTGTGAAGTATAAGATCAAACAAGAAACATCCACTTTAACATTCAAACTTATTGGCCTGTATTTAATTTTATTATAAAAATGCATGTTTATCTCCCCAAATTTTTGGATAAATATTATTGAAGCAATCTGGTAAATGCATCAAAAAATAACCTGGAATGCATATGTTCAGCTAGTTCTTAGATGAATTTAATTACAATGAAAATAACATGAATGAAACATGACCTGTAAGTAAGAATGTCATCATTTAAAAGCAAATATTTAAGAAATCCAAATCTATTCTCCAACCAGACATTCTTGTGACTATAGTAATCCAAACCCAGCGTACAGAAAGCATAAAAAGTCTCTAACACTGTTAACCTTCTGTAACTAGGAATTATTTACAACTCCAGATTCAGTTGTAGAACTTTTGATGCTTTACCAGACAAGTATAAAAATAAAAATACCTCGGAATAACTTTTGCAGTCCATGATCATCCCTCTCAAAATTAATTTTAAAGTATAATTTCTTAGTGTCAATTTTGTCTCAAATTGACATATTATTTTACCATTAATAAAATAACCTCTGATAAATTATAAATAATTATATTTAATTACAAATAACTCCATAGTAATTTAAATATAATTTCTACTTATGATAGTGATTTTGTTATTTTTCTCAGGCAATATTCATCCATTTATGCAATCACAACCCATGGTATACACTTGGTGCCACTGCTGTGCTGGGTGATAGTAACACATGCCCCTGCCCTCAGGAAGCTTATGTACATGCTAGAAGCGCGATATCACATTAAGACATTTAATTTGGGCATTCTCAAATGTTTTAACATACTATAACATTTACAGGTTTTATCATCCTTGGAATAGTATTCTTAATAAACCTTCATTTGCCTCCTGTTTTGCATCCTCAAAATCATTTTTTTAGTTTTTATTTTCCACCATCCTCACTGTCTTATGTTCAAAAAAAAAAAAAAGAAATCAAGAATGAAGTGGTTAAAAAACTAATTCCAGACACTGCCAAGGATGTGTCTAAGGACATCACACAGGAATTGTTGTGCACCCAGAACATTTAAAAACCAAAATGATAATCATGCATAAGATTATAAACTATTTTTCCACATTATTTTTTAAAAACCTTCTTAAAGCATATTTACTCTTTAAATATAGCTGCCTAGCTATGGAGGAGGAAAAATTATCCAAATGCATATAGTTATTACATAAAAAGAAATAATCCATATAATGTCTGCATACTATAAACTCTCTCGGTAAAGTCATACACAGGCTGGGGCAAAGGTATGTTTATAGTTGTTTGTATGGAAAAATAATACAATAATTACTAAATAATAATACAGGAATAAACTCTGTGTACTTAAAACTGTAAACCTACTTTTGTCCCATTCTGCATATGTATGTTATTCCATGTACTAAATATCCAGAAGAGATTTTTGTTCCCAAATATTGTACACAATTGCCTAATTAATGGTGTTACGATATTCCATAGTAATTAAAGAGAAATGAGTAATCAGAATTCACTTGAACTCTTCAATTAGAAAACATAACAATGTAAAATAACCTTAGGAACTAAAACCACAGTAATTGGGACCAAGTTGTCATCTCTTTTGAAAGTTGGGAGACTATATGCTGTTTTCCCATGACCTCATGGTGTCTTTCATTAAACATTGTCATTCTCTTTCTAACCACTTCTACACCCAAATAATAATGTAGATTGTGTTACGTCTGTGCTGTGGCCGGATGAAGAGGGGGGAAAAGAAAAGAGAAACTGCTGAATTCCATTATTAATATAGAATAACTCTAATAAAGATGCCCACAATAGTAAAGGGGATTTAAAAGGATAGAGACAGAGACTGGACAAAGCAGCAAACCATAGAATAATGTAGACACTGATAGAAATATAAGTAGGTTAAATTTCAAATAAAACTAGGTTACCTGCAATCTAATTAGCAAAACTGGACTAGGCTTTATCTCAGAGATTATCAAGTCCAGTTTTGAAATTTGCTACTCATAAAATAAAATTAGTCTTACTCTTAGAACAAATATATATTATATATATATTAGTTATATATAGATATACATGACTTCAGCCCTTACAAAACATCAATAACCCATTTCAATTTTTCTTAGTAAAATGAATAACCAACTTAACTGTATAGATTAGAGACTATTGTACAATAATAGTGTATATTTTTAAAGGCAATCTTTAAAAAAATTAAGTGCTTTTCTAGCTAATTCAGATATATTTTATTTTCAATGCCTTTAATTTTTTTCTCTCTGAAATACAGAAACAGATGTTTCCTCTCTAATATTGCAAAAAACTACAATTCCTTAAAATCCGGTCTATGACAGAGAGGGGAGACTGGCCTCAAACTACTATGGAAGCAACAAAGGACTGGGAATGGACTGGTTATACAAAAGGAGTAACTGAGGAAAATAGATTGATAGAAAATCCCAGTTTGGCAACCTTATAACATGTTGTTTCAAAGAAGTTAATCATTGCATTTGTGAATTTTGCTTTTTTTAATCTCTGTTTCTCATAAAATACTGTTGCTTATTCTCTCATCAAATATTTTCCATATTTTATGCATACAAGATGCCAAATAGTTTTTTAAAAGATAAACATGAATGACAAAACCTTTCTAAAGTTCTTCATCTTATTTTAATTTTTAAAGCTATTTTCAAAATATAGAAATGAATGTGAGACTTTATATAGCCAAGAACTGTAGAGCCACTTAAGAATATAAAACAATTTGTTATTTTAATTGAAATCATTAAAACCATAGTTGTTGACTACACTAAATCTTTTCTGGATGCTTTATAGGGTTCAGAGAAATGATACTATTCATTAAAGATGTGCCAGATAATGAGATTCTCAAATAATATATAAGGCAATTTTATCAGTTTCTTAAAACTACACTAGTACAAATTCCTAAGGTCTTAGATTCTCAGTAACAATTTATAAGAAATATATTTATTGTCCATATTAATAACCACACAGTTTGGAGCCAAGACTGTTGGCTAGAATATTGGTGCCATATAGTTTCAAAAGCTTCTTAGACAGGATTCAAAATCTTGAAAGTATAGAATAACAAGTAGGCACTAATTCCCCAGTTATCAAAAAATAGGTTATAGAATATTTTTTATACTAGTAGATGGAAAGTAGTGTGATGAGGGTAACTTTGAAAAATCAAAATGTCCGAGTATCTTCATGGGTCTCTGAGTCCACAATTTCTCCAACATTTAAAATAAAGTCTTGCTAGGCTGGCACTTACTTTTACTCCTAATACTAATGTGTAACTCATTCAATTTCTCAAATCATTGATGCCCTTTCTACATGAGTACAGACAACAAGAATGGGCATTAAGCTTGTCAGAGAGACATTCAGAAATTTCAACTGGCATGGAATAAGGAGAGTAAGTTTCTTTTTACAGCTGAATAAGTTCTAGCAGGATGAAAACTATAGATGTGGTCAAGAAGCTGAGGTCAGCATGCTAGAGGAAGGGATCTGGGTGGTTTACTAAGGAAGGACCTTCCAAATCATAACCTGAGAGAAATAAGCTACACCTTGGGAATTACAGTCAAAGGGGCAAAAACAAGGTATGGTGTGTTAGACGAGTCATGATTGATGAAAACCAGAGTTTATTGGCCCACTCGGGACAAAACTTGGCATGACTGTATATGTTGAAAGCCAAATGGAGTGAAATTTCATCATCCCTGGTATAAGCCTTTCCTATCTCCATCAGAACACCCTTTCTGTGGCTGATTTTTGACTAGCACTTTTCACTTTGCCCCTTAAAGTCACATTACAGATAAACTCACCAATTCCTTCTCTTTTTATTCTGGATCAAATTCAGCCTGTACAGCACACCATTTCCTCCCATGCTTTCTTCAAGAAGACCTGCTGTCTTGGTTTCTTTGAAGAGGAGCTAGTGGGCAGCGACCTCACAGTGACAGGCCCACAAGGTCAACTCTAGTTTGTTTCCTTCTCTCTCTGGCCCCAGTGTGTTCAGAGAAGGTATTGGGTACTTCATGTAATTAAAAGTATGATGATTTTGACAAGAAATAAAAAATGTTACTGGATTCTTTACTAAGTACATTTTACTTACTCTGGAGGTTTAGAGAAGTTGACTCTTGAAAGCTGTCGCTTCAGATGAGAAGTCAAGGACGAGCAGGAGTTGACTCAGTAAATAGAAAAGAAGAAAGAGAATAAGGGAGACAACAATGTTGTCAAGTGTCTTCGTGGTCCCTCGTTATTGAAATAAGTAGTAAACTAAAAATTACCAACTATCCGAGGAAAACCTTTTATAAATGATAGAAAACAAACTTTACAAATTATCCAAGAAAAGCCTCTTAATATTAAAGATGTGGAGGACAGAGAGGAAATGGGAACTATGAAGAAAGAAGAAACCTTAAAAGAAAGAATCATTAATATCTTCAAAGATATTGAGATATTGAAACCATTGTTAAATGAAAAAAGCATCCTACGAAAGGGAGCATTCAGACTTGTGATTATAAATGAGATGAAACTAAACTACATTGAGAATACAATGGAATTAAAGGGATAAAGAAAGGGAAGGGAAATGATCAGTGCAAAAGGCGAAATAGAAAAGAGGGAGAAGAATGGCTCAGTAACGTGGCAGAATGGCTAAACGAGTTTAAGAATGCTCATCTTCACTTTTAAAGCTCTCCATATTGCTACAGTGCTAGTCAGTTTTGTATCATCAAATATTCCGTTTATTGACCACACAGCCAACATTCGGTACCCACTTTTTATCTCTCACTCAAGGAAAATAGCGGAGTCCCATGTAGAGCTCTAGATCCAGCACCAAAATGGAACATCATCCATTCTAAAAAAGAGCCACTACGAGAGAGCCGAAGCATTGAGCCAGAGTGGGTCATGAGAAGTTAACTGTTTTGGGAATACACTGACCTCTTAGGAAAGTGTTAGACTTCTAACAAGTCATGGTCTACCCTTCTGGAAACAAAGTTGCCTTATTTTAAGGAGCAATGGTCTCATAAAAAGGAGAAAGGTTAACAACATTAATAAATTTAGATATTATCCAACAGTTAATGGCAATTTGTTAAAGCAGAGTAACTTACTACATTTTGGAATTTGGTGGTTTGTTTCAACAATCTGTCTTCAATATTGTGGAAAGACTTGTTAGAGACAGGTCTACAGCTAGGCAAATTGGTTAAGAGGCTGCTTCAGTAGGGACAGAAGAAAAATAAACACATTTGAAACTTTGAAAGCTGAAATCAATAAATGTGTGACTGAGTCCATGTGAGAAGTGAAAGTAGGAGAAGAACATAGACTTGCACACAGATTTCTAGCTCTTTAACTACATAGCCGGACTGCCAGCTTCCCAGTGTTCGTTCTATGACTCTGGAGCCATCTGTTCAGCTGGCTCGTGGCTACCTAGAAAACCCACTACATTAACCAGCTTCCTTTGAAACTTCCTGCGGGCACGTGACCAAGTTCTGGCCAGTGGTCTAAAAGCAGGAGTAGTGTGTGCAACATACTGGAAGCATCCTTAAATGGAGCAGATGTAGTCTTCTTTCTTTTCCTTCTGTCTGGAGCCTGGTATCACGTGTTGTTGGGAGCGTCACTAGCCATCAGTGACAATGTTAACCGGGAGAACAACATAAGAGTGCCAGAGGAATAATATAAAAGAAAATTATTTCTAAAAATGCATGAACCATTCATGCAAGCCCAGAACTGCTAACTTCCAGGCCTTGTGTATGATAGAATAAAACCTAAGATGGGTAAATCAACATCAGTTTGCGTTTTGTTATATCCGTCATCTTAACTAACGCATGCATCTCTTATGTTGTTCATTGTTAAGAAATACAAAAAGAGGTTTCTCAGGGAAAGGAAAAGAGTTCAGATTCGAATGTATGGCATTTCAGTTGTTTGTGAAACATTGAGGCAGAGACTGATTAGATGAGTAGGGGACCTAAGACAGAAACTTCTAAAAAGTAAAAAATAGGGGAAATGTAAATAATGATCTGATACAGAATGAAAGCCAGGAGGGAGACTAAAAAATAGTAGGTAATAAACCACGAAGTTTGGGCAGCACAAAAGCCAAGATGGGAGTTTGTTTCAAAAAATCAGTGGTCAACAGTGACAGATGTTGAAATGTCAAGAAAAGTGAGCACCAAAGCCTGTCTCTTGAATTAAAGGATAGGAGAGTTGTGGGCAGCCTAGGTGAAAGTAGTTTCATTAAGAACAGATGGTAGATGGCAGATTGCAAGTGGGCCAGGGTCTGAGTGGCCCGGGAACCAGTAGAGACAGGCAGCAGAGTGGCATGGCCCAGCCCCATCCTGTCTGCTACGTGGCACACCCTTCCAGAGAGTAAATCTGGTGCCCACCCCTCTGTAGCCATAGCACAAACCTTCTTGCTCATTCTTTTGTAGTTCAGTTCAATTTTGTCCATGAGCTTTAGACACACTACATTTTCAGCCCACACCTTTCCATTATGGAAAGGTCATCTGAAGTGCTTGGTCATCTTAAGCCCTTGTATCACTCTGCTCAGCAACTATTCCAATTTTAGTCTATTCTCTTGAAGTTTCTACATAATCCTCAAGTCCCTAAATCTGAAAATAACTTCCTCTGCTCACTCATAAAATACAGTTCTCAACTTCTGCACTCTTGATATTTTAGGCTAAAATATCCTTTTTTATGGGGATGGGGTGGGGTGATGTTGTATATTATAAAGTGCTTAGCAGCATCCCAGGTCTCTACTCACTTATGACAGTAGAAGCACCCCTGAAGTTGTGACAACCAAAAATATCTCCAAATATCACCAACTGGTGATATTGTCCCCAGTGTACAAGCACAGTCTTAGGGTAAAAGGGGCAATTTGTCAAGAACTTTTTCAATTTTCTTCTCCCACAGCTACAGATTCAACACCCCATTCACATTCTTCACCGGAGACTCAAATGGTAGCAGTCCAGTCATTTTGAGAACTCGCTTTGCAAAATGTTGTGTCTTTCCTCTTTTCTTCTTTACTGAATTGCTCTGTCAACCTATATGTAGGCAGGTTCACCCTGATAAAATAATGATCAGTCTGAACCTCCTATAGCAATCAGAAGATTCTAACCTCCTCTAATAAATTCTTCTTAACTGTCTTTAAATGTCCCACCTTGTTTCTTACATCATAATTGTCCAAACCCTACATACCAACCATGTTAAACAACTTAATAGTTTACATTCTTGCCTCACTTTTTCAAAAATTATTTTGCCCTTCTCTTCTTTCTACAAAATATAATCATTTCTTCTTATTCATGTACCCAACTTCATGCATTCTTAAAAACTCAATCTAAAAAATTTCCTGGAGCTAATATAGATTAGGCTCCTTTGATATACTTTAGAACCCTGGGTTTACTTTTATCACTATATCTGTCAACAATCTTTCACCTTTAGTTGACTCTTTCTATCTCTGTTTTTGCAGCTATGAGCTCCTTAAGGATAGGGTCTGTCTTCTTTTTCTATTGTGCTTAGCTTTCCTGAATCCAAAATGAGCATGGACTGTGCCATATTCCCACACATAAGCAGGCTTTGTTCCTTTGACTTGATTTTACTCTACTGTGTAACACAATGGAAGCTGTTAGGAGTTTCATTTACACCTTGGTGCCTTGCAAATGCATCATCTTCAGCTCTATTTTGATCAACTCATTTTTTTTCTATCCATTTATCTACTCATCAGGAGAGAGAGCAAAGTAATGAAAATAACACATCCTGTTCAGAGACTGGTTAATAACTGCTGTATTGGACAATGCAAGCAGCAGCTTTCCAATTGGAACCAAGCTGCTTATTCATTGATTGATGACTCAAACAGAAATTGTTTCCTTTCCTTTCCTAGAAAGGTTTGCCACAGTTCTAAAAAGAGGCTTTGCATAAAGTTAATCAAGGATAATGGATAAAGCATGCCTTCATGTCACTGCTGAGTGTCCTAAACAACTCATTTTCATTTTTGTTCATTTGAGGTTATATGCTCTGGGTGGTATCGAAGTATAACAGTATTAAATGAGTTTGAAACCAGAAGACAGCATGCACTTTGCTGTTTATTATGAACCTGGCAGGAAAACACATACATGGTTTAGTTTTTATTTAAATCCAAGGGAACAAAAAATTCCACAAATTAGCATTTTTATAACAAAAACCTTGCAAAGTTAGAAAAATCCAGCCTCATATAATTAGCCCAATTCATTCTTACTATGTATTCATATTAAAATATGTAATTTATCCAAAGATTGCTTTGTCGTAGTGTTATCAGAACTTTATCAAAATAATTTAATCACATTCCTCAAACAAATTTATTCTAAGTTGTTTTAGATTTATCTAGCCTGGAAATTTGTAACTCTGCTTCATTGCTTGATATCCTAGGACAAAAAACACTGGGTAAATAATAAGAATATTTTTATACCCAGACTAGCAATGTTGCCTCCTCTGTTCTACTTCCTTGAAACTAGAGAAATTTATTTCAAGATGTATTTAGAGAATGCTTTACTTAGGTAGATAACCAGGGAGAGGGACTCACTGAAGCAGTAAAATTTTTCTCCATCTACCTGCTATTTTCCTTTTTTCTTCTTCCTCCATTTCACAATAACAATGACATCTGAGCCCAGGGATGCATGAACAAAGAGTAGATAAATTTAGCCATTTTTTTCCCAGAAGATATGTAAAACCAATATGTTTTTTAATCTCTTGGTCTTGACCAAAGACAAAATGTTACTTGAAATGTGTTAGAGTGTTTGACAGACTAGTTTTATTATGAATTTATTCTTTGTTAATTTTTTAATTCTTTGTTTGCATTATACCTCTCCCAACATAATGTATATTACACAATGGCAGGGATTTGTGTAGGGTTTGAGGAGCTGGCACTACATTCCAAATCTGTTTCTCCAAAATATTAACACTCATATGCACATCAGCGTGTGGTTCTATAGATATCATCAGCTCCACGCCAACCCCGACACCCACAGACACACGTATATAACCTGAATTTTTCTGGCTAGGTGAGTAAGACTGGATACAGAAAGGGTCTTCATTCCCTTTGACAAGGAAGGAGGGAGAAGACATTCTACTTACATAAAATCCGTTACACTTAATACTAGTTTGCCTCTTTTTACCTTGTTTGGCAGATAATTATTAGTATTTTCTTTATCTCTCCTGGAAAGGATTCAGTTATTTTAGAAATTTCTATTTTAAGATATAGACTTAAAAATCACTTTCCACAGATTTCTTTGTTTAAGTGTTTTCAGATTTGTCACTTGGAAAATTAAAATTTGTCAGTATTTAATTTGTCTTCTGTTCCTTCGGAAAAATCACCCTCTATCTTCCCAGGACACTCAAAACATTATAGGGAATGACTTCAAATTTCTTCTCATTATACAACCATGGAAATTCCAAGTTAACCATGAATTCTGAGAGTCTGTCTCATCACTGACAATTCTCTCACAGTTATAGACAGTGATTTAAGATCCCTTTGCTTTCATTACTAGCCTATTATTTTTATAACAATATTTACACACATGAAATGCATCCTTTTACAATATACATCTTTGTACTTTTTAGTATACTCTCAACACTCTTCAAACACCACAATTACCTAATTTGAGAATATTTCATCACTTCAAAAAGATATTTATTAGCCATTAGTAATAAATCTACATTCTTCCCTGTTCCTTGCCCCTGGTGACCACTAATCTGCTTTGTGTCTCTACAGATTTGCTTGTACTATTCATATAAATAAAATCATATGTAGTATTTTGTGACCAGTTTCATAGATACTGATTTTTAATGTTCATTCGTGTGCTAACATTCATCAGGATATCATTCCTCTTTGATGCTGAATAATAATTTATTATATAAGACACTTTGTTCATTTAACGGATATTTTAGTTGCCCTCAACTTTTGGTCACTACGAGTAATTCCATTGCAGTCACTAACACCCAAGTTTTTGTGAATGTGTTTTCACTGCTCGCGGGTTTGTACATAGGAGTGGAATTGCTGGGTCATGCGATGACTCTATGTTAAACATAAACACTTTGAAGAACTGAGAAAATGTTTCCAAATGAGTACATCATTTTAAAATTGAATCAGCATTTATAAAGTTTCCAACTTTTTCACATTTTTGCCAACATTTGTTATTTTTCTGGCTTTTCAATTTTTTTCATCCCAGTGAATGTGAAATGGTATCACATTGTGGTTTTAATTTTTATTCCCTTGTGACTAATGATATGAACATCTTCTGTGGAGTGAGATCTATTCATATCTTTTGCCCATTTTTTAATTGCATTGTTTGTCTTTCTCTTGTTGAGGTGTAACCCAAAACATTGTTATGTAATAATTTAAAAGGAGGGTTTATCTTCAGCCTATTTCACAATAGCATAGAAACATTAGAACCCTCTAAAGAACCTCACATGCTACTACTGAGTTAGCATAGTAATGATCAGTGTTTCATTAGAAAATTTTCATCTTGGATAAAACAGTTCGAGAAGGGACATTGTACTATTTCATTTCATACTAAAATACATTTCCAAAAAAAAAAGTGCAAGCATTTTAACTGAAGAGAATTATTTTGCAAAAGTTGAGTGACTCTTTCTGTGGATATCATTTCTCTAATGATATTGATGAAATGGGAATAAACAGGGGTTAAGTTGTCTTAAAATAGATTAAACAACAACAGTAGCTTAATGAAAGATGGCCTCTGATTTATGAGGGAATAGCCACATCTGAACAGAACTTCAGAGAATATAGTTTGAGGATTTCTATGTTCAACCCTCATTTTTAATAAATTATGGCAGATAACGCTGGAGTTTGTTCTGCCTTTGGCTTCTCCTACATGCTGGTAACATAAAATTTTCATCACTTTTACACACAAAACAAAAGCCAGAAAGCACTTTAACATAGAAATGTTGGCATGAATGTAGCTATAAAAGTTTCTTTTTACTTAAACATCATTGAAGAAAAGTTACGGGAGAAGAATAACTATGTAAATTTTATGTATATTTAACATTGTTGTGAAACCAAAATAAAGTCAATTTGAAAACTTTAGGCTATAGCTTAATGTAAATGACTACATCCACTCTAAGAATGAGAGCAATAGACCAAATATACAGAGAGAGAAACTACAGGTCTGATAATGAGATAATTTCTCAAGGTGCTGCATGAATTATTAACAGAAGAAGAAACAAATTCCAGATGCTCCTGGCTGACTCCAAGTGCTCTACTGCTTCCATCATAAAACGATGCTCATTCAGACATCTGTGGTAAATGAAGAATGGTATCCACAGTGGGAATTACACAGCAATGTGAAACACTAACGCACTCATGGAATTTCTGCATTGGTTGAAAGTTCTGATAGTACAATTCATTTATTTTTTCCCTAAAAAGTAGCCAGAAACGAGTCTGCAACTGACCCCTCCAAGAAGCTACAGAAGTCAATTTCAATTGTTTCCTAGTTTCAAATTTACCCCCAACCAAGCAGATCCCCCAAATAGTAATGATTTTAAGGTGGCACGCCCCTACCTTACAGAAGGCATAATGATGATTCAATAAATGGAAAAACTCAAGAAAACAGCCTAATGTTTTCTAAAATATAGAAGATTAAAGGTCCATAAGTTATCATCTAAAAAGGAGTTAGTTACATTTCATATCACCAAATAACTGTGTTAATTATAAAGTATCATAAATGCTTAATATTATTCCTTCTAGCATTCATACTTTATCCTTATATAGTCCTGAGTATTGTAAAATGTTGCTAAAGCTTTAATTATGTCTTAGTTTTCATGAGAAGTTTGGACTCAGAATGAGCTTAATATAAGAACACACCATGAGTACTCTCCATCACTCCCCAGGTGGGCACAGTTAGCATCTTGAGACGTATGTTGGAAGGCGGGCCACCACTCACTGCTGGTCATAGTTGCTGTCAGGGTAATTTGAGAAGCAGCACATGTTATGGCTACTGTCCAAAGAACAGAAGACTGTCCAAATAGGTAATAAATCTTTTGGTCCAGGCAGAGAGAAAGCTTCCAAGTAATGATGCCAGTAGCAGAGGAATCTGGGAGACCAGACTGAAGAGTGTTCAAAGCAGATGGTGAGAGTTGTAGCCACCTGGAATAATCCTCTGAGTCAATTAACCAAAACCAGTGCTGGATTTTTGGATAATTCTTCAAGCCATGAAAGGGAAAATAACTGCCTTCAAAACACAACTTGGATTTTAAAATACGGAGATTTTTTTAATTTATTCTTTCTTTTGATCTTTTATACCAGCTCCCTTCTGTCATCACCTCATTCCTTGTTCAGCCTGAATGATTACCCTGATTTCTCCCTACAAGGAGCCTTATCAAATTTGCCAATGTACTGTTTTTGTTTTTGTTTTTTGTTTTGCATTACAGCCATAACTCAAGAGCATGCACCAACTCTATTTCTAAATGTAGGCTACCAAATACTCTACACAAAAAAAGAGGAAACATAAGGATTGCTGTTAGTATAGATTTTAATATTCTAATCTAAACCTTTACTGTAGTTTATTGTCTTTCCTGTCATTGACCAATTATCTCTGCTAAGTAACAATTTAAAACCTTTGCCACTCTGTCAGTTCTACTACTACCAGCCATTATCTATGCAAATGACCACAGGACTTGTAGAGAAGACTAAGGAGAAGATTTCCTAAGTATTCTTGTTGTGATGTAGGGTCATTCCCTAACAAAGCCCAGTTGTGTTCCTTCTTCAGAACATTCTGTGTCTATGGACACACTGAGGCTTTATCTCCTATTGGGAGAAGGCCAAAAAATCTAGATCCCATCTTCTCAAGCCCCTCTCTATTCACGAGTGTTGTGATCCTTGTATTAAAGGAACTGGAGCACCATGAATGCACTGATACACTAAAAGAAAAGAGCACCGTAAGTTGACCATCACTATCACTCCTAAATACCTTACCATCAATTAGCCAACGTGAAAGAGCTCAGCAGGTCATACGAACCTCAGAGATATGTTTATAGTGTTAGTCCCACCTTCCTTATGAAAATCACTTCTGCTTAGTCCTCAATGGCAAATGTGCTCCCTACTCATCTCTGCCTCACTGTGATTGTCCGTCCCATCCTCACTGACCACAGGGCACCTGTGTCAGAGTCCACAGATTCCTCTCAACCTCAACTGTCTCCAGGGTTGCTGACCACAGCCACCTCCACCAGCCCGCAACAGAAGTGACCCAGTCTGTTTGAGCTCTGGCTAACTTCATGTAAGTACAACCTAACGGTGCATTACCTCATGCCAACATCCCACTTCCTGCCCAAGGCCTTCCCTGAGGTGCTGCACATGTAAAACCATGCAAACAGTCTTAACTTTGAATGCAAAGTGAAGGAGTGCAAGGGAGACAGTAGTTAATGAACAAATTCTTCTTCCTTGATCCTCCTGGTTGGACTGACCTGAGATGTGGTTCATAAGATACTTCAGTGAGATCCAGCTGTCAGTTTTATTTGAGAGCAAACAGTGGCCGGTTTGCTATCAGACCCCTGATATTGTTCTCCCTCCTTCTCTGCCTACTCTTGCTTTCTTGGTTTTGCATTCCCTAATATTAGCATTTGCCATAGGCTCTTCTCTCTGGAATGAGATACATGTGATTGATTTAATCCAGAATTTGAACAATTCTTTCTATATATGTCCACATCTTTCTGAACTCTCAGTGTCCTTATAATAGACCAGAGTATAGATCTATCTGTATTGTAAGGGACTACCACTCAATTCTTATGTACTTAATAAATGAAATGCCACTCCTCATTTACTCTGTCCTTCCAGGGGATTCCCATTGTCTTTGAGACAAAAAACAATGTACTTTTTAGCCTTATACACAGGAATCTCCTCATCTAGCATCTGTGTGTCTCTCTAGCTTTTACTTCTGTGACTCTCAATCCTGTACTTTACAAATTACTTTCACTTTTCCACACACATCATCTACACATCTGCTAATGTAATTTTGTTCATGGTGTTCCTTACTCTAGGAACTTCAGCTGTACACTTGTTCTTTCTGTAAACTTTTCATTCATTAAGTCTCAGCGTAACTTCATTTTCCTCTAGGAAACATTTTCTGACTCCCTCTGCCAATCAGTGTCACACTATGGAATTATGTTACATAAAATTATATTGAAGTAAAATCATTTGCTTCCTTGATGTCTCTCCAAATAGATCAACTTCTTTGAGATCAGGAACCAAGTTTTATTTGTGTGTGTATTCCTAGGACTCTAAACAACGTTAATTATACAGAAGGTGTCAAATAAATAGTCACAAAATTGTCAAAATGCACAACAGGGAGATTCAATGGAAGTCCATTAGATGAAAGCATGATTGACCAAGTGTACACTTCAAGAAAAAAAATGTTTAGATTTAGATACAGAAAAAAGAAGGCGGGGGAGGGGAGACAGACAGTAGAGATCTCAAAGAAACTAAAGAAGAAGGCATATATCACGGTTCTTCCTAATCAATCATTTGAGCTTTCCTAGCAAACACGGTCTCCCTCAACATGTCTCTATGATAAACTTGGCTTTATTATAAACACTGACACCCAAAATGATTCCACGTCAATGCACCCTCTAGTTCTCAGGTGGCAAACACAAGGTCCGCAGGCCGAATCCGGCCCTCCACCTGTTTCATCCAGCTCCACCTTATTTCTACCCGATGGCAGCACGGAGCTCTCGCTCAACTGTTAAGGAGTAGGTACATTTATACGGTCCTAAAATTACATTTGGCCCTTTGAAGGGAACCACAATGCTGATGTGGCCCAAGGTGAAAATGAGTTTGACACCCTGCTCCAGTCTATCACATGCACTGAGAAAATCTTTTCTTCAATGAATTCTTTAGTGTGATTATGATTATATTATTGGCAAAACTCTTTGTTTTGTAAAACTTCAGACACTTGAACTTAAAAACACTGTTTAGAAGCATTTACCACAAAGATGTTAGAAACAACAAACCGCACAAAGATTAAAACAAATATTGTGCTAATTATCATAGTTGCTGTTATGTGTCAAGTGCCTACCACATAGGAAAGGTTCAGTGTAAGATCATTTATATTTAATTCTTGTAAATAAACTATAAGTATCATTTTTAACTTTATACCTAAGGAAAATATATCTCAGAAATTAAGGGATTTGATCAAAGCTGATATCTGAGGTGAAATTCGTGCTGTTAAAAGAACAAAGGGATTTGTCACAATGGACTAAACATAGTATCAATGGATAGCTTTATGATTTATAACTTTTTAAATAAAAATAACAGATTTCAGCCTTCAGTCCCAAGAGACAGGATTTCTGAAGAACCCACTGAATGTATTTCTTCTTGCCATTTCCTGCTGGCATTCATTTATTTCATTTGCTTTGGGTCTTGTATTTCATTTCAAATGGCTTCCTCTGTTACTAAAAATGAATTTAGAGCATAAAGAAAAAAAATACTGGCAAGTTATTTCCAGTTCTGTAGATGAGATTTCCAGGGCTTCTGTCATTTCAAAACAGAATCTTTCCTTTTTCCACCCTTTGAAAATTACATCACTAATGATTAAAGTACGATTATGGTTTCTCTCCTACTTTGGGAGATTGGTCGTCATGATCTTCTATTCCTCTCACCCCCACTGGTCTCCCAAAATATTGTCAACAGATTCCAACAGATAAAAATATCCAAGGGTTACGTCTTTAATCTATTTAAAAATTGTACTTCTACATGGCAAATTCAGTTTTTGTGAAGAGCTGAGGGTTTTGTTATTGCTCCTGAATGAAGACCAAGGTTTAATAACATATCATTCAGAATGAGAACTCTATCTGATAGATTGAGATTGCTCCATCCACGGTGGCAGAAAAGGATGTCAAAGTTCCCGTAGAGGGAATTTTGGCATGAGGGAGGGGAGGTCAGGGCTGGTGACTCAAGTCGCCCGCCAAGCCTTGCTTTGAGAAAATGAGCCGCTGTGGCTGGAAGCCCAGCTGAACAGGCCATCCTGGCTGAGAACCATGCTCTGGGAAATTGTCTGAACATGTGAGCGTTAACCACAGAACATGATCTGAGAAACCCAAGCTTAAGCCTCTCGGCATTCCAGGCAGGCAGGGTCTGTGCCAACCTGTGCATGTTGTCCCCACCCTGGACTGCAAGTGGACAGCTTGCAGGGGAGGCAGGTTATGGCAGCAGTAACAGCACAAACAGGTGAACACCTGGGCTCCCTTGTGCACTGACTCAACTCTCTGGTTTGTCTTTAAATGGAACTGAGAAACTGGAATGATATTGAGCGTCTCTGTGGTAACTTAACAATTCAGGCAGAGAGAGAATTTCTCTAGAAGGATGCCAGGCTGCTTCCTATTTTAAATTAAAGAGATAGGTCCATACTGTCACTGTGATAATGGTAATATGTGCCATACCGATATACATTTCTGATAATCAAGTATTCTGATAATCAAGCAGTGTGTTCTATTGGATTATATGCAAGTTACTTAAATCCATCATACTTCTTCTTTACTTTAGAATGGGTGGAACCTCACTAACCATTAAAAATCAAGATTGCAGTGTCCAGAAGGGGCAAAAATCAAGTACAAGTATCCTTGCAGAGTGGTTTGAGAAAAATTTATTTTAGTCTGATTGTGTTACCCCTTAGAAAACCATGATTTCCATGCCACTGAAAAGCTCTTTTTTTAAGCTGACCACATGTCAATAATCTTAAATAAAATATTCTTTCCCTGAGTTAACTGTGATGAAATCCCAACATCAGTACCACATAGAATTATAAACTGCCTGGCTCTGACACTTATCATATTCCAGATTGATAATGCAAATGTTTATAAGAACATGGGTCCACCAGCTTGTGTTTTGCTAACTGTAATATTCTTTTGTAATGCCTAACTGTAGAGTTCTTTCAGGACTGTGTAGCAGTGTATCTGTATTTTGAACGTGAAATTTCCAATTAAGGATTTGTATTTAAATTTAGTGTCTAAACTTTATTGAGGATTAGACTGACTCATTAATTGTATTTAATATTTATATACCTCAGTTTTGATGAGAAGTGTGGTCTACATATTTGCAAACCACACTTCTCATTCATGAACTTCTTCAGTCTTATCATTGGTTAACTTTGAAAACAGTGATGTTTATTCCCTAAGTTTAGGGATGACAAAACCGAGAAGAGTTTTCCTAGTCAGGTAGCTATAGCTATAAACCCATCTCTCTACACCTCTGGAGGCTGTTGCTGAGCTAGGAAGACTAATAGTTACAATTATTCTGGCTTGACATTTAACCT
This sequence comes from Anoura caudifer, assembly GCA_004027475.1. Lineage (NCBI taxonomy): Eukaryota > Metazoa > Chordata > Mammalia > Chiroptera > Phyllostomidae > Anoura > Anoura caudifer. The sequence continues at coordinate 307,381 of PVKU01000709.1, forward strand.
AACATGAAGCCCCAAGAGTTCAAAGACACTGGGATCTTCATCACAATAACCAGTTCACGCCCACCAAAGTCCTCCTAGAATTAGTCCTTCAGCAGAAGGACACCAACCCCATTGCTATTAGAAAAGGAAGCACCAGCCGGGTTACCCTGTGTGATCCTCCTCCTGACAGAACCAGAGTACAAAACCGTATTGGCCGGCCACTGCGTGCTTAATGGAACAAGAAACATTTTTGTTTTGATGGAGCCAAAAATGAAGCTTTATGCCTAAAGAACAGGTTTCTAACACTGACAAGGACTAAGACCCTTACTGCAACTGCCCAGTCAAATTCAGGACAAAGAACACATCCTGACTTTTGTTCCTCTATAAAGTATTAATTCTTAGTTTCTTTAGAGCTCTCTGGCAGTAAGTGAGGCATTTGTAAAACTTCTCAAGAATCTTTAACGCAAAAGCACCAATCTGAGCAGGTTTTCTGCCAGATGTTTTGGGGAGCTGTCCAATCAACAGCACCTTCCTAAACTTTGCCAACAGACATGTGAGTGCGATCAGCTAGACACATGACATTTTAACTTCTGTCTCTACATTGCAAGACACGGAGGTCTGCTGCCTTGCCATCTCAAGTCTTCTGGCTAGAGGAAGAATATTTCATCACAGAAGTGCACTCACCAATGGCTTGACTTAACCTGAGGTTGAGTTCAGGTAAGAAAGTATGATTTTGTACCTAGTAATGTAGTGTTTGTTACTTTCACATAACAATGTGTTTTCTTTTGCTCATCCTCGTTTAGGGGTATATAAATGCCTGTGCTTCTTCAAAGTCATGTTAGCATTTTCCAAAGTGGCAAGCCTAGTTCCAAGTTTATCTCTATTTGTCAAATCAAATATTCTACTCACACTGTCCCAATAAGAAAAAACAATCAGGGTTATGTTTTGGTCAGGAAAAAAAATACTTATTTCTCCTTAATTGCAAAATTCATTTTCCTCAAACACCAACAAATACAGTTATTTCTATGTAGTAAAGCACATAAAGATTGTTGCCTTGGAGGATAATTAATAAACTAATAAAATTTTGTTCTTGTAATAGGTGAAGAAAAAAATGTAAAATGCTTATCAGGAGAAAATTTTCTGCAAAGGAACTCTACATGAAAAGAAGATAATATTGGGAGTTAGTTCTCCAGGGACTTATCATTTCTGCACAGCTTTTGAGAAAAGGTCACTGACAACTTTATTTAAGGATGCGTGCAAAGCTCTCCCTGACCAGGGGGCAGGCTTGCTTAAATTCCCATCTCCTGACACATTTCAGGTAATGAAGAGAGAGTCTCTGAGGGAAGTTTAGGCAGATTTTGCTGGCAGTGTCCTTGTAAGACTGGGGCTTTCTTAAAGTCAGTGTTTTTCGGGGATGGCAAGAATCCACTGTGTGTGCAGCATTCATCTGCGCCCGCCCGTACTACCACCCTGGGCACTTGAGGACAAGCGGAATGGATGCACATAGTAAGCCCATGCTGTGCTCTGTGCCATGAGTAATAACCTGTCTAAATCCATTTGGGCTCGCTGTCTCCTTATGCGGCAGTGCGGCAGGCCCACCGAGCAGCTTCAGTAGTAGCTGCTGGTCAAGAACTGCCTGAGCGCTGGACAGGTGGATATAGACATGTAAACTTTGTAAACATTGAACTTAGAATTACAGTCTTTGCTCTGTTAAAAAGGGGGAAGCCAGAAAGTGTGTGACAAGGCATAATGGTAAACGCTGTGGAAATGAAGCTTTCATAGGAAAGTATCTGTCTACGGGCACAGGATTGAAAACACCCGTGTTTCCTAAGTTTAAATAGACTATTCAGTGTGTGTGTGTGTGTGTGTGTGTTCATCTCAAGCACCCAAGTTTTTCTCTTAGAGACAGTTGACTGGATAAAATTGGTATTTTGAGTCAACAAATCTGAGATGTCCTGCATGTAAATATAAGGAAAACTAAACTTCTACTACGTATATCATCAAGCACACAAACACAGACAAACAGACATTGATAAATTGGAGAAGAAAGATTCTAAAAGTGCCTATTGACCAAAGGGAGATAAACAAAATTAATAGCATTACCTCCTATTAACAATATTTTATGATATATACAATTATATTTAAATCCACTTAACTTTATGGGTTTCTTTTTTATTTTATTTCCATATACCTTTATACATCTTGTCATTTTATTGACCTTCCAGCCCATTTTTCTAGCCCAGTTTAAGATCTTCAATGAGATTTCTGTAAGGACAGGATTGTAACTTCAGCACTGAAAAACAGCTAATGTATTTCACACCAGAGGAAAAGGTGCTGATTAAAGTTAACCTTTGGCATTTGGTTTTACCACAGTTTTGTTTTTTGTTTTTGTGGGTTTTTCTAAATATGCATAATTCCAAAATATCGAGCGCACCATTCTAACTCATTGTTTAGTAAATTACAAATGACTTACAAATTACTTTTCTGCAGCATGCACATTTCCACTGTTTCAGCCCAAATGTTTTGGAGTTTGGTGAGAATGTAAAATTCCTATTTTGATTAACTTGAAAACACTAATTGTTATTTAATTATCTTTAAAGGCAATAATAATAATAATAACAGACTATTTAAAAAAACTTACACAAACTAAAGCCAAGGATTTTGTTCTTTTAGTTACATTTTCAAAAAAATGCTTTCTTAAAGACAAAATTTGATTTAATAAAATTTGTTTATTTTTTAATTTAACTTTATACTTCTGAAAGGAAGCAAGTGAAATGATTGTATCTAGGTTATATAAAGAGTTACAGTCATTTCTCCTAATGAATTTCCATTTGAATCTGAATGATAAAGCATTATCTCCATCTCACCAACGTGTCATGTTCCAAAAATGTCTTGAAGCTAACTGAGCTTCACACCATGTTTTTTCGTGGAAATAGGAATCATAACTTATATTTTGAATTCTAAACCAGTAAACAAATCTTATTTCCTCCTTATATACAGATTTCATTGTAGGAATGATACTGTCAATCATTTGCCTGTTAAGTATTGAGAAACTCCATGCTTCCGAAGAACACCACCTCTCTAAATATCCATCTCCCAGTTCATCTCTAGGTCCATCCAGTTGGTGCTATAGAAGACGTCTTACAAGGCCAAGGCCTTTCATTGCAGTAGAGGCCCAATTCCACAGTAACTGGCCTACAAACTCCCTCCTTACTCTTCACAGCCATATGTATAGTCACATGAAAGGTGAACCGAGGAGTAGAAAATGAAACAGATCCGGGGTAATCTACTACCACTTCTCTATATACAATTCAAAATGCATACCTTATTCTACCTGCAGTTCTAAGAAAGAACACTGCTCAAAAGTGACAATAATCTACTAGGCTAGCATCAATAAGTTACTATTAGTGTGTAGGTTTTATTTCTGTAAAATTCAACTATCCCTAAGAGGAATAAAAATGATAATAATTATTGAAACTGATAATAAGTCAATTTCAGATTATTTGGTAATATTATTTTGGGGGGAGGAGCAAGGGAAAAGAATATTATAATAAGCACTGAAATAGTTGACCTACTAAAATCCCAAATGGATGAATTGAAATGCAAGGTCATCCTTCAGCATTATTGCTTTAGATAGAGTTAGATCTGACAGAAGCTGTGCCAGAAAGGTTCATTTCTAACTAAGTTAATTTGACTGAAGACTTTTAAAGAGCTAAGGCTTTCAAATTAATGACATAATGGTGTTTGCTTACTAAAAAAAAAAAAAAAAAAATCCTCCTTTTTTCCTGCCTATATCTCATTTGTTCATTTAAATATCCACCTTTGATTTCCACTTTTTCTCCTATTTGGCCAATCATATCCACAGCTTAGAGTAACAGCAAACAGGATTCCCTGGAACAGTTACACTAAGCAAATAACTCAAAGAGAGAACAGATCTGAGCAAGTTGTCTACAAAGAAAGTGAATGCTATGAATTAGAATTAAACATACAAAATAGACATATGTATTTATGTGATCATCTTTTAAATTATTTATTTATTATTGTTTAGAATTAATTTTGCCTAATATTTTTATTGAGAGAATACAAATTTCACCATGAGGTCAGTGATTACGCATTACCAACTTACCCATCATGCAGATGTGACATATCCCTCAATATCTAAATGCTGATCATGTGATGACTGGCCATGAAAATATTTTTGCTGTATATACATTTTTTTTCCATGTGGTCTAACATTCTAAACTTCATATTAAAAGAAAAGCTTTTTAAAAATTTCTCATATTTTTAATATAAACTTAATACATTTTAATAAATATATACCTCAGGCAAAAATTATGAATGTTAATAATATTTCTTGTTTAACATCTATAAGAAAGCTTTTTTAAATAAAATAATTCAGTTTGCCTTCTTCTCAAAGGAAAAAATGAACCATTTTAGGTTATAAGTGAGTTCTGGAACATTGACAAATTGCTGGTATAAAATTGAGGGATAAATATTTGAAAGATATAAATAAAAATTAAACTATTACAAATCAAATTGTAGTATGAAGATATCAAAATTCTAAAATGTTCATTTATTACTAGAGAGAGTATGTTTTATTTGTACTTTTGCAAAGTTGAATAACTTCAAATGATTAAAATCTTATATTACACTTATATTAAATGTTCATCTGACACAATTGTTCATTCCTGTGCTTCTTAATTCTAATATATTTTCTCTTGTTTCATATGAATAACTTGCTTCTGATACATTAAAAATCAAATTGTTGACCAAGGGTTCCCATAATTAGCATTGTAGCAAAAGAAAATCCGCCTGCTCCAGCAGCTAACACGTGTGCTGCAGGGCAGCTTCTCCTCACAGCATGTACTGTTTCTTCAACTGCCCGGAGCTGGCTGACCTGGTTCTCAGTGAAAAGGACTGGAAAGGACTCCCAGCAATCTCAGCCAGGCTCCGGAGGATAAGCTCTCTCAAAGGTCCCACATGTAGGAAGGTACGGAGGACAATTTCTGAGAGCCACCCCTGAGATGAAAGAACTGGTGCATAGCAGAGACAAGACATGAATCCCCGGCATTCTTCAGGTTAAGTCTGCTCACAGGAGGGCACTGGGGCAATATGATGGAACTCCCAGTATTACCAAAACTGTGACTACCTGCTGTTTTAATTCTTACATAGGAGAGTTTCCTAGGTGCAAATCATTCCCAGCAGGACTTGATCAGAAACACGCCTCCTTTCTGCTCTCCTCCAATATGCTTACCTAATCCAACCCACTGGATGCCTCTTTTCTTGAAACATATGATGATTTTATTTCAGGACTCCATTCACTTCCTTGTCTCTGTACCTTGATTGGATCTACCTAAATCCATTTCAAAAATATTTTCAAAATTATAAGTCTTCAGAACAGATGTTTGGAGGTTATTGGTCACTTCCTCCCAATAAATGATAAGCCCTTAGACAAAGCAATTCAGTCTGCTGTGGGTTTGGGAGAAGCCCAAGTACAAGACAAATAGATAGTTCTAAATGGCCCCAATATGTTCTATCTAGAGGGGTAGGCAAAGCAGGTTTACAGGTGTAAGTATGCAAAACACAGAAATTATTCTTGTATTATTATTATTGCATTTCCCCTATAAACAACTATAAACCTATTTTGCCCCACCCTGTATGTTCTGCCAGCCTTGCTTCTAAGAAAGCCCCACAGTCTATTCAAAATTATTTTCTAACTTTGTTCCTGAATTGAAGAAGAAAGAAATTTTTGGTAGATAAAAAAGAAAAAAATTGCTTTTGTGTTTCATTTCATCTTACAACTAAACACCACACAAGAGTATTCAAGAATACCACAGGCACTTTGAAGCCCTTTAAAATCCATTAATTTAACATAATTTGGTACAGTGATTTGTATGGCATCTTCTAATTATTTCATATAATTTGCAGGTTTAGTATAAAAACTATAGAAAAATTCAGATTTATTTAGCATTTTCAGGCCTTTCTATGAAACCTAATTTATAATTCATAATTCTGGGTTTTCATCTTAGATGGGTCAAGTGGTTAATTGGAAGACAATTCAGAGAACAATCTGATTTCATTTTGTTTGTATGTTGTCTGTTTTTTAGTGACCAACATCAGTAACTCTTATCTCATTGGTACTATTATTCTCAAAGATGATACAGATAACAATGTACTTTTTGGTGTTACAAAGGAGATACTTCACTTTATTTGCTACTTTTCTCTGTTAGTTTTATATCTTAAACTCCTGCTTAAAATGTGTTAAAAGGTTATCTAAGCAATTGTGCATTTTTCTAGTCCCTACCTTTTTGAAATTCTAAGATAACATTTCTGAACACAATGTTTCACTTTCTCCATACTATTATTAATATAAGAGAAAATGCTCAGTAATACTTAAGAATGTGGATGCCTTGCTTTTTAAATATTTTCCATCTTGCAGCATCTCTTACTAAATAGTTAACCTATCACTTAGAAAAAAAGAAAATTAAATATCATGGTTAGTTCTTTGTATAGTTAAGATATATATTATTATATAAGATTTTATGAGGCTTAAGAAAAACTTTGAGTGGTTAAATTTGTTTTAAATTATTCTTAGAAAATTGAAAATTACCTTAACTTTCATAAACTGAAATTACTAATGAATTCCATTGTAAGCTCAAAATTTTTAGTTAACTTAAACTCAACAAAATTAGCTTCTAAATCATTATGGTTTGATTCAATGATTTCATGAGACTTGGTGTGTGTCTGTGTGTGCTGGTGTGTGTTGATGTGTGTTCGTGTGTATTGGTGTGGTTTTGTGTGCATGTACTCACTGAAACTACTTACTCTTTCTTTTTCTAAGTGTATAAAATTTAATTTATGTGCATTTCCCATATTTGAAATAATACATTAATGGGAAATTAAAATATGTTGTTATAGATGCTGTTTAAATGTGTTTTTACCAATTGATGTCATCATAATAACTACACAGATGTGTTGGGATGGTAGAAGAATTGCACTTAATTAGCACAGAAATATAGAGAATATATATGTTAACTACGTTCATAAATAAAACATTCTATTTCAAAATATGGTGGCATGGCCCTCGCTGGTGTGGCTCAGTGGACTGAGTGCCAGACTGCAAACCAGAGGGTCGCTGGTTCTATTCCCAGTCAGGGCATGTGCCTGGATTGCAGGCCAGGTCCCCAGTAAGGGGCACATGAGAGGCAGCCACACACTGATGTTTCTCTCCCTCTCTTTCTCCCTCCTTTCCCCTCTCTCTATAAATACATAAATAAAATCTTTAAAAACTATATGGTGGCATGTATGTACTTAGAAAAATATCTTGTAATAAAATTTATTTTATCCGTCTAATATTAGTGACAACACGCATTGAAATGAGATATGTTCTTCTACAATGAACTGTGACTTACCCTTCCTTCACTCATTCATATGTTCTAATTTATAAAAATCAATCCATGGCTCAAACTCTATTACATCATGACTTAAACATTTCTACATAAGATTAAAATAGCTAACAAAGAGTATCTTTAAAATAAACTCTACCATAAAACAATTACTCTGAATAAATACTATGAAATAGAGAAAATGGGACAGATTCCTCACATGTAAAATGAAAAAATATATTTATCATGCAGATTAGGTGAGTGAGAGGGTTGAAAATTGTTTTATGTGAAAGAATTATATATAAATATAGAAAATAAGGGGTTACCATACAACTAGAATGTATTGATTGTCACACAGTTCTATTCTATATTTATCCCTTTAGGTCTATTTTTTAACCTTCAAGTCTTATTGTCAAAATGAGATCTTCTTAAATTAAACATTAAATTACAGCAATTCATCTAGATACCACGCAGTTCCCCATATGGTCCTGTCATCACATTCCACACACTACTCTCTCAGACTTCTGCGCATATTCTGTTGCTATGGCCAAAAATGAGTAAATTTAGCCTGTGTGAAAATAAAAGACCCCTATCATCACACACAGGCATCCCACTCAACTAAGAGGCTTCCTTTCTTTCCCCATCCCAAGGAGAGATTTGCAGAAGAAATCCTGTATCCTCTTGAGGCAGCATAGAAAGAAGGGGCGGAAAGCTCCCGATAAGTGGAATAAGGAAGTAGGAAGGGGCATCACAGGCTGATCAGCTGCTAGGTCCCCTCACCAGGATCCCCACCCCCATGCATGATTAAAGGAAAGGAGTTTATAGCAGGAAATGCCTGTGGTGGTCACAGAAGCCAACAACAAGAACTGGCTCAAAACAAAGCCATCCAGACTGGAGGGAAAATTGACCAGAAAGCAATCCCAAAGCTTGTTACACCATTATTATAATGAAAATTGGCACAAGTATGTGGGTGGCCCAGAAGGACTGAACACTGTACCACTTCTTCTATGGACCATATTAGGAACAAGACCCTCTCTCAACCAGAAAGCAGGGAGGGAATTTGGCACCACAAAGTTCAGGAACCATCCACCCTTGGTGACACATGAAATTTTGATAACTGACTGACCCCACGTACAACTCACTCATGAGTTCACCTGTGTCCACGGGGATGCGTCCTTGCACTTCATTCACAGAGGCGTCCTGTGAGATTGCAAGTAGGGGTGGGGGTGGGTAGCAAGCAGCTCATCCCAGGCTCACCCCTGATCATGTCTCCAAAGCCTGTGACCTAACCTCTTTCTCAAACTAAATAAAACCTGCTGTCACTCTCAGGCTCATTCCTGAATTCTTTCCTGCGTGAAGTCAGGAACCTACAGTCCCGGGGCGTAGTGAGAAACCCAGCCTCCTTCACTTCTGGTGATACTCTTAAGTTTGCAACCAAAAAGTTGTATAGATAAATTATACACAAAGTTCTCCTAATCATCATAGTAGTAAAGCTTTGCTAAGGAACAGAATTTTTATTCATTTAATCACTTTTTATTGAGTGTCTATTATATGACTTGCACCATGGTATGCACAAGAAATATGATTGCGGATAAAAGACACAGCCTCTATCTCAGAAAACTTTGTATATTCAGAATAAGATATTAAATAATCACAGGGAATAATTTATAATCATAAAATTTATAATGATATATTAGTTTGCCTGTTGCCATTGTAAAAAGACCACAAATTGGGTGGCTTAAAGAACAGAAATTTATTGTCTTACAGTTCTAAAGGCTAGAAGTCTGAAATCAAGGTATTGACAAGACAGGTTTGTTATTGACTGTAAGGAAAAATCTGCTCCATGCTTCATTCCTACCATCCTCGTCTCTAACTTTATATGTTTACATGGTGATCCTTGTGTACTTATGTCTGTGTCTGTCTGTCTGTATGTATGTATGTTTATGGGTACACATGTGCCAATTTCTCCTTTTTAGTTTAGGGTCTCACCTAACTACTCTAGTACGATCTCATCTTAACAAATTAAATCTGCAATGACTCTATTTCCAAATAAAGTCACAATCTGAGTAAGGTACTGGGAGTTAGGACTGTAACATATGAATGGTGTGTTGGGCAGGGTTGCAATTCAGCCCATGACAGATAATAAGTGCTTTTAAAGACAGGACCACATTCCATAAGTGTAGAGCAACTTGGAGAAAGCTATGAGAGTTAGAGATTGGTTAGGGATAATTTGCCTAGAGAAAAGAAATGAGTCAATCAAGGAAATATAGAAAAACAAATTGAAAATGAATGCAAAAAGAGAAAAAAAGATCATCCTAGACACTCCTTACTTTCAAGGTGATTTTGTTCAATGGTGCCCAATACCGTCGGAAACTGTCCCACTGAATCGCTGCCTGGGCCAATCATACTCAGCAATAAATCATGGGTGAGCTCTTCTACTGAAGCTGAGATGAATATTTAAGGTATAGACTACACATACAAATAGAAAAACTATCACAAACTTGCAAGTAGCAAAAATAGTTATGGATGCCATCCCCAGACTGGAGAAGCTAGGGTCCCTGGAGGAAATAAAAACAGAAATATATGAAGGAAAATTCAGTAATGAGACCAAAACGTGCAGATCTTCAGGATGAGCAGTTAAATGTACACAGCATGCACTGGCGTCACAGACAAGGGCTAAGAAAGACAAACCAAACATCAGGTGAATTTTACAAGTTAAAAATTGGCTAAATAATCATAATTTAAATATCCTATAATAACTCAATATGGTAAGGGGAAGACAGAGTAATTTTGTAGAGATATGATACAACTATATTTAGGGGAAGTACTGAGTAGGAACAGAGAGGGGAATAATTTTGGAACTATTAACATATAGCAAAAATTTCTGATAAAATCTAAAGTATATCCAACTCAGATCTTTATACATAGTGACCTTATAAGACTTTTTTTTTTAGTTAATTGAGGAAATCTTGTAAGAAGGAATGCTAGTAAATGGTCAGTAATGGGCTTTCTTATAAAAATGTGCATATCCACCTATCTGTGTATAGATATAGATATTTATATAGCTAAGAAACCAATCTAAAGGATGTATAACATATATTTTACAAATAATAATATGTAAATTACTTTTAATGTAAATTCTTTATAACCAAATGATTCTCACAAAACGCTTTCATTGACTTTTGTCAAATTCTTGTGTAGCCCATCTAGATTTTCAGTTAAATGACCGCAATTCCGATATGAATATTGGCTGATACGAATGCTGGTTTATTAATTAGTAAGATAACATTGAAATAACATAGACATTTGTTGGAATTTCACTTATTCTTCAAGGATCTGAATGACTTCTTTACTGATGGATAATAGTCTTGGAAAACAAAAGAATACTTTCTATTTGTGCTAGTCATAATGTACAGCAGCACCAGTCACAAGGTATTTTTAAACTTCACTGGCATTATTAATATTTTCTCCATTTCATCCTTCAGTCTAGACAATCAAAATAAATTCAGGAACTTCCAGATCAGTGAACACACTGAGGTGCTAGAAGGCTGGTGTCCTCAGGGAGGGCCTGGAAGCTTCACGTGCCGCTCCCTTCTCCTCACATACCTTGCCCTGTGCATTTCTTCCATTTGGCTGTTTCTAAGTTTTACTCTTCATAATAAAGCAGTAATGATAGATGATAGATAGATAGATAGATAGATAGATAGATAGATAGATAGATAGAATCAGACTCTGATCATTGTTTACCAATATTCATAATGTAAACATTTCCTATAGCTGATTTCAAGCTATCAACTTGACATCACTAAGTGCAAAGTTGAGAAGAAATGTACAGAAGTATCACATTATATATATTTACCATACAGATACAATTGAGATAAATCAAGAACATAGATAATAGTAAAATAATAAGAAAGTCATAAATGCTGAATATTTATTACTTTTAAAAATTTAATAATAACCATGTTTAACAACTGGCTCAAACATTCCTGAAAATTTGGCAATTCACTCTCATGAGCCTGTGAGAGACATCCTCAGTGTTTCACTCACTAGGAGAAACTCACGCTGAAAGTGGGGAGTATTTAGTCATCTAAATTTGGTTCAAGAATAAGAGAAAAAAAAGACTCTGGCAAAAAATAATGTCTGCCACTCAGAGCTTACATTTTGCCAGAATAACCCATAAACACAGGCAAGAATGTGGTGATGGCCCTAAGGAAGTCAGGGTGAGGACTGGGTAGAGGTGGGCAAAGGGGAAAAATGGGGACATCTGTGATAGTGTCAACAATAAAAATAAAGAAAAAGTAATAGTACTGTCTTTCACTCTAATTAGTGCCGATGCACAAACTCTGGACATTTTACAATGAAGGAATTACAATAAAAGTAAAAACTAAGAGCTGTTGCCTTAAAACAAGAATAATATTTGTTTATTAAAACTTTAAATCTGAGAATGGGGTCAGAATATAGAAATGTAGAAAGGTTTCAGTATTTCCCCAAGGAAAACACACAGACTAGGTGTAAGTGAAACAGTTAACAGATTGTCAGTAAAACCCTACGGAAAGCAAGGCGATAGCCGTCACTCAAACGCTAATAGTTTATTGGATTTGAAGAACTTTTTGCGCGTGACACCTAAAGCTGTCATCCAAACATCTGCTTCTGCTAATGTCTCCAGTGACCTTGAAATTAACCAATATAGTTGACAATTTTAGTCTTTAACTGACTTGAGGTTTTATCACTATTCATCGCTGATGTCTGGCTCCCTCTTTTTGATGCATCCCATCTCCTGTCTTCCATGGTGCCATTTTGGTTGTTGTTCTATTTCTGCCTGGCACTTCTCTCATGCACCTTCACTGACACATTTTAATGCCAGCGTTTCCCAGAAATCCATTATCAACTCTCCTCTCTTCTTACTTTACATAGTTTAGTGGTTCTCAATTGAGGAAATTTATTTTACTCCCAGGAGGTATTTGGCAATATTTAAAGACTTTTTTTTTTTTTTTTGTGACAACTTGGGGTGTGCTACTGATTCCTGGTTGGTAGATGGCAGGGAGGTTGTTAGTCATCTTGCAATGCATAGGACAACCCCCACCGTGAAGAGCTACCTAACCCAAAATGTTACCTTCCACCTACACGTTGATAATTTTCACATGTGTGTCTCTAAGCCAGAACTGAGCTTGAAACCTGCCTCTTCCTTTATGCATTGCATTTTGTTCAGTTTTGAGTCCTATAGGAATCTCATAAAACATATGTAAGAAAAAAATGTATCATTTCTTAATATGCTTCTCCCCATGCAGTCTCTAATTTTGCTGTGGATAGCAAAAATAAAATACATTTATCTTAGTCTGCTCCATTTCTTTCACCCTTCATATTTAATCAGCCTCTAAGTCCTGTAGTTTCTGTCCCCTCTGCCTCTCTCAAAGGCACTTTCTTGGCCTAAGTGCTAACTAATATTTATTATATTATATTAAGAAGCTTTTAAGTGATTACCCTTTTTCTAGCTAGCCCCATTTAAGCCAAGCTCCTACACAACATTCACAGACATGTTTCTGAAATGAAAATCTGAGTATGTTATTTCTTTATGAAGAACTTTGATGGTTTTTCAACCTTTCAACATTCAGTGCCCTTAATATGTATTCAGACATTTTATGATTCCCAACCTCACATTGACCCGCAACTCCACACTCAACTCCAGCTCTTCGGAAAAATACAGTATTTCCTGAGAACAGTATTTCCTCTGTGCTTCCATGCACTGGCCTATGATTTCACCTTATCCATTTTACTACCCTGCCCTCAACTGCACAGCTAACATTTATTCATCCACCATGACATAATAGAAATACCACCTGTTTTCTAGTAGAATGGCAATTTTTAAAGATAATATCTAGTTGCTAAAAGTATGAGTAAAAGAGCACTTTTATACACTATTGGTAGATGTATAAATTCAAACAACAATTTGACATACAATTTGACATTTAAAATGTTAATATTCTTACTTTTGGCAATTTTAAACATTCATTTCATGAGCAAGGTTTATGTATGAGAATATATTTGAAAAGATGCCCTTTGCAGCATTATTTGTTAAGGAAAAAGAATAAAGTCAACTCAACAGGATGACTTTAAAATATGTAAGTTAGCATTATGGAATAACTTGTAGGCATTTTTAAAATGAAATAGATTTATGTGTATTGACCTGAGAGTCCGCTGTTGGAGGATAGGAGGGCAGCATGTTAGTATGATCCTATCATCAGCAAAAGAAAAAAAGGTTTTTGTTTTCATCTTTTAAAAATGTACATTTTAGTTTGGAATAATTTTAAATTTACAGAAAATTTGTAAAGGTAAGACAGAGAGTGTCTGGACACCTTTCCCTATTTTTGCCTTGTGTTAATATCTTAAGTTTTCATAATACATTTCTCAGAACTAAAATAACCAGCACTGACATATGACTATTAACTAAACTCCAAAGTTTATTTAGATTTCATCTGTTTGTTCACCAATATTCTTCTTCTATGCTAAGATCCAACCCAGGGAACTACATTACATTTACTTCCTTCCTCTTTGACTTTATATAATTCTGTATGATTTGTATTTGCTTTCAAAGTCCACATACAATTTTGGCAGTGTTAATAAACACTGAGTGTTACTCTCCAGAAGCCTCCCCCGTGTGAATCCAATGGCTCTCTTTAGTTCCCCAGGCATCAGGAGCATCCTGCTGAGATTGCACACACTGTATCTTATTATAATCATTCATCTACTGCATTCAAAATTGGTTTTAATTAGGCAGCTCTGAAAAAAGATAGTTCTCAGTATTATTAGCTTATCTTGTTTCTTCACATCATGATATCCTTGGAGACAATATGCAAGCACATTAATTAAAAAAAAACATACAATAGCCTAAATAAATAATAACTATCAGACATTGCAATAGTAGAACCAAGGTATAAAACTGAATGAAGTATTTATACCTACATCTTCACACATGGTAATGAAACCATTGAGTGCTGAGTGGAAACATACCAGCCTCACCAGCAGAGGTTGAGAACCAGCTGACAAAATTTCCATTTAAAATTAATTAGATCATGAAATGATTTCATAACCACATTTCAACATCATAGAAGGAACTGATGAAGCCTGATTATAGGATGTGATAGCTAAGGTAACATGTTCATAGCTAACACGCTTACCATTTTCAATGAGTGACAAATATTAACACTAATCATTAGAAGGTCCTAGTTGAGAATTCTAAAATGTTCTTTCAAAGAATGATCCAGGAACAATTTCATTGATTAGGGCGTTTAGAAAAACCTTTCCAGAACATTACGCATCTGACCATTGAAGGAATTTGAAGTGTCCCAAGGAATAGAATAACCTCCGCTTTTAGAATCCTGATGAGTTTTGTAAAGTTCATTGCAATTAGACCTTTTGTTTCGGCACAAAGTATTACTAATCTATTGTAAACAGTTTTTAATAGTCATACAAGTGATGAAAAGGAGGTAAGAGGTACATAAAAAAGTCAGTGGACTATAATGAAAGCAAACAATTTAAAGAATAACAACAAAAGTATTAAAATTTTCAAAATAGCTAGTATGCCATTTCATTTAAAATTAAAGTAAATCTTTTCTATGAAGGAGGTGTATAAAGTCAATCTTCCTCAAACAATTCCAGAGAAACAGATATGACTTCAACCAATTCTTTTTAAAGTGTAATGTGTGTTGTGATTCAACATGTAATTACAGTAAATTACTAAATATTACCAAGACTCAAAGTCTTAGAAGAGCCCTGTCTGGTATAGCTCAGAGGGTTGGGCGTTCATCCCGCAAGCTGAAAGATCATTGGTTCCGTTTCGGTTTCCGGTCAAGGCACATGTCAGGGCTGCAGACCAGGACCCCGGCTGGGGGCCATGCAAGAGGCAGCCAAACGGTGTTTCTCTCACACGTTGATGTTTCTCTCCTTCTCTTTCTCCCTCCCTCCACTTCTCTCTAAATATAAATAAATAAAATCTTTTTTTTTTAAAGTCTTGGAAGAAGGACATTAGTATAATGTCATGGGGTTAGAAGAGTTGGACATGGACTCCACCTTGTAAGTAAATGATTGCTGGAGCTTCCTCAATAAAACACAGTCCAAATAATTCCACTGTAATGTAAATAGTAGAATTTCTCCAAAGTCTATGGAGACTCATGCACCAAGCCAAACAATTCAGTCATTCAATTTTAAAGATAGGCTCAGAGAGAGTTTCTGAGCAAAGCAGTACTTTTTCTCTATATTGCAAAATGATCACTTAAACAACAGCCATAGCATAGCATAAGTGAGGTCCAACAATCTGTAACAGACCAAGCAAATGCCCTGTCATGGGTGAACCAAGGCACATCATCACATCTCAAAGTCAAACCAGATGCACCTTTTGTCATAGGGCCCTTAAACTTCCTTTTCCCCTGACAAAATGCCACATTCTGCGGTTCTGTTTATCCCATCACATCGGTCAAGAACTGTGAAGGTCCTGAGGTTTTACTCTACTTGCATTATAACAAGTGAGCAGCTACAGTGTAATGGAGGCTGATTAAGGACACAAAGTGCCTGGGACAGAAACCAAGGAATTTATTACTCCTAGCACACAGGAAGCATGAGTCTCAGGGCTGTTTTGGTTCCTCTTGCTCTCTGGATTAATGGGGGTGACATAGAGAGGCCCAAGTTGATACTGTGTATGCAATGGATTTGCATCCAAGCTGAGGGACCCCAAGTTTAGCAAACACCAGTCTTTGTACATCAAGGGCTGCAAGCAAACCACACCTTTGCTCCAGAGGTAAAATTATCTCTGTCTCCCAAGGCTGATTGCTACACAAATATCCTAGAAAAGGCAGCCCAGAAGCAAGGTTGAGAGTGCCACTGCTCATGGGATGTGCAGAGCTGTGACAAATCCATGGAGAATTATTTCCCAACAAGGATTATCCTGGACTTAGCTCAACAACTTCATAATAATGAAGAGTAGCCAGCTGCCTGAAATGGTAAAGGCAAGTAGTGTTTTCTCTAACAGGAAAAAATTAAAACACAGTGATTTATAGAGCTTCCAATTACCGATGGCATTGTATTAGGACTATATGTAGGTAATTGCCTGTTTAAAAAATGGTTTGTTTCCTACCTACTTCGCATTACATACATCAAGAGTAATGTTCTAGGAATATGTTTATTCACATTGCTCTGAGAATAAAATTCTGCTTTAAAAACCAGAGCCATTAGGCAGATTTAAACTGGAGACTTACAAATAAAGAGATAAATGATAGATAGATGAATGATGATTTTTTTCAAATTGCACACTAATGCAAAGCATTTATTGAGTATTGACTGATGGCCTATTATTGTACTATGTCCTTGGGGTGAGAGAGGGAGGAGAGA
The DNA here is from genome assembly GCA_004027475.1 of Anoura caudifer. NCBI lineage: Eukaryota > Metazoa > Chordata > Mammalia > Chiroptera > Phyllostomidae > Anoura > Anoura caudifer. The sequence continues at coordinate 324,129 of PVKU01000709.1, forward strand.
TTGAATTACGAGATATGATTGTTTTCAGCAAGGACTCAATTTCTCTATGTCAACAAACAAAATTGTGTTTACTTCTTCAGCTGTGTTCACAGATTCAAATTGGAATGTCTTAACTTACCAGTAAGAGAAGGATAAAAATGAATTTAATAAAAGAGAGTGCAATTTTGTTTAATTTATGCATATTTAGCAACTTGGTCTTTCAATGAGATATTTGTGCATTTAGGCATTTAATCTATATTTTTCATAGGTGTTGTTTTTTGGAAATATTAAGTTTCTGGCATTTCACATAATACAGTTTAGATGTATGTAAAATTATGGTTAAATATCCAATAACTATGGACTTTTCATGGAATATAAAGGCAATGCATGTAGAAATTCATAAGTATAAATGAAAATATGGAGCCCAGCATTGACATTGCCATGGATGAAGCAGAAGGAGCAAAGCCATGAGACAGCCTCTGAAGCTTCCAGAATGCCAGGCTGCAGGGGGAGCCCTCCACCTTTAACGTGACCCATGGATGCCAAAATGAGTGGGGACAGCGCAGCGATTTTCAACCGCTGTGCGAAGGCACACTGGTGTGCTGTGGGCGCTTTTAAAATATGCAGTATCTGACTGTTTAGTCAGGGGCACTGACCTCTTTTCCCCTAGGTCATCAAAAAAATGACAACAGCCAACATAAAAACAGTCGTCCAGGGTGAATGAATCAAAATTCTACCTATTTTTTTGGTCAGCTCAGCCAAAAAAATGTTTTGTTGGTGTGCCTCAGAATTTTTGTGAGTATTTTGTGTGTATCATGAGATGAAAAAGGTTGAAAATCACTGGGATAGTGTAAGGGGTCACGCGCAACTGTGTGCTGATGGCAGAGCAAGAAAGACGGTGAAACGCTTCTCTCTGCTCAGCGGGACATCACTCGTGCTGGGTCTCCGCTCTGAGCAGAAGCGCACAGCGCATCCACAAATGGATTCACAGGAATCTCATCCTATTTCACTCCTGAGAGTATATTCTTACTTGGTCGTTCTACCCTTTAAATAGAACAATCACTCAGAATTCGGCCATCACACACAGTTTCCTGCATCTTATCATGACACTGGTTACTTTCCAAAAGTCTATGTGTGAACTATGAAAGTAGGTACCTTGTACCTACTGAACTTCAAAGAAAGGAAGACCATCTAATGTTATCTTCTAACTGATTGAAGTTGAATGAAAACATAGATTGGAATGTTTAAAGCTGCATAAATTTTATGGCACCAATATTCTGCATTGAAGAAATTCAAGATATAACAATTTTCCCGTGAACGAACTCACATTGTGTGTGAGAGTATAAGTGTGAAAGTAATTACATAGTCACTGAATGCAAACTCGTGACATAAAGTAAAACCTAACAATTATTTCATTTTCTACAGTGTTCTTTGATAGTAAAAACATGACCTTACCTCAGAGTCTCCTACATACATGTATTCATTCTTAAATAAAAAGTACATAAAAAAATAATACACTAGAAAGGATTTGGTTAGCCATTAGAAAGAATGGAAAAAAAGTGCTTATTTGGTTGTAGAATTTTTCAAACAAGCATGTTGTTAAATTTCAATCACTCCAGAAATACTTTTGCAGAACTTCATGTTGCTAAAGACAAAAAAAAAATGCCTCCAGCACAGGATATGGGAGTTTCTTGAGTTGACAAAGTCTAGGGATTAGGGTGATTGACAGCCAGGCGAATACGCATGACTGTCAGGAGACAGAGGTACCCCGCCCCCAGGTGAACAGCTAGCATGCTGCCACTACAAACGAGGCCAGTGTCTCTCTCCTGCCCTTTTTTCTAAAATCTTCTATGAGTAAACTTCTCTCGCTATCCTGCCTGAGCCATTAAACACATTACAGGCTTGCTTTCCCAGAAAGGAGAAAATAATGGCCTAGCTAAATTTCACTTTCCGACAGCAACACCTCAAAAACTGAGGCACAGCGACGTTTCAGAAATCCAGGTCAAGTTCTGCGAATGAATAAAAATTAAAAGATTTTCACTTGTTCTTTATTTCTGGAAAGGTGCCAAATATTCTAAATTTCCCCCAAAATTGATATTCTCTTCTTTCTTCAGTCTTCTCTGATATGAAATGGGTCTTGGACATGGTTGTGTTCAAGAGAGGAAAGATATATAAAACATCCTCCCAATTCCAATCCTTTTTCCAAATAAGAACACAAAATTTTGAATACAAAAAAAAAAATATTAGCACTCATTCTTTGGAGAACACTTTATCTGGAATTATGGGACAAAGTGAGCCATGTTACCAAATGCATTTAAAGACAAAAGAAAAGAGTAATGGTGATGTGTTAGGGAACTACGTAGCATCTGCATTTTAAGATTTATCGGTTCATTGCATTCAGTATGAATTGGAAGAGCTGGTTCCTTGGTGCAGGAAAAGCAATTGAAAGCCAAATTCCTTGGCCCAAGATGAACCATATGAAAGCCTAGACTTGAATAATGAGAGAAAAAGAAAAAGATTAAATTAACCCAGCAACCACAAAGGCAGCAATAATTAGACAAATAATTTATTAGGAATACATAGAAAGCAAAAGGCTAACAGGTGTCTGATTTTTGTAGCCTGGACACTGACATGAATAATATTTTTAATAAGAATAGAGAAAACTCTTGTAATAACCTATTAACACCTCTACAAGAGCCAGAAATTGATTATTGGTTTTGCCATCTCCTAGGAAAAATTAGTTCATTCATAGTAAAATAAAAAAAAATAGGGGAAGGGGTTCATCAACAGACTCAAATTTTTTTCTTTGAGAATAATTACGTAAAAGTTTGAACTATGAAAGAAATTTTGCTTACTCAGTTTTTTCCAGGTATAACTTACATTTAATAAAGTTCACCTTTTTAGGTAGGGAATTCAAAGTGTTTTGAACAACATGGTCACACAACCTCTGACAAAATTAAAATATAGGTCATTTTCATTTTTTCAAAAATGTCTTTTATACCATTTTGTAGTCAATCCCTTTTCCCATCCTTAGCCTTTAGCTTCTGATAATATAATTTCTGTCCCTATAGTTTTTGCATTTTCTACAGTGTCACATAAATGGAGTAATAAACCACGTAGCCCCCATGCCCTTGTCCCTTCACAGTGCTTTTGACCTACCTACTGTTATTGCATGTATTAGTAGTTCTTTTTGCTTCTATTGCCCTATGTAAGTACACCATAATTCATCTCTTCACCAGCTGATGGGTGGTTAAACTGTTTCTAATTTGGGGGAATTATGAAAAAGCTGCTATAAACACTCATGCACTGGGCTTTTTACACACATATGTTTTCATTTCTTTTGTGTAAATACCTAGGAGTGAGACTGCTACATCATGCAGTAAAGATATATTTGATTTACCAGAAACTGCAAGAATGTTTTCCAAAGTAATTAAAATATTTCATAAATCTAATTCTAAAACTACAAAACTTCTAAAGGAGCAGATGGAAGAAAATCCATACAACTTCAGGTTAGGCAATGATTTTTTTATATCTGAAAAGCAAATCACCAACCACCAAAAAATTTATAAATTGGAGTTATCAAAATTCTTGTTCTTTTTTTTGTTTTCTTTGTTTTTTTATTTTTTAATATATTTTATTGATTATGCTATTACAGTTGTCCCATTTCCCCCTTCATTCCCCTCTACCCTGCACACCCCCTCCCACCCACATTCCCCTCATTAGTTCAGGTCCATTTGTCATAAGTTCTTTAGCTTCTACATTTCCCACACTATTCTTGCCCTCCCCCATCTATTTTCTACCCACTGTCTATGCTACTTATTTTCTATATCTTTTCCCCCTCTCCTCCTCCCATTCCCCTGTTGCTGACCCTCCATGTGATCTCCATTTCTGTGGTTCTGTTCCTGTTCTACTTGTTTGCTTAGTTTGCTTTTGTTTTAGGTGTGGTTGCTAATATCTGTGAGTTTGCTGTCTTTTTACTGTCATATTTTTTATCTTCTTTTCCTTAGGTAAGTACTTTTAACATTTCCTATAATAAAGGCTTGGTGATAATGAACTCCTTTAACTTGACCTTAGCTGAGAAGTGCTTTATCTGCCCTTCCATTCTAAATGAAAGCTTTGCTGGATAGAGCAATCGTGGATGTAGGTCCTTGCCTTTCATGACTTGGAATACTTCTTTCCAGCCCCTTCTTGCAGCTGACAGTCTGATGGGAACTCCTTTGTAGGTGACTGTGCCCTTACCCCTTGCTACTTCTAGAATTCTCTCCTTCATTTTAATCTTGGCTAATGTAATTATGATGTGCCTTGGTGTGTTCCTCCTCGGGCCCAACTTCTTTGGGACTCTCTGAGCTTCTTGGACTTTCTGGAAGTCCATTTCCTTTGTCAGATTGGGGAAGTTCTCCTTTATTATTTGTTCAAATAAGTTTTCCACTTGTTGCTCTTCCTCTTCCCCTTCTGGTACCCCTATAATTCAGATGTTGGGACATTTAAAGATGTCCTAGAGGTTCCTAAGCCTCTCCTCATTTTTTTGAATTCTTGTTTCTTCATTCTTTTCTGTTTGGTTGTTTCTTTCTTCCTTCTGGTCCAGTCCATTGATTTGAGTCCCAGTTTTCCTCCCATTACTATTGGTTCCCTGTGTGTTTTCCTTCATTCACTTATTGTAGCCTTCATTTGTTCATCTAATTTGTGAGCAAAATTAACCAATTCTGTGAGTATCCTGATCACCAGTGCTTTGAACTGTGCATCTGATAGGTTGGTTATCTCTTGGTTGCATAGATGAATCAGCTCTGGGGCTTTCATCTGTTCTCCCATTTGAGCCATTTTGCGTGTTTTTTTTGTTGGTGGTGGTTTTGTTTGTTTGTTTGTTTGTTTGTTTTGGTCTGGTCGCAGCTCTTATGTAGTGAGGGGTGGAGCCTTAGCTGTTCCCCAGGGCGGGGCAGCCCAGTGTCTGGGTAGTGAAGCTGTAGAAGCTGTATGTGGGGGACAGGGTCTGAGAGGGAACAATAGCTCTTGCTCCACTCTCTTTCATATTTCAGTCCTTTCTGCCTCTTTCCCCAAGCAAATTGGGCCCTTCTGGTGCTGAATCCCACTGGGTGGGCTTGTGCACATTCTAGGACCCTGTGGGTCTCTCCAACGAACTCTCGGAGTCTCTCCCAGCACCTCAACCTCACAAGTGTTTTCAATCGGTGTTTTTAGGCTTTATTTCCTGGTGCTGGGGCCCTGGGTTGAAAGGTCTGTCTCACTCTATGGATTTTCACCTGGATTATATGTGCATGAATGTGGGACCACCTGGTCAGCCACCACCTTGCACGGCCTCACTGGGTCTACCCATTTCCACCCCACGCCTGTTGCCACCCTGCACCCGGGATCCGCTAGCCCCATCTGCATACATAGGGCTCCTGTGCTCCCAGGTCCACCAACCTCTGCTTTTTCCTGCCGTGACTCCACCCCTCTTACCAGTCTGGATGAATCGTTGTTGGACTTCCCTACAGTTCAATTTTCTGTTAGTTCTGGTTGTTTTCTTGTTTCTAAATCTTTGTTGTCCTTAATTTTGATTGTGCAAGGAGGCACAATATGTCCATCTACACCTCCATCTTAGCCAGAATTCCTCTGTCATCAAAACTTTTGCTCTTTGAATGATACTACTAAGGAATGAAAAGATAAGGCACAAACTGGGGTAAAATATTTGCAAAACATATCTGATTAAGCATCTAGATTGCATTAGATACATCAAATGCATCTAGATTATATTTAAAAAACTTTCACAACTTGATGACAGCCCAAAAAAACTTAAGCAAAATGTTTGAATAAACACTCACCGGAGGAAAAATAGAGATGACAAAGAGGAACATGAAAAAAATGTTCAACTAATTAATCATTAATGTTTCCCTAATTAATCACTAGGAAAATGCAAATTAAAACCATAATTAATGGGGTGGAGGGATTGAGTAAAAAAGGAAAAAGGACTCATGGACATGGACAGCAGTGTGGAGATTGCTGTGGGGAGGGACCTGTAAAGGAATAAATAGTAATGGAAAAAATAAAATTATTTTTTAAAGAAAAAACATAATTAAATACTACACTATACATTTTAGAACACAAACTTTTTTAAAAAAGTGCAGGCAAATGTAAAGAGCAACTGGAACATTCATAAGGCTTCTTGACTTCTTTATATTTTGTTTGTCATGGTGGTTTGATACTCATGATAGAACAGCCCTCACTTGAAAGATAGGAACTTTTCCTCCATAATATTGCTCAAAAACCTTTTTTTTTAAATTCATAGACAAAGTGCTCTTATTTTTAGCAACCTTGTTTGCATAAAACCCTTCTCTTAAGACATTCATTATAATTTTTATTGAGAATCAAGGTCTTCCTAACTACTGTCTACAATAAATAAATTCAGCTTAAAAGAGATGTAAGAGAGAAAGAGACAGAAAAAGAGGAAAGAAAGGAGTAGGAGAGGGAAGGAGAGAGTAAGGAAAAAAGGGAAGGAATGAGAGAGAAAATAAATCTCATTCTAACACGGAGGCTTAAATAACATGGAGCTAAATGTGTCCTTTGGAATTTTGAATATGTGTTCCTGAACTATCTAAATACAACAGGGAAATTTTAAAATTTTGAAACTATTTTGCTGTTGCAGATTTCCTTAAAACCAGATATACCATTTGAAATGCCCTCTTTTTCAGTTATCTTTCTTACAACAGATATTTGGGTTTCAGATTATACCATCATTGCCTCCACTCAGTGCATTGGACAATGATTCCATGATCAAAAAGGCAGAAGTTGGGACTCTCTATTGCAGAGCCTATCAAACCCTGACAGTACAAAATTAAGAGCTCTGATCAGAAGACTCATTTTCCATATACCTAAACCACATTAAAATGGATGTTTTTGCCTGAACTAAATTTGGCAAGAGTTGTTTGGGTACTTATGCAACCTGCCATTTGCTTTACCTACATATGTCCCCACTGAAAACTATTGCCAGGCTAAGTGAACTATACACTAGGAATTTGCAGAGTCGGTACTAAAAAGCAGCAAGTGAACAGCAGGTTCAGTTCCTGGTAAAGACCCAGGTCACAGGAGAGGGCAGGGGCAGCCAGGGGTCAAGGGAATCCAGAGCCAAGTGGGACAGATGCTAAATTCTATGGTCAAGAACTGGAGCCAAGGAACCATCAGGGAGCCCAGGAAATATCCACAAGGACACAAGATAGGCAATGGTTTCTGGAGACCAAATTCTAAAGGATGCTCCAGGAAAACTTTATAGGTTACCATGTCTGAGCCAACTCCTATTCTGTGACATAGGAAAGATACACAGGAAAGATACTACCTTAACTATAAAACCTTGGGCTTGGTGTGGATGTTTCTGTTATTGTTTTGGTTGTTTATAATAATTATTATTCCTGTCAATGAACTGAATCATATAAATAATTTTATATCTTCATTGCTTCTTTCTTCAACGCCCTGATTGCATACTGTTCAGAGTCACATCATGTTTACTTTTGCAGGTCTATGCTTGCCATATTGGTATATTGCAAGATTAGATAGCCATGATTGGTGCACTGTTGGTGGGAATGCAGACTGGTGCAGCCACTATGGAAAACAGTATGGAATTTTCCCAGAAAACTAAAAATCAAACTGCCTTTTGACCCAGAAATTCCACTGATGGGGTTATACCCTAAGCACTGTGAAACACCAATTCAAAAGAACCTATGTACCCCAGTGTTCCTAGCAGCACAATTCGAAACAGCCAGGTGCTGGAAGCAACCTAAGTGCTTATCAGTAATGAGTAGATCGCACAACTGTGGTACATTTACACAATGGAATACTATGCAGCAGAAAGAAAGAAGGAACTCCTACACTTCACAACAGCATGGATGGAACTGAAGAATATTATGCTAAGTTACATAAGCCAGGCAGTGAAAGACAAATACCATATGATCTCACCTATAAGTGGAACCTAATCAACTAAACAAACAAGAAAGAAAATATAACCAGAGACATTGAAATTAACAACAAACTGACAGTAACCTTAGAGGAGGTGTGAGAGGACAATGGGGGGTTGGGAGGGGGAAGGGTTTTCAGGAACATCTATTAAGGACACATGGACAAAACCAAAACAGGGTAGGATCGAGGGTGGGAGGTGGGAATAGCTGGGGTGGAGGGAGTGGTAGGGGGAAAATGGAGACAACCATACTTGAACAACAATAAAAAAGATAAAAGTAAAATAAAATGAAATATTTGTTAAAGTTTTTTCACTCATATTTAGACAGGTAATTCTATGCAGAAGAAGCATAACTATATTAGAGAAAGACTTTGGATTCTAGTATTTTCTCACTAGGTATTTTCAGAATTCTTTAAGTATTATCAGCCCGTTTCCACATCTGCAAAATACAGCTAAGTAAAACTTTGGCTACCTGATCATAGAATGTAAGACCAAAACATGTGATAGCCACAAAATGGAACAGACTTTTTAGAACAATAAAAGAGAATTCCATTAGTTTTTGCAGAAACTGGACTCCAGGTATCTTCCAGGAAGATTCTGAAGACAAAAAAGATCCATACTGAATCTTCCAGTATGGAGCCAAGTAACTGTAGAAAATAGAGGATGCATTTACATATAGTGTCATTCCTAGAGACTGGGGGAAAAAAAGAAGAAGAAAGGAAAAAGAAGAAAAAGGGTATCAGAAGAACAGGACCATTAATCCAACCCATTTCAGTGAGATACCTAACAAATCCCTTGTTCTCTGTCACTGTGAACCCAAAGATCTTAGATGTACTTTACCTTACCTCCATAACTTACTTGAAAATTGGCAAGGTGCATTCATGATCTATGAGAGCTTAGAGTGTCCTGGCAGGTTGGAATAAGGAAATGGTTGGATAAGGAGCATATAAAGAAAAATCAAATTATTTGCTAAAGGAACCCAATTTCACATTTCAGTTTCTTTCTTGATGACATGTTGATCTTGATTCATTTCTTCTTTCTTAACTTTAATCTTCAACAAATGATTACATATAAGAAAAATGAAGAGAAAGACATTGCACTATCCATAGGCAAGAAATTAAAGGATTTCTTGATGATAGCAAGTGGATATTATTCATTACTTCACTCGAGTGGAGAAAAGTTACCCTAAAGATTGAGTGTAATATATTTTCCAACAAAATAACCCAAATCAAGGCTGGAAAAAAAGGCAACAGGGAGGCCATGAGGAAGATCACCGAGTATCTTTAAGAAATGCCTCATTTCTACACATACCTGTCTCTATACATTTATACCTTTCTTGAATTTGGGTTTGGCTAATCACCAAGAAATGTGAGAATTTTGCCAAAGCAGAGTTCAATTATTAGTGTTAAGAAAGAGAGAAAAAATAAATAGTTCTCCAGCTAACTTCCAACTGCCACATATGCAAGATAAAATGACTCAACACAACAATAAAAGCTCCAGAAACTTTAATTTCTACAGTAAATCGTTCCATAAAACTCCAAACCCCTGACAACTAAAATTTAGACCAGAAACAGAGACTCCTAATATGTCACCCTCAAAAGATGAAAGCCTGGTTTAAAAAGAAGACACTGGGGAGCAAGCCAAAGAACTTCAACAATTCTCCAACAGCCCGGGGAAAAAAATGGCTTCTCAATGTATTATATCTTGTTTTCCCGTAGTGAAGAAAATCAAAACAAAAGAAAAACCCAAAGTATTTGTATAGCTAAAAGACATGTCTATAACAATGCAAATTGACTTTATAATAGAGGGAAGATATACATATTTACCTCTTGACCCAGCTACACAGACTCGTAGCTCAGTGCTACATGGAAGAAGTCCACACCAGCTGCAACATATGGATCTGCACCATCAATTCCAAAAATTGGTATGATTGTTAGGTAATGAGATGTTGGAGGACACTCAACATCCTGAAAAGAAGCTCAAATAAAGACAATAAATTCTTATAATGAAACAAGGTTAATACAGGAAAGAAAATCATCGTGTGCTCTAAAGAATGTTAGTATTCTCAGTGGAAACAGAACAAATTGCATCCATAAATCAAAAGCCAGATATTATTACAAATGAATCAAAAAGAATCAAAATTTAAAAACATTAAGTGCCGAGGTTTTAAAACATTCCACTGAAGCAGCAAAATACATAATAAATGTATATACTTCTTTTATTTCTTCTTCAATCATTATGTTGTCTCTCGTTCCAACATGCATTCCATAGTCAGTCTTCTCCCAAAGGGTGCTGGATGGCAATACAATAAAAGTAAAATATAAATGCTTTAAGTAAGTATAATAGATGCAAATACATAATTTTAGGTGTTAGCATTATTTTTATTTTTACATAGGAATAGTATTTATAAAACCATTATTTTTATTGTATTTTTTCATCTTCCTTTAAATAAATTTATTGGGGTGACATTGGTTAATAAAACCATGCAGGTTTCAAGTATAAATCAATAAAACATCATCTGCTTACTACATCGTGTGCTCTGCACCCAAACTCAAGTGTCTTTCTATCCCCATATTCCACCCATTTCCCATCTCCACCTCCCCCATCCCTCTTTTCTTTGACTGTCCCATACTCTTGTTCATGTTTATGTGTTTAGATATATATACTTTTTTCACCCAGATGCCCAACCCTCATCCTTCCTAACAACTGTCAGTCTGTTCTATGTATCTATGCTTCTGTTTCCATTTTTTTGTTGTTGTTAAATTATTTTGTTGTTTAGAGTCCAGATATAGGTGAGATCATATGGCATTTGTTTTTCTCTGACTGGCTTATTTCACTTAGCACAGTAATCTCCAGGTACATTCATGCTGTTGCAAAAGGTAAGATTTTCTTCTTTTTTTTTTACAGCCAAGTAGTATTCTATTGTATAAATGGACCACAGCTATTTTATCCACTCATTTACTGGTGCACATTTGGGCTTTCCAGATCTTCCTATTATAAATCAGCACTGCTATGAACATAAGTGTGCCTATATTCTTTCAAGTCAGTGTTTCGGGTTTCTTAGGATAAATTTCCAGAAGGGAATCACTGGGTCAAAAAGCAGTTCCATTTTTAATTTTTTGAGAAAACTCCATACCGTCTTCCACAGTGGCTACACCAGTCTGCATTGTCACCAATAGACAGAAGGTTCCCTTATCTGCACTCCGTGCCAGCACTTGCTGTTTTTTGATTTATTGATGATAACCATTCTGACAGGCATCAGGTAATATCTCATTGTGGTTTTAATTTGCATTTCTCTGATGATTAGTGATGATCATCTTTTCATATGCC